>JAJOZX010001421.1:90000-545000 GCA_023014485.1 Bathynomus jamesi
AACTGTCCTGTTCTAACGGAATATGATGCTGTTTTATACGTGTGTGCAAATCCTTTCCCGTCTGACCTAAAAGGAATCACATTGTTTACAACCAATTTTATAGATAATGCCTGAATTACACTGGCCAACAAAATGACTTTTTTTTCTCATCACAAACATGATCACACTTTTCTTAGTGCATTTTTCGCGCTGATTCCGAATCTGGTTTTATTTATTTTCTAGCACGTAGAGTTATATAGATACACTGGTTTTGATATTTTTAAGTTTTTGATATTGCTATAAGAAAATTTATGGATGTATAGATCACACTTAGGAATGCTAAACAACAAATACATCATATACCTTATTCAATGTACTTATAAATAAAGAATATATACATTATTTTATTAAAGCGCTGTGAGTGTGATTTCCTTTTGTAAATTTGGCCTGGATTGTCACGATACAGCATCCAACAATGGTCCCCATCATGCTTTCATTCCAATATCCTTGGTAGCGCTTCTCAATCATCTGAATATCTTGATGGAAACGCTCTCCTTGCTCGTCACTCATTGCACCAAGGTTTTCAGGAAAGAAATCTAAGTGGGAATGCAGGAAGTGAATTTTTAACGACATTCGACACTCCATTTCTTTGAAGGCATCAAGGAGGTTCTTGACTCCATCCTTATACGCAGGTGACTTGTTGCTTCAAGAAAGTTTTCACATATCCATTTGAACGCCAGCCAAGCCTTCAATTCCAGCGGACTTAGGACTTTTTCAAATTCAGTGTCATTCAAAACCTCCCTATTTGTGGTCCAACAAAAATTCCTTCCTTCAATTTTGCTGCAGTAACCTTCGGAATTTCCTTGAAAGGTATTGGAACCCTTCAGAATTGACTTTACCCATTGCTTTAACAAAATCTTCATTAACCAAGTTTAATGTGAGAGAGGTGGCAGTATGATCTTTTGGGGATCCACTAAAGGGACAGACTGACATTTTCTTATCCCTGGGACATATGTATACCTAAGTGGCCAGTCATTTTTGATGTAATGTTCTATAGTGGCGCGACTGTCCCACAGGCAAAGGAAACAACAAAATTTTGTGAATCCTGACTGCATACCCATAAGCATTCCTATAACTTTTAGATCTCCACAAACATTCCATTGATGACTGTCGTATTTGATTGCCTTAAGTAGTATATCCATATTGTCATATGTCTCTTTTAGATGGACGGAATGGGCAATGGGGATGGATGGCATTATATTACCATTATGCAAAAGAACTGCTTTCAGGCTTCTCTGCGACGAATCAATAAAGAGGCGCCACTCAGATGCCACATACGTCTGAGATATGGCTGTAATAGTCCATTGATGTCATGGCAATAACAGAGAGGACCGTCTACTGAAAAGAATGCTGTTAATTCAAAATTCCGCTTTCGGTAGTAACTAATACGAACATTGTTCTCAAGTAAATTGTTCTCCTTTAGTCTTGAGGCGAGAAGCTCTGATTTCTCTTTAGACAGCGATAAGTCTCTAACAAGATCATTCAACTGTCCTTGGGTTAACTTTTTAGGCTCTAAATGTCTACCTTCAAAGTGTACTCTGGTTCTGTAGATGGTCCGGAAACGCCAGTTGCACCTTCATCACTTTCCATGTCATCTATGATAGAATCTAGCCTATCACTTGGGGGAATTGGAATGGGCAATGTTTCATCATGTTTTACTGGTCTACGTGCTGAATCCAAGTTTGGATATACAATCTGGTGTTTGTTCTTGGCAGAAAACCCCATTAAGTTCACACTACAAAAATAAGTCTTCATGATGATCTCTCGGCTCCCTCCATATCATGGGTATGGCAAATGGCATTGAAGCTTTCTTTTTGTTAAGCCAATCATGTAATCCATTTGAACAGCCAGAACAGATTTGATGTGGCGCCCATGGTTTATCTTGGTCACCTAGATGGCAACCAAAGTATAGCTTGTATATTTTCTTAATGTCGGTTGTAATACTTCGTCGCTGTGTTTTAGTTGTCAACTGGCCGCATACGAAACAGAACTTGTCGGGGTCATTCTTACATTGTTGAGGCATGTTGACTGACCTGAGCAAACTATAAATTCAAAAAAATGTACACCAACTTGATACAACAAGTTCTTGGACTGGACTGATCTTTTGACACACAAAGCACGGCGTTGTTGCCTGAATCACAATGCTGCTAGACGTAAAAGCTCACACCTGAAATACATAAGATGTATAATTAAGATAATTGAAATAAATAAGATGAATAAACTAAAAAAACACAATAAAATAAATACAATCAAATGTTGAAATATTAGTATTTTGCCTATTTAAAATGGTTAAATATGTGTAGTTATATATATGCCTTCATCTTGAAAACTATACGTGATAGAAAAAATCTGAATGCAGTTTTGGAATCAGCGTGAAAAATGCTATCCAGCCACCACAAATTTTACTCTGATGAAAAATCTTTGTTGACCAGTGTTATTGGTAGGGCTATTTTTTACTAAGATATTTTTCACAATATTGTTATATGAAAATACTACATTAATATCCAAAAGTTTAAGTACATTAGCAATGCCTAAAAAGCCCGGGAAAAATGGAAGTACTAAAATATTTTTTGACAAAGTACGAGTGTTATTATTGACACGATAGAAAGTTCGTTTTGCCTTGTTGAGACAAGATTCCATAAACGCAGATGGATAACACAGATCACTTCCAATACCGTTGATTTTTTCTAATTCGGCATCGATGTATTCCGGACTGGCGATCCTAAGGGAGCGGAGAAACATTGAAGAAAAAATGGCCTTCTTAGTGGGGGTGTCATGTCCCGAGTAAAAGTGTACGTAGGACAAATTGTTTTTTTTTTTCCGATAGATACTAAACTTAAAACCTGGGCTTTTCCCTATGTACACGCACATCCAAAAATGGGATTGAATTGTCTTGTTCCACTTCTAAAGTAAACTTAATGGAGGGGACTTGATCATTTAACTGAAGGAGGAAGTTATCCAGGTCACGATTCATGGGCCAGATACACAAAATATCGTCGACGTACCGCAACCAAGGGATGCCAACCCCCAGGATTCTCGGAATGTAAGTAATTTCGAAAAACTCCATATAAATATTGGAGAGGAGGGGCGACAAGGGGTTGCCCATGGCCATCCCAAAAACTTGTTGATAATTTACTCGTTATTGAAAGTGAATTTACAGTCTTTGATGCAAAGCTTAATAAGTTCCAAAACAATGTGTGAAGGTAGTGGCAGGTCATACTTATGTAATTCTTGGGAGAGAAAGTCAAGCATATCGTCAATCGGCACTTTTGTAAACAATGAACAAACGTCAAAACTGATCAATCTATCGTTAGTTTCGTACATGCATTATTCAGTTTTTCAGTAAGATCCATGGAATTTTTTACATGTGAATCCGAGATAGTTCCTAGAATGGGGGACAAGACTTTGACAAGCCATTTGGAGAGTTTATAAGTAATAGAGCCCACCGAGCTAATAATAGGGCGCATAGGGTTGCCAGGTTTGTGGGTTTTAATAAGACCGTAAAGGTAGGGCAGAGAAGGTGAAGTGGACATGAAAAGCGGAATTAAGTCCTTATGATCTTTGAGAATGCGTTTCAAGCCACTATTAAATGATTTGATGACGTCATCCTGCGGGTTCTTCCTAAGTTTGCTGTATGTGGCGGGGTCCTGGAGAAGCTCGTTCATCTTTCTGATGTAGTCCACTTTGTCCATATTCTTGAGTCTGCCATTATCCAACTTACAAATAACTTCAACATGAGCAAAGGTCTTTTTCAACTCGATCCTGTTGTTTTGAATTCCTTCAAAACAGATTTAGATAAGAAAGGTAGAACGCTAAATCTTTGGTAAACTTGTATGCCACCCTAATAACTTTTATTTTTCAATTTTTATATACAAAAAGGGCAGAGTGCTAAAACCCGGGTAGATTTCCAGTATAAACTTGTACATTTTTTTTTTTTTTTTTTAATCTATAACATTGGTTGGAAACAATTCATTTAATCTTGTGCTAAAAATCGATAATTTTTCAATTTTTACATACAAAAAGAGCAGAGTGCTAAAACCCGGGCAGATTTCCAGTATAAATTTGTATATATATATATTTTTTTTTTATCTATAACATTGGTTGGAAACAATTCATTTAATCTTGTGCTAAAAATCGATAGTTTTTCCTTATAAATTTGTGTGCCCCGCCCACAATCCTTTAATTTTGTTTCTCCGTTTATTGTATATATATATATATATATATATATATGCAAATAACTGCAATGACCGCGCAGTATATAAATGAATAGAAACGACATAAGTATTAAGGAACGTTTCTGCACACGAGGAGGAGAGATAACGAAATAATGAAAAATGAGGCGAACCGCCTGGGAAACGAACCCAGGGCCTTCCAATTGCCGGTCGGTTCGCCTCATTTTTCATTATTTCGTTATCTCTCCTCCTCGTGTGCAGAAACGTTCCTTAATACTTATGTCGTTTCTATTCATATATATATATATATATTATATATAAACATATATATATATTTTTTTTTTCTGTAACCTATATATAGGCTGTAACTCTTTATGTACTTCACTGTTCCTGAGGATGTCATTAGACGAAAGCGCTTGAGCACCATTCTGTTTCCTTTCCTTCGTGGTTTTATTCATCATAAATATTTTTCACGTGGTGTTACTTTCGTGAAATAATTTTCATATATACAGGGCGTCCCAAAAAATGTATACACACTTTAACAGCTGATAGCTCAATTGATGTTTCTTTCTTTCCAAGTTAAACCCATTAGAATTAATAATGGCAGTCAGACTAAGCTTTGAACAAAGGAAATTCATTCTAAAATGCTACTGGAAGTGTGAAAACGCAGTTGAAGTGCAAAGACAGTTTAGGAGGAGTTTCAAACAGATCCACCAACGCGACTTACCATCACTCGAATTAGAGATAAGTTTGAAGCCGATGGAACTGTTCAGAATGTCCACAAGAAGCGTTCCGGAAGACCACGGACATCGACAAGCCCCACAAAGCAAGAAAGAGTACTGGAAACGTATCACCAAAGTCCAAGAAAATCTGTGCGGCAAGCGAGTCGTGAGGTAGGAATTTCAGAATCGTCTGTCCAACGCATTTTGAAGCGCTGTCAATGGAAAAGTTACATTCCAAGATTAGTCCATGCTATTAATGAAGATGATCCGGACCGAAGAGTGGAGTATTGCGAGTGGTACTTGGCATGATGTGGATGTGGATGTGGACTGGACGAAGGGGTTTCGTAGAATACCCTCCGCGTTCACCAGACCTCACACCACTAGACTTTTTTTATGGGGATACTTAAAAGACAAAGTCTACGCTATAAAACCTGCAACAGTCGCTGAATTGAGAGCAGCCATTGAACGAGAATGCAAACAAATACCAAACGAAATGTTTCGTGATGTTTGCGATTCCATTGCTTCGCGTTATCAGCAGTGCCTGGACCAGAACGGACGTCAGTTTGAAAACAGGCGTTGACAAAACAATTAAATAATGTCTGTAGATTCTATTACATTTTGAAAATGAAATGTATTTTAATAAACACTGCCTTTATAATTATTTAAAGTGTGTATACATTTTTTTGGGACGCCCTGTATATATATATATTATAATATATATATATATATATATATTATATTATATATACAGGGTGGGCCGTAAGTTTCCATACATAGGAAAATTTAAACGTTTGTTTTTATGTTTCAGATACCCTAAGAATATGCGTTTGACTAAGATCTTGTTTACTGATGAAGCAAATTTTTACGTCAATGGAGAGGTTAATCGGCAAAACATACGTTATTGGAGTAATGCTAACCCTAACTGGCTGAGTCCGACGAAGATGCAAGGTGCCGGTAAAGTGATGGTGTGGGCCGGGATATGGGGTGACAGAATTATTGGACCAATTTTTGTCAGTGGAAATCTTAATGCCGAAAGGTATCTTAACATGTTGCAAGAAGAGATTTTCCCATCCTTGCTAAACGAGGAAGGTAACTTCCCAGTTTACTTCCAGCAAGATGGAGCTCCACCTCATTATGGTCTTCACGTGCGTCGGTATTTGGATCAGCAGCAGTTTCCGGATGCTTGGATTGGTCGGCGTGGTCCTGTGGAGTGGCCTCCCAGATCCCCAGATCTCACCCCTTGATTTCTATCTTTGGGGGCACTTGAAGGCCATGGTGTATCAGGAAAAGATACGAGACATAAATCATCTAAAGGAACGTATCACCAACGCCATTACAAGCATAACGTCAACTGTGCTAATGCGTGTTCATCAACAGTGGGGAACACGTATTGAAATGTGTTTTCAAAACAATGGCAACCATGTAGAGCATATATAAATAAAAATGGTTGTCCATAAAAAAAATGTTTATTTTTCCTATGTATGGAAACTTACGGCCCACCCTGTATAATATATATATATATATATATATGCAAATAACTGCAATGACCGCGCAGTATATAAATGAATAGAAACGACATAAGTATTAAGGAACGTTTCTGCACACGAGGAGGAGAGATAACGAAATAATGAAAAATGAGGCGAACCGCCTGGTTTCTGCCCTATTTGGGAGAATTTCGATTTGTGATTGAGTGAGGTCCGTAGCATAATGGTAGAGCGTCCGACCGGCAATTGGAAGGCCCTGGGTTCGATTCCCAGGCGGTTCGCCTCATTTTTCATTATTTCGTTATCTCTCCTCCTCGTGTGCAGAAACGTTCCTTAATACTTATGTCGTTTCTATTCTATATACTGCGCGGTCATTGCAGTTATTTGCGCATATTCACGATTTGCGAGGGTGCTCTCTGAGGGCATTGGTTTCTGCCCTATTTGGGAGAATTTCGATTTGTGATTGAGTGAGGTCCGTAGCATAATGGTAGAGCGTCCGACCGGCAATTGGAAGGCCCTGGGTTCGATTCCCAGGCGGTTCGCCTCATTTTTCATTATTTCGTTATCTCTCCTCCTCGTGTGCAGAAACGTTCCTTAATACTTATGTCGTTTCTATTCATTTATATACTGCGCGGTCATTGCAGTTATTTGCGCATATTCACGATTTGCGAGGGTGCTCTCTGAGGGCATTGGTTTCTGCCCTATTTGGGAGAATTTCGATTTGTGATTGAGTGAGGTCCGTAGCATAATGGTAGAGCGTCCGACCGGCAATTGGAAGGCCCTGGGTTCGATTTCCAGGCGGTTCGCCTCATTTTTCATTATTTCGTTATCTCTCCTCCTCGTGTGCAGAAACGTTCCTTAATACTTATGTCGTTTCTATTCATTTATATACTGCGCGGTCATTGCAGTTATTTGCGCATATTCACGATTTGCGAGGGTGCTCTCTGAGGGCATTGGTTTCTGCCCTATTTGGGAGAATTTCGATTTGTGATTGAGTGAGGTCCGTAGCATAATGGTAGAGCGTCCGACCGGCAATTGGAAGGCCCTGGGTTCGATTCCCAGGCGGTTCGCCTCATTTTTCATTATTTCGTTATCTCTCCTCGTGTGCAGAAACGTTCCTTAATACTTATGTCGTTTCTATTCATTTATATACTGCGCGGTCATTGCAGTTATTTGCGCATATTCACGATTTGCGAGGGTGCTCTCTGAGGGCATTGGTTTCTGCCCTATTTGGGAGAATTTCGATTTGTGATTGAGTGAGGTCCGTAGCATAATGGTAGAGCGTCCGACCGGCAATTGGAAGGCCCTGGGTTCGATTCCCAGGCGGTTCGCCTCATTTTTCATTATTTCGTTATCTCTCCTCCTCGTGTGCAGAAACGTTCCTTAATACTTATGTCGTTTCTATTCATTTATATACTGCGCCGTCATTGCAGTTATTTGCGCATATTCACGATTTGCGAGGGTGCTCTCTGAGGGCATTGGTTTCTGCCCTATTTGGGAGAATTTCGATTTGTGATTGAGTGAGGTCCGTAGCATAATGGTAGAGCGTCCGACCGGCAATTGGAAGGCCCTGGGTTCGATTCCCAGGCGGTTCGCCTCATTTTTCATTATTTCGTTATCTCTCCTCCTCGTGTGCAGAAACGTTCCTTAATACTTATGTCGTTTTCTATTCATATATATATATATATATGGGGTGTCTCATAAGTCCGGTCTCGAAGTAATACATTTGAACTAAAACAAATGTTCAAATTGATGTCTTGTTTTGGGACCTTTTTTGTGTTTTTGTTGCAGGGAGAATAACACGAAATGGCTGTCTTTGGCTAAGGCCAGAAGCTTGCAAAAAAACAATTTCCGCCTGTTCCTGAGAAGTGTAACACACTCATATAAGCCATTGCTGCAACAAAAAAAAAAGTCCCAAAGAAGAGATCAATTTGAACATTTGTTTTACTTCTAATCTATTACTTTGGTAAATTTAATTTAAAATAAATTTTCGTATGAGGCCATACTTATGGGACACCTTGTGTTTATTCTCTCTCTCTCTCTCTCTCTCTCTCTCCTCTCTCTCTCTCTCTCTCTCTTTCCCTCAAACAACTACCTACCAAGCTTCCTCAGTATCTCTTTATCCGTTTGCGTCTTTTGTTTGTCCTTCCATACATAACTTAAGCTTTTCTGACATTCCCCCGAGTCGCTTCCTATAAACGTTCGCATTCCAGTTTATTTTAAAACTGCGTTGAACATTATAATCATTATACAGTTACCGTGTATATATGATTCACTTCCGTCAATGAATTCAACTTCGGGCCCCAAACTTTAAAATCATGGAATCTAACTAGAAACTCAACTTTTATAAGTGTTATATATGTTCGAAATTTCCGAGTTGAAAGTAGTGGCATCGGGCAATGTTAGACCAATATCCATGCATCTGGTGTTAGGCCACAAATGAACCAAACTAGGACCAAAGTTAGGCATGAGAAAAGTTTGAAGCAACGGTTATTGACTTAAGAAATATTGTCCATAAAAACGAACGAATTTTGCTGCTGTTAAATTCACCGAAAATTGTTGAAGTTTTGCCTTTAAAATTATGAATTATTATCCTGTGCAGAATGTGGTTGTGTGTGTGTGTGTGTGTGTGTGTGTGTGTGTGTGTGTGTGTGTGTGTGTGTGTAGCTGTAGCTGTAGCTGAGAGATCACACTTCATGTACGCGCAAGTATGTATAAATTGTTTTTATTGAATTTCTTGCGTACATTTAAAATTGTATTGGGAAGCTTTTCATGTTTGTTTTGATTTAGCAAATCAAATTGTAAATTTTTTTTATTACGAGGTTTTCACTCGGTAGTTCATTACCTATTTTATTTCGCTCTCATTTTAATTAATAAATAGAAAAGTTTTTGCTATAATTATTATTATTATTATTATTATTATTATTATTATTATTATGTAAATAAATACGTAAAAAAAGATTATTCTCGGTTAAATCAAATTAAACTCGATCGTAACCCGTAAAAAACAAAAAATCAAATCAAATCAAAATATATGAACTCAAAACTCTGCTTTACTGGAAGCAAATAATTCTCAAGGATTATCGTACATTCTTGCTTTATCTTGTATCGTATGAAATGCGCAATCATACATTATTATTTATTCATTTTTCTATAATCTTCTCCTTGACTCGACACATATATTTCCAAAACATCAAAGTCTTTTGTTAAATTGATCTTACGGTGTTAGTCCAATTCAAGCTTCTTTTTTATATCTTTAACAAACACTTTCCTTTCTCATCCGAGACCTTCATCTAAGGGATTGGGCGAGATTTTGGCAAAATTGGGCGGAAGTGGGCTAGATTTGGGGCCAGATATCAGTAGGCTAGGAAGACACCCCTGAAATATTGTCTACTTTACAAAGGTGCTTTCATGAAAGAAAAGTCATAAATATGGATAAGTTTTAACAAGATTTGGAATCAGATTCCCTTTTTCTTACTATAAAACGGGTTCTGAGGGCGTGTAGAATTTATCATACACTCAAGATAAAAATAGAATATTGCAATATAAACAAGTGGTCCCGAAATCTGTGTGTAAACCTTCTCCCGCAGTTTTATTTACGCGATCGATTGCTGTCTTGTTACATTAAGTCATCTAATATAACGCGTAATTACACTGAAGTTGTATATGGTGTACAATCGTCCATACATGAATTTCGTCCAAGCTGATTAATTAAATTTGTATTTTCCATAAATTTATTTTGTAAAGTAGAGCGTAAAATGTATCATGATGTATGTATGCGGTTTGTGTGGGTTGTTTAACCTCCTTCGCAGTGTCTAAGGTCATACGAAGGAGAAGACCTATAGCTTTATGAGGGATCGAACCACGGGTCGCTACGTCATCTGGACGCGGAGGACGGTCCTCCATCCCATCCAACTACAACCCAGACAGGCTGGGCCAGACTCAGTGTCGCTAAACTTCGCTGATGGACGGGAAGCGGTACTATGACAGTGCCCGCGACGTAGCTCTACCCCAGAGAGAGAGAGAGAGAGAGATTCTTCTACAGACATCGTGAGTTGTTCGTTTTTAAGGTAAAATAAATCGTATCCCATTAATCCATGTTATTTGGCTCTCTCTCTCTCTCTCTCTCTCTTCTCTCTCTCTCTCTCTCTCTCTCTCTCTGCGACATCCAATTACAGAAAACACGCTTACACACTTGCCTACCTTGTTAATGGACTTGATGAGTATTTTGTAGAAATACATAATTTCCTAATGAACAAAAAAAAAAAATTTGCATGTCATGAATTAGGTGAGGTAAAATTGCGTTTCTGCCGTTCCTATTTCTTTTTATTCTCTTCTTCACTTGGGTGGCTGGGTGTATGTGAAGGGTGAGGGCTTGGTGTCGAAAATCTGATTTCCTTTCGCACCCACGGTTTCAAACCCCTTTCCTGTAGAAGCATTTCATCACCTTGCCAGCGTGATTGCTTTGCGCGTACATGGGTGTAGACATGGAGAGTTGCTTAATCCCTTTGGGGCTAACCTGGAGTGGGCCATGGGGTCTTCGTTGTCCTAAATATTTTGCTTAAAATCAAAACTTATATTCAAGGTTTTTGTGATGATATCAAATATTTGATATACGATTAACACAAATTATGTTGGTTTACACAACCAACCTTGCTCTCTGGTGTACGATTTCTAGGTGTGCATAACGTAATTGTCGAGCTAGTTTATGTATTCTCCTTTTTTCCTGTAAAATTTCCTTGCCTTCTTCTCCAGGGTCAAAAGTATTTTCTTCAACCTTTTTCCGTACCCACTTCTGGCGGGGAGGTGGGGGGATGGGCCTTATGCTTTTCTGTACAGTTTTCTACAACTGCTAGAATAATTAAAAAATGCACTAGTTCAATAACAGAAACCTCCCTGAGTGAACCGAAAGGTCGTCTTTGAGACTTTCTCTCGTCCTTGTAACTCTCTCTCTCTCCATACATACATACATACATACATACATACATAAATAAATGTTATATTAGACAAGTATCTGACAACCTCACACTTCTGGTACACTGTAATCTAATTTAAAGTAGTTTGAGGTGTTTTTTTTATGTCTACTCATAGATACGCATGTGTGTACGTACGTATTCATGTACGTATATAACTGCTTTCTCCACAAATTTATCTTTCATTCTTTTAGATTTTATTTCCAGCCAATTTTGTCTGATTCCTTAACTCGGGTTCTTTTTTTTTTTTTTTTCCTCTTCTAAGTTTACATCTCTCCTTCATTTCCCTTTTTTCATCTTTTTTTTTTTTTTCGTCATTTTTTTTAATGGTTTTTTTTTTTCTCATCTCCACTTTATTTACGGCTTCGATTAGCTCAAAAGGAATCATCCTTTCGCCTTAAATTGAGATTATATTGATGCGAATAGAAAATATCTCTCGCTGTAAAAATCTTTACTTTTTTACATTTTAAACAAAATTTCGGGATTTCATTCTCTAAAAAGGAACAAAGTAGTGTCGTCTTTACTTTAAAGTATGTATGTATATATATATATATGTATATATGTTTCTGATTCAGTGGTGGTGGTTCAATATTTTATTGTATCCTTTTATGGAATTCTGTATTCTATTTTGTGGTGATCTTGTTTGAGGGTTAAATAAGGAAATTCATAATTTCAGTGTGTTGTCCTATAACAAAACGCATTTACGAAAGGGAAAAATGAAAGTAAAAGATTAAATTTGGTTCATTAAAAGCGAAAGTATTTGTAAATAAAGGTTATTCATGTATTTAAAAAAAAAAAATGCTTTCAAGATATTCTTCTTAGAAAAGCTTTAATTGTATATATATATATATATACACAGATTAATATATAATATATATATATAGATATATATATATATATATATATATATATATATACACACACAGGGTGTTTGAAAACTTTCCGTACAAATTGTAATGGGGGATAGGCAACACCAAGACAAACCCTTTTCGTCTATAAGTGTATGTCCGCTGACGTCACCATTCGGCGCGAGAGGCGCCGCTGCAATTGGCTAAAAGGTGAAGTGGGCTAGACTCGCGCTTGCCGCGGGCATTCTTAAATCGGACGTAGTACGCGTAACATGTTTATTTAAAGAAGGCATGTTTATTTAAAGAAGGTGCTGAAAGTTGCGACCGGTAGCATCAATGCATGCCCGACAGCGTCGAAGCATTGACCGACGTACACGTCGAAAGATTCCCGGCATTTCGGAACAGTTCCAGCGGCGACAGCGATTCTTGCTACGAGGTCTTCTTCTGAGTAAATGGGAGTCTCGTACACGAGGTTCTTCATGTGTCCCCACAGGAAGAAATCGAGGCATGTTAAATCGGGCGATCTCGGTGGCCAGGCTACGGGCCCACCCCGGCCTATCCATCTGTCCCCAAAAGTGGCGTTCAGATAATCCCGCACATCGTTGCTGGAGTGTGCTGGGGCTTCGTCGTGTTGAAACCACATTCGTCTACGAATAGCCACGGGAACATCTTCCAGCAGTTCCGGCAACGTTTCTTCAAGAAATATCCGATAAACCCGCCCGTCGAGTCGGGCAGGCAGCAGGTACGGCCCAATCAACTTGCCATGGACGATACCCGCCCAAACATTGATGGCGAACCGTTCTTGATGAGCATGCACCCGTGTAGCATGCATGTGGATTTGCGTGCGCCCACACGTGAGAATTGTGCATGTTAAACACACCCTCACGTGTGAAACAGGCCTCATCTGAGAACAGCACATAAGCCGGAAAATTAGGCTGCACCGCTGTCTGCTGCAGAAACCAGCGTGCGAATTCCACACGAAGAGGGTAATCCCGAGGTTGTAATGCCTGGACACTCTGACGATGAAACGGATGTAACTGCTGCTCGTGCAACACACTCCAGACCAGGTCGTGGTTCACACCGAGGATACGTGCAACACCTCGCGTGCTTGCGCTTGGATTGTCCTCAAATCGCCGTAGGATTTCTTCTTCCATGTCAGGAGTGCGCACGTTTCTCTCCCGACCAGTGTCATGCATGTTTGCATGGAATGTTCCAGTTTCTCGCAGTCGTCGATGCAAATGCGCAAACGTTTGGTGGTTTGGCACACGTCTGTTTGGGAAGCGCTGTCGGTACAACCTCACAGCAGCTCTTCCGTTTCCATTGGCAGCCCCATACACCATATGCATGTCAGCCATCTCAGCAGTCGTGAAGCGCTCCATGTTACGCGTACTACGTCCGATTTAAGAATGCCCGCGGCAAGCGCGAGTCTAGCCCACTTCACCTTTTAGCCAATTACAGCGGCGCCCTCTCGCGCCGAATGGTGACGTCAGGGGACGTACACTTATAGACGAAAAGGGTTTGTCTTGGTGTTGCCTATCCCCCATTACAATTTGTCCAGAAAGTTTTCAAACACCCTATATATATATATATATATATATATATATATATATATATATATATATATATATATATATATACGGGTGTAACTCCTCACGAGTGTAACTTACTCCCACATTAGCCATTGCGTGTTATTCTACCTGCAACAAAAAAGTTCCAAAACAAGCCATCAATTTGAACATCTGTTTTGGTTCTAATGTATCTAAAATAAATTTTCCTATGAGACCGGACTTATGGGACACTATATATATATATATATATATATATATATATATATATATATATTGTGTGTGTGTGTGTGTGTGTTGAGAGACGTATGATTCTCATAACCTGCTTTATCTCAGCTTGGAACTTGCATCCTCATGCATATAAATACTTTTATTACTTTTCTATATTATGACAAATTAAGTAATTAACCAAAATGATTAATACACATACCATCAAGTTTAATGCATATTAAACGTTTTTCGTGACGCCATTAATGCCTCCTCGTTGTCATGGCAACTCAATAAATCACAAACTCTTCCCTATAAATCTGAACCTAATTTCTGAAAGGGGATATTAAACGCTCATAAAATTGGATACAAAAATAAACCTTTTTTTATACATATATATTTTTGTTTATTTGTATAAAATTCTTCATGCAGTTATACACGTCGCTGCTTTTTTTTTGGGTGGGTGGGGAAAGAAAGGGATAGGGGGGAGAGAGTACTGGAATGAAGGTGATGCAAAAGGATATGTTTTTTAAAATATTTATATTTGTTGATATTCAAATTTTTATATATACCTCGTTTGGGTTCCGGGCGTCGGTCTCTCTTCACACGAAGGTCAAGCTGGTGGCCCCGCCTCTAGTCCTGGCTTGGTGGAGGAGCGAGGTGCTCTCTTGCGCTCTCCACCGCACATAGCCAGGTACCAAGGATATGTTATATACAGTATATATATATATATATATATATATATATATATATATATATATAATGACGAAACCAAGTTAAAAGATCCATTGCGACCCTTATAGCCGCAATGCGGCGTGGCATCTTAAGTGGCAAGGGCCAAGGGTCAGTGATCAGGTGGCTGGCGGGCCACGCTGGAGCCCCTCTGGGGATGATTCGCTTATTGGGCGAGTCTTCCGAATCACCGTTTGAGATTTGGGCGATTTGGGCTACTAAATCTTCCTCTCCAAAATCGACTTCTGAGGATTGACTCTCCCGAACGAAGAGCTTATTTTCGGATTTGGTTTTAAGAGAGGAAAGAGTACACCGCTGACCTTACACACACAGTTATTTGATTAGCTCACTTCAATCAGATCAGTGGATGCCGCGTTTCATCTCTGTACGTTGTTGATGTTGTTCTACAGGGTGTCCCGTAATTCTGGGACCATAGAGCAAAATGATAAAAACGGCAATAAAAACGCCGAAGAGACTTTTGGGGACTGTTTGTGAAATGAGCGAGGATGGTAGCGGCTGTCATCGTCGGTGGATGTGTGTTATCGGCGCGCGGTCCGGATACAATCTGTTAAATTCCTCAGCAACCTCCCTCCCTCGCTTCCTCCCTCAGAATTACCTGGATGCGTTCTTCCTTACTGAAAGACATCATGGGCACTTGCATAAACGGAAAAACATGAATTACTTATTTTACCCTATGGTTCCAGACATGTATTCATTCTTGTATTCATGAATGTTCGCTGTTTTGAGGAATTTTTTAGTGTGTGTGTGTGTGTGTGTGTGTGTGTGTGTGTGTGTGTGTGTGTGTGTGTGTGTGTGTGTGTGTAAAATACAGAGGGCTGACAAAAGTAAATAAACACCACTATGATTGTTGTCAAGAACAAAAAATGGCAAAGCTCATCAATGGAATGCCACAACGTGTGTCACCTTTACGTAATGGAAAGGGAAAAGCAACACCATTACAAATATATTCATTCAATAAATCCGTTATTTTTTATTGACATGAAATCAAAAACTATGAAAAAATAAACCCCGAAGGTGTCTATTTAATTTTGTCAACCCTCTCTGTACATGTGTGGAATAAATTTTATGTTCAGTCCTTAGTTACGTGAGAATATTGTCCATAAAAAGATAGATTTTTTTTTTTTTTATGAAATTGAAGTATCGATAACGACGTTAACGTTTTGGAGGTGTTTTATAATGTAAATCAATGTAGTTTTTTTTTTATCTACAGGGTGTCCCACAAGGCCAGTCTTAGGAAATTTTATTTTAAATGGTTTTCCCCCCATGAGACGACGTTTGGGACACCCTGTATAATATTTTTTTAAGTGAAAATAAGAGGTCTCGCTTAGTTACATTATTTTCTCAACTTTGGCAGTACATTTATTACGCTTTAGATGAGTTTTGTGTATTTACGAGTACGTAACTTAATGTAAAAATGCAAACAAAAAATTACACTCCAAATTCTGTCCGCGGTGTCTATTTAAAAAAAAAGATAAATAAATAAAAAGTGTAATGGAACCCGAATTTCCTCTGAATGTATTTAAAGAGTATGTTTAAGGAATATGAAATAGGTTTTTTAATCCCTGAATATATACTTTTTTTTTTTTTTTTTTTTTCAAAGGACCCTTTTTGTCAAGAAGCGAATCTTTAACCGATTTACTTTATTCCGCTTTTGATCTATTAATAGTGTACTTTATTATTTGCGGAGTACATTTAAGCAAATTTATACCCTCAGTTTTAAAGTTGACCGAGCGGGACAGGGTTAGAGTGTACTATTAGCAATCGAAGGGGGTTTCATCAGCTTAAAAGGAGAGAATCACTCTGTGACAATAAATTTAACAGTGAAGAACGGAAGTTTTAAAGCTTGTTATATTTTATACCTTAAAGTCCTTTTGTTTATTACTCTTATTCATTTTCAGATTAACCGAATCGCATTGATTGTTACATTAAAATTACAAGGAATTTACGTAACTTCGTTTTTTCATAAATAAAAAAACTCGTTTAAACGTAACTTCTTAATTCGCGGAAATAAATAGAAAGTTCCTTAATAAATAAATACTCATAAAATTGACATATCAAAAGATAACTCGGGACAGATGGCTTTTTTCTAGGAAGCTTCTGGGGAGTGTTTTTCTAAATGCGTTTTACGCTTGAAAATTCCAATTACCTACGATTCAAACGAATAAAATTAGCCACAGGCGCTAACGTAAAATTTAATTATTATAATGGATCATACAGCTACGAAAGAACGTTTATTTGCATGAACAGGGAAAAATATTGTCGTTTACAATTAATTTTAATGGCAAACACCACACTTGTGCATAAACTGCGTAACGCCTTTCCGATGATTCATCGTATGTGTTCATAATTTGTCGTTCAGTGACTTATTAATATTCGTATGTTTCACCATTAGAAATGGTTAAAGGTTGAGTGAAGGTATACGACCCATTTTCTTTGGGTCATTTCTCTATAACCTCATTCTTGAAAATACGGCATGTCACTGAAATAAGTTGCAAACTGTTTAATAAGTGGCACTGACACATTTAAAGCACCCGAATGTAATGGCTTGTACGTAATGATGATGATGATGGATAATAATAATAATAATAATAATAATGTCAATTATTATCCTTTATTCCTATTGTGTTCATCATGATCCGTGATCAAAATGAGGAGGTAATAACGAGAGTGTTAAAGTCACACTAAAAAGCTAAGCACTTTCATGCATGACCATTGGCGCTATCTCCGTTTTTAGCTCATAGTCTCGCGTGAATGTTGGTGCGGAGTGTCACAATTCTAAACAAGGTTACAGAATTCCCTCATTCAACGTGTACCCGCCACGCGGGAAGGTTGTGTTCTCTCCGCTGTCCGACCATTCTCACTGACTGAGGAAACGTGAATGGACTCTGTTTATAAGCAACTGTTACTCCTCCGATATAATATAAAAAGGACTTTTTATTATATCTTTATTGATACATTATATACAGGGTCGTTATTAATCGGTTTCATCGTAATAAATTTGAGGGAACCTATTTTCAGTTCGGTTTCAAAACCCTTTTTATTTATTTTTTTTTTTGACAAATCTTGAAAAATCCTTCAAATATCAGTTGTACGTTTTCTCAGTTTATTATTTGTTATAACTTTATTATTGATTTGAAGCTTCGAAGGTAAATAGAAGCCAATTGAAATC
The DNA here is from genome assembly GCA_023014485.1 of Bathynomus jamesi. NCBI lineage: Eukaryota > Metazoa > Arthropoda > Malacostraca > Isopoda > Cirolanidae > Bathynomus > Bathynomus jamesi. The sequence goes on from JAJOZX010001421.1 coordinate 107,933, forward strand.
ATACTTGTTGAATAAAAATATCTTAGCTGTTATTGGTGAGAATTTTGAATGCGGAAAAAAAATTATATTGAAAATATTCGTAGTAAATATTAGTGTTGATAAACATTGTTCTTCTTTATAAACATACATTTTTGAAATTTAAATAGAAGATGTGTAGATAGTTACAAAGCTGTTGTGGTTGTGGAACAAAAGCTACTGAGAGGCAGTATTATAAGGTATGGAACAAAAGCTACTGAGAGGCAGTATTATAAGGTATGGAACCTGTAAGTGCATGGTTGCAAAATTGTCGAGTGAATGAATATATATATATATATATATATATATATATATATATATATATATATATATATATATATATATATATATATATATATATATATATATATATATATATAGTCTTTCTACAGACGAGCACAAATAATCCAGTATTCATATGACAAGAATAATTGTATATTATCTTTTTCAATTTCGTCTAAAAGCTCTTAAGAGCGAGTTACATTGTATGTAAGTGCATCCGAGTTGATTCTCAATGACTGTTTAACTGCATTTGAGGTCGGCTTTTAATTTAGCCTTCGTAGTTTATTAATTTAAAATGCGATAAAACCTCATTTAAAATGAAACTAGTATCCGCACGGTATATATATATATATATATATATATAATATATATATATATATATATATACACACATATACATATACATATACACACTTAGTCCCAATTTTTAGTTATATCGGAAATAACTAATATATATATATAATATATATATATATATATATATATATATAATATATATATATATATATATATATATATATATTTGTTGCAAAGACAAAAATTTTTTTTTCCAAATGTAAGGAAAAATAAGCAATGAAGTAAATTGTAACTGAAAAATTGAAGGTACAACGACACTTAAAAATAAGAAGAATAAGAGAAGATATTTGATATCTATCTGGTGGAAATGGTGTCTCATTTTAAGCCATTTTTGAGTAATCCTGTGGAGCTATAAATCTGGCTCTTAAATACGACTTTTGAGCAGTGCATTTCGAATCAAGAAACCAATTATGGACACTGTAATTTATGGCCTGAACAAACGGAGAATTGCGGAGAGGAGTGAAATGGTTGGCAAAGTTCGAAAGGTTCCCTCTCTTGGTTGGCTCTTCTTCAGTCTCATTATTTTCGCCGAGTTGATCATGGTAGTATCTGCCGATAAACAAAAGGATTCAGGTAAGCACTGGATTATACCATATCAAAAGTATTTTATATATATATTATATATATATATATATATATATATATATTAATATATATATATATAATATATATATATATATATAACGTACAGTTTAGGGGTACCAATTTTTCTTAAATGTGTAAAAAATGAGTATCATTTTCAAACTTAATAGTTTCACTGTAAATATATGGCTCACATGGACACAGTAGCTATAAGTAACGTCATCATTGCATATCAAGTCCTCTCTCTTATAAAAGCTTCAGGAAGTCTAAATGCTAAATGCATCTATTTCTCATACATGTGTAATTTCTTCATCGTATAATTTCTTATGTAAAATTAAAGAATCGCATTATGGTATATGTACATTGCGAATAAAACGGTATGGGGAACATACACGCGAATTCAGCTCGTAATAATAATAATAATAAAAAAAAGTTTTATTACCAAACATTTAAGTGGAAGGAGAGCAGTCCAGGATGCAAAAGGGATATCAATCCGAAAGGATAAGGATTGGTATAATAACGGAAGAACAAAATGACAAAGCATGTATAAGTAAAACAAGAGAGAGAGAGATTAATTACGATCGTGAGGGAAAGGGCCATATATCCGGGGAAGGGCCATATATCCGGGCAACGGACAATAATCGCCTCTTGTAAACGGAATGCGAGAATTTTACGTCTGTGAGTGTGAAAAGTTATTGAAATTAAGAACGAGAGCGTTGTAATGAATTTAAAACAATTTAAATTAATAGCTGGTTTTCCTCATTTTAACTCACCCTAATAAAATATGCTTATTTATTACCCAATACAAATTTATTTATTTCTTTCCCATTTTAAAATACAGATTCGTCCCGTTAATATTAACTTTTGTACGCGATAAATATTAGTGTTAATCCGAAACTTCGGGTTAATTAACTCCACCCTCGCCCGCTATAATACGGTTAACGATCTTTTTAAATAAATAATTCTTGCGCGGTGAAACTAATGGACTGATTAATTATATAGTTATTGCTCGAAAAATGCATGGAATCAAATATTATACCAATAATATCTAACGATGCCCTAAACTTAACACCTTGTATTGGGGAAATAATTATATTGCCTAACTTAAAAAGTAAATTGACTGACGAGAGAGAGTAAAATATATTCTCGAAACGCTGATAAATTCGATTCTCCCATTTCAAAGTCACTTGAAACTAAATATCCAGCTTTTTGACAAAGAACTGGATTCACCCGTTAACTAGATTCACCATTGAACCATTATTGGTTGATTGGTAAATACAATACAACATTCAAACCTATACAATTAAAAAACTGTATAGGTTTGAATGTATAATATGAACATTATACATACATTGAAACCTAATACAATACACAAATATAAATTTGTGTAACGCGAAAAATTGAACGGACTGATCATTAACATTAACAGTAAATTCCTGTTAATCTGTCTCAGAACTGTTCAATATCCGTAACTCAGTGGGTATGACGCCGTTTTCCTATATAGGCGGGGCTCGAATCCCGGTGATGCTGGTAATAAGAATCCAGGAGTTAGCGCAATAGACATTCATTCGTTGGTCTGAGCGCTGTGCCAGTTTCTGAACCTCCTCACTGATTTATAATCTCACAAATAAGGCAACGTCATTTCCGCATTCATCTTCTGCAAAGCTTAGCAATTCTTCGATCTAAATAATATCACTGAATTAATGAACTTAAACTGGACATTTTATTATCACAAATGAGAATCAATTCATATGAAAAATGTTCCTAATTAATGTATTCCATTAAATTAACTCCTATGATGATAATAATGATAATAATTAATAATAATAATACCTTAAAATAAAACCAAACTCTTACCTTGAATGACAACATACTCTTCACGAAGAATGTGCTATGAGAAACGAAGCTCAATGCATCTTTGGGGACTCCAAACAGCGCTGGAAAAAAAGGACCAAATTTCTCCGTATCTATTTCAAACCGATCAAAATTCTTAACAAGTCAATTTTTCTATACTCTCAGTTCAGTCAGAGCGAAAACAACACAGTCTGTTAAGGACTTTTATTTTTTAAATTTGCCAAAGAAGCCATTATATGTCGTGCAGTGTCGTCATATGTACAGGTAGATATTAAAAAGAAATAATTATTCTTGTATAATTATTATTTTCTAAGTTTTATTCCGGTTTGAGTGTGCATATATATATATATATATATATTACCTGTAATTTCGCTAAACTAGATTGAGATCAAATTAAATAACGAGAAGGTAAATCATAAAACCGGGATCCTGGGATGGCGATATTTGATGAAGGAGGGAATGAGCGATTTCTAATGACGGTCAGAATAAGCATAATTAAAAATACTGGCCTATATATAGAAGGTTTGAGAATGCAAATACTTGTGGATGTTGGGCCAGTTTGTGTAGAGGTGGCCTGGCGTAGTACGAATGTAAATGTTATAAAAGTAAATTTGTGCTGTCTTGGGAAGGAAAAGCAACCTTATGGCGCATTTTACTGCTGAACACTCGTGTCGCTGGACTGATGACAGCAGAAGTGTTTACAATACAAATTAATGAAAATGGCACGAAAGCAAATATGAATTCTAATATTCTTTGAACTGGGGTAACACGAAGCACTGTTGTTTTCAGTGAAGAAGTAGTACGAACGGAAGACTCGTCAAGACAATGAATCCCTGTTTGAGTGGCAATGCTACTGCGAGCTGCTCGTACCATGAAATGGACGTATGGGCAGAATGATGCTGTGTGTGAAAACGTTAAACTTTTTATCTTGCTTTCACTTGGCTCGTCTGAAGCAGTGATTGGTGTATACATATATACTGTATAAGCGTATATATATATATAAAAATACATTGAAGCCAAATTATTATTTAGTAGTAGTACTAGTCGTAGTATATTTGTAGTAATAGTAGGAGTAATAATAGTATTGTTTTTAACTATGGAGCCCTCTTACGAGTATCTTTCCGATCACCGTGACGCGTTTGAGTTGATATCTCCTGGCCGCCATTTTAAAATCGCGTGTGGAACCAGTCGAAAACAGCAGGAACTACGGCTGCGAGGCACGACTGAAGATAAAATGTGCCAAATGCCCCATACCAAGTGCCAATTCTCGTTTACTTACGTTAAAAAGGTTAAATGTTAATCGGTCGAAAAAATTTAAATTCGTAAAAAGACGCGAATTACAACACTTCATTTCGTACCGTGCCACGAAACGGTCTAAAAAGGGGATTAAAACGAGCAAAAGTATGTTTAAGCGGAACATAATTAATTTTTTTTTCAAATTCGACAGTAAATTATGCTTCATGAATAAAAAACCGTTATTTAATCGTATTTACAAAGCAGTTATTCTATTGTCAACTATATATATATATGTGTGTGTGTTACATACGTTGAATCAGTATTAATTAATTAATTAATTATTATCGTCAGTAATATGATTATATAAATTTGGTTAATGATGGATAAGTAAATTAATGTATTAATGGATAAGTATATTAATTTTGTTAATGGTGGCTAAGGAAATTACATGGCTTATCAATGTATAATATTTTATTAATTGTTAATTTATTGCAAAGTCATTATTTGATACATGAATACTGTAGAAGTTGTTAATAATTAAATTTACTATTGTCATTAAATAAGAAATAATGTAGCTAAGTTATTTCAGGCATTGTGATCAGTCGGATAGAGAGAGATAAGAGATAGATAGATAGGGAGATTTGGGAGATTAGTAGACATGCATGTCAACTAGTTCAATATGTTTAGCGAAATAAGTCAAAATCTAAAACCTAGGTTTCCTACTCCAATATACGTCTGTATAATATACAGGGTGGGCCGTAAGTTTCCATACATAGGAAAAATTAAACGTTTGTTTTTATGTTTCAGATACCCTAAGAATATGCGTTTGACGTAAGATCTTGTTTACTGATGAAGCAAATTTTTACGTCAATGGAGAGGTTAATCGGCAAAACATACGTTATTGGAGTAATGCTAACCCAAACTGGCTGAGTCCGACGAAGATGCAAGGTGCCGGTAAAGTGATGGTGTGGGCCGGGATATGGGGTGACAGAATTATTGGACCAATTTTTGTCAGTGGAAATCTTAATGCCGAAAGGTATCTTAACATGTTGCAAGAAGAGATTTTCCCATCCCTGCTAAACGAGGAAGGTAACTTCCCAGTTTACTTCCAGCAAGATGGAGCTCCACCTCATTATGGTCTTCACGTGCGTCGGTATTTGGATCAGCAGCAGTTTCCGGATGCTTGGATTGGTCGGCGTGGTCCTGTGGAGTGGCCTCCCAGATCCCCAGATCTCACCCCCCCTTGATTTCTATCTTTGGGGGCACTTGAAGGCCATGGTGTATCAGGAAAAGATACGAGACATAAATCATCTAAAGGAACGTATCACCAACGCCATTACAAGCATAACGTCAACTGTGCTAATGCGTGTTCATCAACAGTGGGGAACACGTATTGAAATGTGTTTTCAAAACAATGGCAACCATGTAGAGCATATTATATAAATAAAAATGGTTGTCCATAAAAAAATGTTTTTTTTTTCTATGTATGGAAACTTACGGCCCACCCTGTATATATATAATATATATATATATATGTATAATATATATATATATATATATATATATGTATAATATATATATATATATATATATATATATATATATATATATATAAGGTCATCCCATAAGTAATGTCGTTTTTTACGATAGATTAAGTTTAAACTAGTCCTACTCGGTTTAAGCATAAATTTTCCGAAGGTTATATCTAAGGGGAGATCTATCGTGTTTCGCTACATACATTACAGACCTTGACCAGTGAAGACGTGTGTTTTGCTTTATGTGAACCCCTCATAAACATGGCGGTATCAGAAGAGCATATCGGGCATATAATGCTTTACGAGTTCAAAAAAGGGAATAGTGCCACTGAAGCAACGCGAAACATTCAGGACGTTTATGGCAACGATATTCTGCATGTGAGGAAATGTCAAAGATGGTTTCAAAAGTTTAGGAATGGTGACTGCTGTTTGACAGATGCAGCACGCTCTGGACGCCCTGCTGACTTTGATGATGACCTGCTGTTAGCCGCACTTGAAGAAGACTGTTCAACAACTGTCGAAGAATTGGCCCAGAAACTCAATTCATCCCCGTCCACCATCCATCGACATTTGCAACAACTCGGGAAAGTGCCTTAGTTAGGAAAATGGGTGCCACATGAATTGTCGGTCGACAATCTGAGGGTGCGGGTAAACATTAGCACAGCTCTTCATTCCCGTGAACTTCAAGATCCGTTTTTGCACCGTTTAGTGACTGGTGATGAAAAGTGGATACTGTACCAGAATGTTAAGCGCCGTCGACAGTGGGTTTGTGCCGGAGAACCAGCGACACCACAGCCCAAACCAAATCTTCACCCTCGGAAGGTGTTGCTTAGTGTTTGGTGGGATAAAGGTGGTGTAATACACTTCGAAACCTTACCACACAACCAGACAATCACCGCTCAAGTCTACTGTCAACAACTGGATCGATTGAACACTGCACTAAAAGAAAAGAGACCTTCTTTGGTTAATCGGAAAGGAATCATGTTCCACCACGACAACGCACGTCCTCATACCGCTCGGATCACTTCTGCAAAAATTGAGGAGCTTGGGTGGGAAAAACTTCCAATCCTCCATATTCTCCAGACCTTGCGCCTTCAGATTATCATCTCTTCAGGAGTCTGCAAAACTATCTTGACGAGAAACAGTATACTTCTTTAGATGACCTGCACACCAGTCTTTGTACGTTTTTTGCCTCAAAACCGCCTGAATTTTATAAACATGGCATTGAAAAGCTTGTAGGACGTTGGCAGTGTGTCATTGATTCCGATGGAAAATATATACTAGATTAAAAAGTTTCAGTCGAGTTTTTTTTTTTGTCCTTCAAATTCCGATCTAAAAAACATTACTTATGGGATGACCTGATATATATTTTACTGTATATTTAAAACACTGGTGTATTTTTTCCCTGCAAATAAGTTGTACAGTTATGTACTGGGAGTTAATAGAGAATAAGGGGTTCTCACTGTATAAATGAGAGGTTTGTAATCAAAATTAATCTGGGTGTTCTCGTCTAGTTTGCGTAGAGCAGGCTGTATGGATGTCTTTGTGAGTCAAAGAAACGCAAATGGGTACATCTTGCGTCTGACGAATCTTGCAGCCAGGCCTCGAGTATACTGTAAATCAGCGGCCCCAAACTTAATTTTTTTCTGTACTACTTACAGTAAAACGGACTTTACCGTACCCCCTAAATTTCAGGACAGAGCTATTAAACATTACCCTTATTTTTACTTCTCCAAACTACAAATCCTAAATTTACTTAGTTTTTATTTTACAGTTTACTGAGATTAAATTTTTATATTTACGTACCACTAAGCGGTACTTCGCGTACTATCAGTGGTATGAATACCACAGTTTGGAAACCGCTGCTCAAAGTCAGCGTTTTTCAAACCATTTTTTCTCGCGACCCAGTGGAAGAAAAACGCTTCTTCCAGCGACCCAACGCGATAATGTCTTCTAAGTGTTTTCATACAATCGTAATGAACGGTATAATACTTTGACCACTTTACTTCAACTAATACGGTAACTAAACATGGAAGTTACTTCAAAAACCATTTTAAATGCAATATAAATACAGTAAATAAAAATGAGCAGTTTCGTTTTATGCAACAATTTAAAATAACTTTTTTATTTTTTTAAGAATTTTCTATACCAAGTGACTCGTGCGGTGATTAATATTTCGCGACTCATACTTTTTGAAAACCACTGTCTGAGTGTGACCATAAATACAAACTACACTGAAAAAAAAAAAATTTGCTCTATTGCTTTTAATCGATAGAGGCAATAGTGTGAAAAAATAAAAACATTAGCAATGCATTGATCTTTGTATATTTTGGACAACGAAATAAGCACCAGGAATGCACGTTCGGAGAACTTCTAATGAAATAGGAATATAGTATTTATAAATGTTAAGAAATAATAATAATTATTATTATTATTATTATTATTATTATTATTATAATATCACCATTTACGGAAGATTGTTGTATTACTGATAGTGATACCTGTCCAGTATAGTGTCTTTCAATTTAGAAGCGTTTCTAGTCAAAAGTCAATTTCTTATCGTGTGTTTCATGAAGAAAAAGCGAGAAGTATCATTTTTGCCCTTTAGATATGTATGTTAATCATTTCATAATATTGTATTAAACGAGTTATTTGCAAAAGTATCAAATTTGCTAAATGATCACCCGAGTGCCAATGCAAAATAGGGAAAGTGAAAATTAGGTCACTGAAACAGCCCATGGATCTCAAAATAGTTACTGCAGTACATTCCAGTGGATAACACCGTTACTCTATAAGCAAATTGAAGAGTTCGAATACCCATGATACTGGTGATGATAGAGGAGTTACAGCAATGGACCGTACTCGTTGGTCCGAGCGATGTGCCAGTTTCTGGCCCTCCTGACTGTTTATCATCATCATCATCATTACTACCGCAGTTTATTTACAAAAAGCACAAAATGTTTAAAAAAAAATACAATTTATAAGATTGCTGCCTATTGTTACCTTTAGAAACTGTAGAAACTTGTTTAATAAATCATTAAAATTAACTAAGAGTTTATTATATGAAAAAAACGATTGAAAATGTAAAAGACTGTCCTAGAAAAAAAAATTAACAACAATCTTACAAAACTCTCTTTTTGAAAGACTTTCTATTAATTTAAAAATTGATCGAAAAGGAATCTTGCACCCAAATCTTATTTCAAATAAACTAAATAATTATTTAACCTCATTCCCGGAGGTATTACGGGTATTCTCGTTCACCTTACTAATAACTTCAATAATTAAAAACATTGGTACGAATAGGAATTCTTTCTATTTTTTACCTATTTACTGCAAACGAGGCCATCGTCCTTAGCTCATTCGGTAACGTCGTTTTCCTATAAGCGAAGTGAAGATAATGAGGTTGTGGTTCGAATCCCGATGATACTGGTAATAAAATCAAGGGGTGCCGTAATGTGCCGCATTGGTTGGCCTGAGCCGCTGTGCCACTGTCGGGCCATAGTGACTAATTACTATTAGGCCCTACTACTACTATAAACAAAATTTCAGTAATCTTAAAACCATTCGAAGATGTTAATTTTTGTACAGACAATATTTCCCGTAAGACAATTTAAGTCGACTTCAAATGATCTTTCTTTTCTTCTTCATTTAATTTTTGCATCAAGAAAACCACATTCTCAGATTCCTTAAAACTAGCTTGGGTAAACCGCTTATTTAAGAACATAGACTTCGGTGATTAAAAACTATATCGGTCCATTCCTTATAATCTATCTCCATTTACAAAATTCTCTGTAAAGTTAATATTTAATTTACTGTATTCATTTCACGACAATTTTCTTTTAAATAAATATCAGTATATTTAAGCTTTTATATAAAAATTTTGGAATTATATCTGAACAGTAGAGTTCAGCCTGTAAAGCGCGTCCGCTTGCTAAAGGCAGTTTACAGTTGAGGCCCTCTTAGAAAGATATTTTGACGAAATATCTTCGAAAGTTCAAAAGTTTTGTCACTCAAATTTGGTACAACTTTCAACTGCTTTTTCTGGCGTTTTTTACTTTTGTCGCTGAGCCACTTCTTCCTAGGAGGGCCTCAGTTGTATACTGTATGCGTTGCAATAGTGAAAAATGTATACGCGCTCATCCGTGTAAACTCTGTGTAATAATCATTCAGGAGAGCCAGAAATTGGCACACCGCTCAGGACAACTAATGCGACCCATTGCTCTATCTCAAATTTCTTGATTATTGCCAGCATCATTGAGATTTGAATCCAGGACCTTGGTGTCTTTACTTCGCTTACTGGGAAACAGTGTTACCTACTGAATGACAGACGCTGGCTAAAATTTATGTAAATAAAGAATATAATTTAGTTTCGTTACGAGGAAGTGAAATCGAGATGGTGTCATTAATTATTTTTGTGATCTCGGTGTATATATTTTCTTAAGAAAATTTGTGCCATTGCATTCTTCATTGATTTCTAAAATCTTGGTGTGTTTGGATTAAATTTTCGTGAGATACTCTTGATGAAATGTTTATTGTATGGCATGGGTGATATACTCCACTTCTTCCTATATATAATCGTCACCGCTATGTTCACACCAATATCATCACATAAAGATTGAGGTCCCTTAAGGATCTGCTCTTAGACCCCTGGTGTTTATTTACAGTTCAGGTTTTGGGAAGCTCAAATATTCTTTTCGTATACCAATTACATGGTATTATATACCTCAGATGATTTCATTGAAATTGCTGAAACTTTATTAAATTGTGACCTCACTTAATTGGAGTACTGAGAATAAGTTCGTCATTCATCTCCAAAGAAAGAAAATTCATGCTATTGAGGAAAATAAATTAGAAATTGAAAAAGTATTAGAATTTTAGTATTTCGGTAGTTACACGTAGTTACACGTAGTTAGAGAGGAAATAGTCTGTTATACACTATACTGTACAAAGGAAAGTTTCTGAAACACTCAAATCGAAGTACCAAAATGAACGTTTTGTAATTTTAACGTTCTGAGTAATAAAGGGTTCCCGTTGACCGTATAGGTTACCTTTTTGGTCTACAGAGTCGAAAATGAAACCAACAAGTTCAAATTAGTGTCTATACGGGCTATAATGCGTACATATACACTCACGACCGCCGAGTGCAAGGCCCGCTGACTCACCGAGCCAGGAACATCTGCATACTGGCAATACCCCGATGTCGGCGGCCTTGTACATACACACGTTTATAAAACACACACACACACACACACACACACACATATATATATATATATATATATATCCATTTAATATTTACTTGTGTGTGTTTTTCGTATTAATATTATTTAGTTTTCATATTAATATTAATTTAAAAACTTATCTCCACGAATGACCTTCTTGAAGGGGCTCAAAACCTCTTTCATTGTATAGCATGTTTGCGGCTGTGTTCGTAAGTCCATTTTTGTAATGGTTTTTTGACTCTGGATCGAATTAGAGGCATTAAATTGAGTTTATTTGAAAAGAAGGTCTGTCCCTTCCACCAAAATAAAAAAACTTTTGAAAAGAAGAAAGTAACATATTAAAAATAAATACATAAAATAAATTAATTATTAAAGAATATAATTCTTTTATTACTTATTGGTGGCAGATGTTTATTATTACTATTACTATTAATTTTACTATTATTATTTAAATAAAATATTTGAAAAAAGTTATTTATTCGCGGTTTTTTATATACTGAGGATAATAATTTATTTTCTACAAACCAGTATGGTTTCAGGAAAATCAAAGTATCACATTTGTTGTAAAGCATCGCATCAAATATATTCTCGTATGTTTCCAAAAACCAAAACAAAAACTAATAATGGATATCTGCTTTTTGATTTATCCAAACCGTTTGATTGTGTTGACCACAGCTAAACTTTATCATTATGGGTTTTGAAGACTATCCAGCAAATTCATTGCTTCACACCTGTCAGCCCACAAACTATGTATGTTGAGATAAATGGTTGTTATTCACCTATATTGACCATTCATTATAGTGTTTCCCAAGGATCTGTCCTGAAACCGCTATTTTAACTTGTATATTTGACTTATATTTTGCCGAATCTATTTAAAATATTGTTTGCTGACGACACTGCGTTACTCAGGGTTTGCTGCGATTTCAATTTCATGCGAGCTTAATTTTGACATTTCAGTTATGTGGTCCTCTTTATGTGGACCCCTTATGGAGACCCCTTCTGCGTGATCCCGTTATGTGGCTCCCATGCACGTCCATGGACTACCATAAATTAAAAAAAAATTGCAAATAATGTGTTATTTGTCACAAAATCAAATGTAAATGCGCAATTCTATGTAAGTAGTATAGTAGAAAAAATGATGACAACAAACCTGTCTATCTAAAGAAGGGGTGATCCCTGGCCCGTAGCTCACGGGCAACATGTTGCTCGCTGCGCTGTTTCAAGTGGTTCACGAAAGCTCATTAATAATAATAATAAGTGAAAAATACTCGCGTGAAATCCCCAAACATTTCAAAATACCTTTGTGGATGGCTATATATATTTTGAACTTTTAAAGTGGCTTATGACCAAAAAAAAAGATTGGAACCAGTGATGCAAAACAACAATTTAAAAAATAATTTCTGTTATTGTTAAAAAAAATAATTGAAAGAGCATATAAGCATATATATATAAATATATATGTGTGTGTGTTCACGTTTTTGTATAGATTAACAAAAAACAACTTATTTTTGCATTATGAATAATAAATGAATCGCATTTATGTAATTGTATTATATACACGTACAGGAACTGAAACTGAATAACAGTGGATTAAAAATTTAAGTGTGTGTGTGTGTGTGTGTGTGTGTATAAAATAGAGGTAAATTCTCGGAGGACCACAAGGCAATGAAACCGGCACCCCCATTGGAAAACAAATCGGAACCACCTGTATGCGAAAAAGAAAGAAAAAATAAAAATAATCCTAGCCAACATACAGGGCCTTAAATCAAACCATTCCACGAACAAAGTTGTATACCTGAAAGGACTCATGCAAGAAGCCGGAGCTGACTTTGCATGCCTCACGGAAACTCATCTAAAGGACTGCCAGGCGAACTGTGAAAATTGTGAGTCCTGTATTGACAAAAAAGAAATACAAATTGACAACTATAACATCCTCCGAGCCGACAGAACAGTGAGACGTAAAGGAGGATGTGCTATTTACACACGCGAAAGGCACATAGCAGAAATGGCTATAAGTACCTCAAACAGCTACGTAGAATGTGTAGCAGCAAAAACTGAAAAATTAAATATGGTACTAATTGTAATGTACAGACCCCCAAACACGCCAACCTCAAAATTTTCGGATTCCATTACAGAGGTAAGAAACTTGGTAAAAGATCTACACTCTCCAACCCCAAATATTTTTCTCTGTGGTGATTTTAATTTCCCATTCATGAAATATAAAATGATAGGAAAAAATATATGTATACACCAGAACAAGGGGGGCACACGAGAAGAGCAGGAGCAGGTAAAAATGCTACTAGCTCTAGCTGATGAATTTATGTTAACGCAAGAAATAAAAGAAAACACAAGAAAAAACAACTGCCTAGACTTGGTATTCACAAACAACAGTAATCTAATTGATAATGTAGAAATATCCCCAACTATGATATCGGACCACAACATCATTGAAATAACAACTAATATAAAGGCAACAGGAAAGGAAAAAACACGCACAACAGAAAGAAGCAAATTCGAAATTTTTAATTTTCACTCCAGAGCTATGAACTGGGAAGATGTGACATCCAGCATGGAAGTAAGAGATTGGAAAACCATTTTCGAGGCCAAGACAACGGAGGAGATGCTAATGACATTAGAGGAGAAGACGTTAGAAATTGTGGAAAAACATGTCCCAAAGATACAACAAAGATGAAAGAGGAGCAGGTTCGAAAGACAAAAGAGGGCATTGTTTCAAAAGAGAAAAGGAGCGACTGCAAAATTAAGTAATTGTAAAGATAACATCAGAAAAATATTAAATGATAAACTGCAAAGTATCGATGTCGTCATACAGGAACTAATCGAGAAGCATACAGAAAAAGACGACGACGACGCTAAAAGCGATAAAGGCTAACTCAAAGTACTTCTATAATTTCGCAAAAAGAAAGTCGAAAAACCATGCGATAAGTATAACGGATTTCGACTTTACGACGGATGATATTACACAAGCCATAGGGAAACTAAAAACACACTCAGCGGCAGGACCGGATAAATGGAATGCCACACTGATCAAAAACTGCAAGAATGCAATCGCTGAGCCCCTATACTGGATATGGAGACGATCACTAGACACGGGAGAAATACCGGGCATCCTGAAGAGCGCGAACATAGTCCCAATATATAAAGGAGATCGATCCGAGGCCAAAAACTATAGGCCAGTATCGCTTACATCTCATCTCACTAAAATATTTGAAAGAATAGTTAGACAGAAAATCTATGACTTTTTGGAAACAGAAAAAAAATTCAATGATAACCAACACGGGTTTCGGTCAGGCAGATCATGCCTATCACAACTAATGGAACACTACAACAACATTATTGATTCACTTGAAAGTAATGAAAACTATGATGTACTATACACAGACTTTGTTAAAGCGTTCGACAAGTGTGACCACAGAATCATAATACATAAACTGAAATATATGGGAATAACAGGAAAATTAGGGAAATGGATATATAATTTCCTTAGTGAGCGGCGGCAAGTCGTTACAGTACAAGGAGTATCTTCTTCAGAATCAGAGGTCCTCAGCTCAATACCACAAGGAACAGTATTAGCTCCACTACTCTTCATAATCATGCTAATTGACATAGATGAGGACGTTACCAGAGACAGCACAGTAACATCATTTGCGGATGACACAAAGATCAGTAGAAAAATAAGAAACCCAGAAGACGTAGGATCTCTACAAACCGACATAAACAGAATCTACAAGTGGACGGAAGTCAACAATATGAAGTTTAACACCGAGAAATTTCAGCTATTACGGTACGGAAAAAGGGAGAACCTAAAATCCGTAGAATATTATACCCCAAATGGACAGGAAATTCAGAGAAACTCCAGAGCAAAAGATTTAGGGATTGTAATGACAGATAATGCGAAATTTGAAACACAAAATAAGATAGCAGTAAACAGAGCAAAGAGAATAACGGGACAGATATTGAGAACCGTTAAACGAAGGGATAGGAATGTAATGATTCCTCTACTGAAAACCCTGATCATACCCAAATTGGAATACTGCTCGGTCCTAACATCCCCATATAAAAAAGAAGACATTAGACAGCTGGAAGGGATCCAGAGAATCTTCACAGCCAAGATCAATGGGTGCAAAGAACTAAATTACTGGGAAAGGTTACGCGAACTAGACCTACTGTACTATATTCACTGGAAAGGAGAAGAGAGAGATACAGCATTATTTACACTTGGAAAATAATGGAGAAACTAGTCCCTAATCTTACTCTGAACCCTATAATTCCCCAAACAACGGTGGAAAGTAGAAACGGTAGACTTGGTCGTATTCCCAAATTGAAGGCGAGACAGGGAACATCCTTAACCCTGAAAGAAAATAGTTTTGTAGTGAGAGGACCAAAACTGTTTAATCAGTTGCCCAAAGACCTAAAAAACACGAAGGGAGTTGCAGTGGACATCTTCAAGAGAAGACTAGACGCCTGGCTCAGAACAATCCCCGATGAGCCGGGCGTACCTGGCTATGTGAGATGGAGAGTGCAAGAATCCAACTCACTACTTCACCAGGCCAACTCGAGAGGAGGGGCGACAAGCTTGACCTTCGCGAAATGAGAAATCATCGCGCGAAATCTTTGTAAGGTATATATATATATATATATATATATATATATATATATATATATATATATCAGGAAAGGTCTCCTTATTGACTCAAAAACTTTATTGAGAAAAGAATGAATACGTTAGTACGTTACTATAAATGTTATGGAATTTAAAATATTTCTATTTCGAGTTCATGGTAAAACATTATTGAGAACTTATAATAGTAATGTACTATTTTTAAGTGTATTTATTTATAATAAAAGACCTACCTCGTAGCCAAAGTCGTAGCACCGTTTCCCGTCGATCAGCAAAGTTAAGTGACATTGGGATCGAATCGTAGTTGACCGTCCTCTGCATCCAAATGAAGCAGCGACTCGTGGTTCGGATCTCCAGTAAAGCTGTAGGTACCCTTTGTCAAATGGGGTCATATGTTGCCAAGGAGGTTAAACAGCATTTATAATAAAACCACGGAAGCTATCTGTAAGGCAAAAAATATAAGAGTTCTGGGAAAATCGAGTCTTTATTGGAGAGACTACGAAAAATGAGGGGAGGAGTAATTGATAATCCGAAAACAATACTTAAGAAAAGGGACTAAATTTGATGCAGTGTTATCATCATTTTGGGAATCAGCAGGAATGACATACCAGTGTAGGTACAGTATCGTACGTAAAAAGACCGATATATTGGCATAGGTATATAAATAAATTTTCATAGGTATTGGTGTATATAGAAGTAACATTTCTATAACTATGCTTCTGGAATATATATGTAAGGCTTACATAATAATAATTTTAAATTAATTATAATTAATTTAAAACAGTTCGTTTTTCCAAAGAAGTTGTTCGTAATCTTTTAATTAAAAAAAAGGTAAGAGCATTACCTGTATAGCTATTGGAAACGTTTCTATATACATTGCCAGATTCGCCAGATTCTAAAAAGATAAACAACGTTGCAAGTCATTTTTCAATATTTCAACAACGTGGTTTGTTGATATGTAATTTGGTGTGTTATTCATCGATTTGTAGTACCTGGTATTCCAATCACTAAAACTAAGCTCACCTTCTCATCTATTGTTAATTTCGCAGCCATCCCCTACCTAAAAGAAAAATAAAATATACTATTGTCAACTGAAAATTCCTATGGTGAGCGACTTTTGCGCCACCCTGTATAAAAATTAGTTTATGAATTTTCCTGAGAGATGATAATCACACTGAACCCGAAGAAATCAAAGCTGCATCACAAAAAAAAAGAAAATAAGTACAAGAACAAAGTCCATAAATCAACGTATAACGCTTTCGCATCCAGAGCCATTTTAACCCCTCCGCACTCGAGGTAATGGCAATGGATTTAATTCAAGTGTCTCTGGTGTAACATTGGGGTCCCATAAACGGAATAACACGTATAAGCACGCACGGATTTTGTATGAAGCAAAATTGCCCCAACAGGGTTGTGTTAACTTTTACCTCGTTGTAGTATTGTGGTCCCGAGTTCAAATCTTAGTGAGGGCAAATTTGTTTCATCCAAAAACTGTGTAGTCATGTGTTGTTCCAACATATATATATATATATATATATATATATATATATATATATATATATATATATATATATATATATATATTGATGTGTGTGTGTCTCAAGCATGCTCTCAAATACACACTTCTCTCATTCTTTACAACCCATACATGCATCTTACATACTACACAATTTTTTCAAAATTTAAAAAAGAAAATTGGCATCGACCTCAAAAGTCTCGGAGTCCTCTGGGGAAGAGGCCATAAATGTCTCCACTTGTGGCTCCCCCGCTGCCGATACCGAGAACGTAGACCCGGGCAGTGGGGAAGACTCTGCCACTGCCCATTCGAGATGTTCTGGAACTCTGCCTGATTCACTTTTCATAAACTTCTCCAACATTCGTGACCTTTCCTCAAATTTTCAATCTGTTGACCGCCACCTCTCCTCCTCTAAACCTCACCACCTCTTCCTCACTGAAACTCAGCTGTCTGGGACGACTGACAGCAAACCCTTTTCTGTGCCCTCCTCCTTTCGCTATATTCAATTTCACTCCAAAGGTGGATGTTGCGTATATGTATGCAATGACCTAACTTGTTCTCGTATTCCCGAACTCGAATCTTTCGAATTCTATACCCTCTGCTGCGGCTTACATGCCAATCTCAAACTAAATACATCTGCGCTGTCTGCCTTTCTTCTAATTCTACTGAGTATCCAAATTCTTTGAAAACTTCGCTCCCAAAGTGGAATACATTCTGTCCCACTCTCCTTTTGCTGAAATCTCCATTTTAGATTTCGCTGTTCACCACCACCACCTTTGGCTTTCTTCCCATTTCACTAACATCCCTGATGAACCAGCTTACAACTCTATCCTGAACGGCCTAGAGCAGATTGTACAGAACCCTACTCGTATCCCCGATCGCCTTGGAGACCAGCCCAACACACTGGATTTATTTCTCACTATTCATCCTTCTTACTCTGTCAAACTTTTTGTGCTCCTTCAACCACAATGTCATATCTATTTCCTGTCCTGTAGCTCCAGTTCGGCTTTTGGGTCCTCTCAAGAGAAGAAGCTTCTGGCACTTTGGCGCCCCTGATTGGGTGGACCTTCGAGGCAGTGCTTCTGTGATTTACCATGGAATGATTACTGCTTCCGTGGCCGGGGCCCTTCCGAGTGTGCTGATCACGGAGGTGATTCTCCCGGGCATGGAGAGTTGGAGACGTACATTCCATATTCTATTTCTGCTACGAATAAAAAAAAACTTTATTCAACTTTACTTGTTCTAATGCTATCCGCAACAGAGGGGAGGCTTTCAGAAGGTGGTATCTTCGCCACTCAACTCCTGACTCTCACTCAGCTTATATTTCTCCCCGGAATCGTGCAAAATCTGTTCTTCGACTCGCCAAAATTTCGTTCATCCGACAAAAATGTGAAAACCTATCCAATTCTAATTCTCGCTCTTTCTGGCATCTACCTGAGAATATCTTCAACAACTTTACTTCCTCTTCTTTCCCTCCTCTTTTCCATTCCGACGGCTCAGTTGCCGTCTCTTCTACTGACAAAACTGAACTCTTCGTTCAAACTTTCGCTTACAACCCAACCCTGGACGATTCCGGTGGTGTTCTTCCATCTCCTCCCCCCTCCGACCTCCTTATGTCTGAAATTAGAATCTCTTCTAAACATGTTTTTTCTGTCCTATTTGGGCTCAACTGTCGGTGTGTGTACGGTCCTAATGGTGTTCCTCTTGTTCTTAAGAATTGTGCTTCTGTGCTGACACCCTGCCTAGGCAAACACTTTCGTCTTTGTCTCTCATCTGATACTTTTTCTTCCTGTTGGAAGTTCGCTTTCATTCAGCCTGTTCCAAAGAAGGGTGTCCGCTCTCAACCCTCCAACTATCGTCCAATTGCTTTGATTTCTTGCCTTTCCAAAGTTTTTGAATCTATCCTTAATAGGAAGATTCTTAAACACCTCCCTTATCACGATCTTTCAGATCGTCAGTATGGGTTCCGCAAAGGACGCTTTACTGCTTATCTTCTTCCATATCTCTCTGACTCTTGGACATCCTCCTTTCGGGATTTCGGTGAAAATCTTTTGCTATTGCGCTTGATATATCAAAAACTTTTGATAGAGTCTGGCACGAATCTTTAATTTCGAAACTACCCTTCTTCGGTATCTATCCTTCTATCTGTGCCTTCATCTTTAATTTCCTTTCTTGCCGATCTATCGCTGCGGTTGTAGATGGCCACTGTTCTTCAAAAGCTATCATCACTGGTGTTCCATAGGATTCTGTCCTGTCACCCACTCTTTTCCTTTTATTTATTAATAATCTTTTCATTCGCACTTCCTGTCCTATTCACTCCTATGCCGATGATTCCACTCTTCACTTCTCCACCCGATTTGCAAAGCGTCCCTCGCAACAGTCACTCCATGATTCGCGTAGTACGGCTATGGTACACCTGACCTCTATCTTTCTACTATCTCTGATTGGGGCAGAGAGAACCTTGTGGCTTTGAATGCCTCAAAAACTCAGTTTTCCATCTGTCTCCTCGTCATAATCTTCCACACGACTATCCGCCTACGTTCAACAAAACAACTCAATCCTCCTCCTCTTCACATTCTTGGTGTTTCCTTTTCGCGTGATCTTTCCTGGAAAGATCACATACACTCTTTCCAAAGCAGATTCTCAGAGGTTAGGTGTGCTGTACCGCCTCCTCGGTTTCTTCACCCGAACTCAGTTGCTGTCTCTGTACAGGGGTCTTGTTCGCCCCTGTATGGAGTATGCTTCTCATGTATGGGGTGGCTCAACCCACACAGCCGTACTTGAGAGGGTGGAATCAAAGGCTTTTTGTCTCGCCAATTCCCCACCTCTTACTGACTGTCTTAAATCTCTCTCTATTCGCCGCAATTTTGCCTCATTCTCTCTTTACCATCGCTATTATAACGGACATTGCTCTTCTGAACACTCTAACTGCATGCCGCCTCCTTCAAGAAGAGAACGCAGCACCAGACTTTCTACACTTTCTCATTCCTTTTCTGTCCAACTCTCTAACGCAAGGGTTGATTGGTATTTTCAATCTTTCATCTACTCAACCGGTCAACTCTGGAACAATCTTCCTCAATCCATCTTTCCTCCTGTCTGTGACTTCCCACCTTTCAAACGCAGCGTGTCTCGGCATTTCGAAAATCTCAGACCTTGATTTTGGCTCTCTTCTATTGGTGGGGGGTGCGCTTTTGCGCGCATTCGCCCTTGGCCCCTCCTTCCTGCATAAAAATAATAACTATATAACTAGTAGAAACTCTTGAATAGGCCAGACAAGCAACATTTCTTCAACAGAAGTAGTTTTTGGGGAGTTTATATTTAATAAGGTTGGTTTGTTAGGTTAGCACAGGTTAGGTGATGCTAAGATTTGTTAGGGTAATAATAGATTAGGTTAAGTTATTCAGGGTGTCAAAGAAATTTCCCGTCACAATGTGTATAGGTCCGAATAGGTGCCTTGTCTATGTAACTGGCTGGATGTCTGCCTTGTTTGGCCTATTGCGGGCCTGGGATCGCCTAATAATGGACCAGTATCATCCATTTAAGTTTGTGGGCCCCCCCCCTATATATATATATTTGTGTGTGTGTGTATACACAGTATATATATGGGAATACATTATTTCTTCCTCAGGATAATATTTTAACACTTTCTCATGCTCGTATCGAAGGCCCTCACAAAAGGTCAACCTTAGGATAGTTCCGAGTGCTCGTACAAACTCCTCCATTGCCATGGAACTCCTGGAATTTATCTTAGACTTAGAGCACTTACCCCAAGTCAGAATTCAGCACCGTCAGCAGGAAGATATTTTTTCTGGCGGAGGTTTTCTCGTACCTGCGTTCAAACACCACAAAAACGTCTTTGTTTTCGTTTTCGAAGCCTGTCTATTTAAACGTACAAGATTACAACTGCTCAAAAAATTGCTGACGAAGATTCTCTCTCTTTTCCTGCGTCAGTTATAACTGTGAGAAGCCTTAAAAATCATTTAATGGGTGAAGTTGCAAATTAGTCGGTCATCAGGCATCATTCGGAAAACATCTCTCCCTTTAACCTCTCGTTTATCGCTTATCACAAGCTCATTGAAAGTGTTGCTTATTGGCTTTTGCGCCTTCAGCGAGCATAACTTAGCTCACTGTTCAATTTTCTCTGCATCGGCCAAACTCACTTGGCCTACAATGTTCTACAGGGTGTTCGACAAGTCCCGCCACCCCATACAAAATGTACATATTGTAATACCAATTATATTTTTGTGTGATTAATTGTATTTATGTCGGGTAGGTGTAATTTAAGAAACAAGTTACTCGCAACAATTACTTTAATTACAGTAAATACAGTTACTAATCGAGAATATCTGTGTGTGCACCATCATTTTTGTAACAAAGGATTATGCGCCTCCATGTGCGGTGTGAGAATCGACACAGCAATGACAGCATTGCTGTAGTGATTGCACCAAATGCGTCTCGAACAGCGTGTTTCAGGTCCTCTGTTGTGCGGTAACGCACCCGGGATACGTTCTGCTTGACGAAACCCCGTAACGCATTGTCACATGAAGACAGATCTGGACTTCGGGGCGGCCACTCAAGAGGGGCAGGTAAATGTTGCAAGCCACGGCCGATCCATTTGTCTCTGAACACTTCGTTGAGGAATTCCCTCACATTAATGGCAAAATGAGCTGGAGCCCCGTCTTGTCGAAACTACACCCGACCAAGCAGCTCTAAACGTTCGAGCTCAGGTACAAACCAGTCACGTAACATGTTGAGGTAGGCAGTTTGGTTGACAGGACCCTTAAAAAAATATGGACCGAACAAGTTCCTGGCAGACACTGCAGCCCATATCATCACGTGCGGTGGATGGTGTTCCAGTTCCTGAAAGAGGTGTGGATTTTCCTTGCTCCAGAAGTAAACATTTCTCATTTTGGCGCTATTGTAAATTGCACACTCGTCAGAAAAAATCACTGTTTCACGTGCAGGAATCGTTGGAAAAACGGTCAAAAACTGTTTACAGGCTTCATATCGTTTCTGCATGTCTGTATCGCTTAATTCATTAATTAATTAACAAATGACGGGCGATATGGTTTCATGCCGAGATCTTTTGTCATGTGATCTCTCATTGTGGACATGGGGACTGCAAGTTCTTGTGATCGTTTGCGAAGTGATTTTTTTCGGTGAACGAGCCACCGATGCAATCACACCTTCACGTTGTTCTGCTCGCGTTGTTGGTCTTCCCGACCGTGGTCTGTCCTTGATGGAGCCCGTTTCGAACAGCTTTTTCTCGCAGCGTAATACCGTCTTGTTTGGTGGTACAACCTTATTGAATCTTGTGTTGAAATCATTCTGTATATCGTGCATCGTTTTGCCAGTATGTGACCTTTCATGAGCCCATGTGCTCATCACTATCCTTTCCTCCAGAGTGTAAGTGAACTGGTCTGCCATTGCTCACACAATTCTAATACCTGGAAAAGAACAAAAATGTCAATGAATCCCATGTAAATTCAATTAATCACACACAAATAAAATTGGTATTACAGTATGTACATTTTGTAGGGGTGACGAAACTTTTCGAACACCCTGTATAGTGTCGTATTAGGTTCCTGTGTATACAGCCTATGCTCTTCATACAAACTCTCCGCCTAACCAAACTGAAGTGTCTCGCATACCACGTATCAGACTCGCATTTTTACATAAAGTTAACGTAATATCGCATGTAGATTTATTAAGAGTTCATTACGTACCATATTTTATCATCCTAATTATTGCATCTTAATACCATTGAATCACTGTACATTTATCCTCCATGTAATTATAACTTCAATTCTCAGCATTCAGTAACTGTAATATTTGCACATTTGAATTCAAACTATCTAATTGTTATTCACTGTAAGTAATTATTATTCCTTTATTTTTGCCTATTGAAAAAACAAATACTAAGCTTATTAATCTCCTTTATTGATGACATTCATTTCGTGACCTATAACTGATCTACGTATTTAACCTAATTATTATTACTGATATATTTATTCCTAATAATGAAATTTTGTATTATCATTTGCTAAATAACATATCAGAAGCCCTGAAGGTAGGTGGTAACAACAAAAAAATGAATTATAAAAACTGAATTGCTACAAGTAAAGATTGCATTAGTTAAGGAAATTTTCACCAGATGGTGTGTTAAAAATCCGTTTCACTAAACCTTAAATGAAAGCTTACACCCACTTAAATTTTTCTCTACGAAACCTCAATTGTTAGTCCTTTCAGACATTTAGCCAGTGTCTGTAGCTGAGTGGGTAACACAGTTTCCTTGTAAGCGGTGTGAAGTCCACTGAGGTCGGGGGGGGGGGGGTCGAACCTAGGGCGGCCATTATGCAAACAATGAAAAAGAGGACGCATTTATGGGCATTTTTAATTGTGTGTAAATGCTTTTTTTTAAAACAAATTTACCTTAATACGTACGCAATTTTATAACAAAATTATAAACGAAACAATTTTAACTTAACGTTTATTTGATCAAATCTAATTTTTTCTTCTTTTTTCATGCTTTTTTCCGACAAAGAAAAGGACTGTCCGGTTTAATACCGGATGTCTGGTCACCCTACTAGCGACGACCCATGGTTCGCGTCCCACGTAAAGCTGTAGGTCCCCTCCGTCATATGACCTTAGATATCGCGAGGGAGGTTAAATAGCCTCCATCATTTTACAGGGTGTTATCAAATTGTTTTATAAATTAGTATACATATTCAAGACGTCAAAGTGAACAAAAGCGTTTCTATGAACATAAATCCGCAATCATTTCGTTTCCGATATACGTTGATGTTTTGCCGAGGACGATCGCGAATGCAAATAAATTATTGAATTTAGAAGCAGTAATAATTAAAAAGTAGTTTACCATGAAAATGTAATGCAGTAAACAAGCAAACAATTTAAAGAAAAGACTGAGGCTATTTTCTAATATTTATCACATTTAAATTTCACCTTAAAACATGCTAAAATCGAGTCCCTCTTAATTGCATGATCTTCGTCTCCGTGTACTACCAGCCAAGATCATACGATAGGTGGGACCTTCATTTTTACTGTACGTGGAAAACTGAACTATAGGTCGCTACATCATATGAACGCGGAGGACTGTTACCCACCCAATTACTAACCAGACGTAGTGTCGTTGCCTTGATACGAGAAACCGTATATGAAAATGGTTCGACGTAACCCTTAAGATCTAGGAGGTTTTTTTTTAAACTGTATAATGGTTTTTAGGCTTCTGATACGTGCTTTAATGATTGAAATGCAGTTTATTCTGATTCGTTGTATTCACGTTCAATTTGAGGCACCCGCGAAAAAATAAATACAATTAATAATGTACCCGAATCAGTATCCTGTAATTATGTTAAATAATAATAACCTTTTCGAGGGGAAAAAAAATAACCTCGGCTCGTAAAGCACCATTTACGAACGAGATGTTTCAGAGCTGACGATTGCTTCCGGTTAGGTTACCCCTAGGTTAATGTAGGTTATTTTAAATTAGATTAAAATAAATTTTAAAACTAACACCGTAATTTTAATTTAACACCGTAATTTTAATTTAACACCGTAATTTTAATTTAACACCGTAATTTTAAAAACTAACACCGTAATTTTAAAAACTAACACCGTAATTTTAAAAACTAACACCGTAATTTTAAAAACTAACACCGTAATTTTAAAAACTAACACGGTAATTTTAAAAACTAACACCGTAATTTTAAAAACTAACACCGTAATTTTAAAAACTAACACCGTAATTTTAAAAACTAACACCGTAATTTTAAAAACTAACACCGTAATTTTAAAAACTAACACCGTAATTTTAATTTAACACCGTAATTTTAAAAACTAACACTGTAATTTTATCGGAAAATGGATAGAGTTTCATAGCAATTAAAGTATTCCCTCAAAGTCAATATCAAATTCCTTAATTATATTGCATCTATTCGACTCTCTCTCTCTCTCTCTCTATATATATATATATATATATATATATATATATATATATATATAATATTG
Organism: Bathynomus jamesi; assembly: GCA_023014485.1. NCBI lineage: Eukaryota > Metazoa > Arthropoda > Malacostraca > Isopoda > Cirolanidae > Bathynomus > Bathynomus jamesi. The sequence continues at coordinate 133,199 of JAJOZX010001421.1, forward strand.
TTTGTGTGTAAAGTGGGCGGCGTTATACTCCTATTTCAGCCTGAAACAAGAGTCATATAGCGTCGATTGTAACGTGAAATCGACCACATCCGTTTGTACTTCGGTTGGAAACAATCGGATAAAAAAATTAAAAAAAAAAACCGTAATCGTAAATCTTTATTTATAATATTCCTTTCTATTTTATCATCACAAATACAGAATTTTTAAAATAAAGAGGAATAGGATTACGATAGACAGGATTACTAATTACTATAGGACTCGTATCCATCTCGATATTTTTTTTTTTTTATTAAAATACTCAGTAATCCGTTTTGTGGAAAACTCGTCAGCGAAATGGTTTATGTATAGATTGAGCAACTCGAGTTTCACTCTGAGTTTAAAAAAATAAAAAATTTCGAGTCGATGAACTTCAAAAACTTCAAATTTTTTTAATGCGAAATCCCCCCCCCCCCCCCCACCCACCCCCAGGACAAAAAAAAAACCTATTTAACTTTTGAGAAAGTTAATAAACCGAATGGTATATCGAGAATAAATTTAAAAGAAACTAAAAATGTTATACAGGGTGTCCCATAAGTCCGGCATCATAGGAAAAATTCATATTTTTTATTTCTACAAACCATAATTCATATTTTTCTCTTTCTACAGGCCATAATGTCTGTGAGCAAGGAAGAACGAATCCAGATAATTCTACTCATAGGAAATCGGAGTCAAAGAGAGGCCGCTGCTGAATTTAACAGAGTGCATCCAGACCGCGAGCCAATAACACAGAGTTGTGTTAGCAGACTTGTTGAAGTTTAAGGAAACAGGATCCATAGAAGATAAACCACGCAGTGGACCTTCAAGGAGGTCCACTGACGATGATACAGCGACTGCTATCCTGGCTCATTTTAACAGAAGTCCCAATACGTCTCTTCGGCGATTGTCCGCCGAGACATGAGTGTCGAAAAGTAGCATCCATCGCATTCTTCAGGCTCACAAATGGCATCCATATAAACTTCAGGTCCTACAGAAATTAAGCGAAGATGATGATCCCGACCGGCGGATGGAATTTTGTGAATGGGCTACAGAACAATATGCTCGGATGCCAATTTCCCGTCCACCATTCTGTTCAGTGACGAGGCTGTTTTTTATGGAAATGGTGAGGTAAATCGACAGAACACCCGCTACTGGTCTCAAAACAACCCTCACTGGTATACCTCTTCAAAGGAACAAGGTGCATCTCGGGTGATGGTATGGTGTGGCATTTGGAAGGATCGCATCATAGGCCCCCTCTTTTCGATGAACGTGTCACTGGAGGCACATACCTACGTATGCTCAAGGAAGAAGCATTTCCCAGTGTCTTGAACGGAGAAGGAAATTTCCCAACATGGTTCCAGCAAGACGGCGCTCCTGCACATTACAGCACCCAAGTAAGGGAATACCCGTACCAACAATTCCCTGGTCATTGGATAGAACGTCGAGGGCCTGTGGAATGGCCAGCTAGAAGCCCGGATCTCACGCCACTAGATTTTTATCTCTGGGGCCACTTGAAAGCGCTGGTATACTCAGAGAAAATTAGGAGTGTTGAACATTTGCGGCAGCGCATTATTGGGGCATGTAACACCATTACTCCTGACATCATTCACCGTGTGCTTGCTGACTGGGTATCACGTCTGAATTTGTGTAATGAAAACAATGGTGGACATATTGAGCACGTTCTGTAAATAAAAGCTTTTGTTTTGCCTTTTTTTATTATTTTTCCTATGATGCCGGACTTATGGGATACCCTATATATGAAAAAAAAATTGTTAATTTTTTTCTTTTACCGATCTTTTGATCCATTTTTTTTTTTTTTTTTTTTTTTAACATTTCAGTTTTGCGCAATCAAAAGACTTGTTTATGTGGAGTAAATCTCATTAAGTTTCATCCTATTTTGTCCTCTCGCCTATAATGACTGCGAAATCATGCAATAAAAGGCCAATAATGTTGATATCTGTTGCCAATATAGGGTGGACCTATTGACCACTGACCTACCTTTATTTATTACGTATCTAGTCACTATTTAAAATAAGTCAGTAAAAAATATTGCTCTAAATCACCTCCGGAGGCCTTTTCCTCACCAGTGTAACTCGCTTCCATATTAGTCATTGCGTGTTATTCTACCCGCAACCAAAAAAAAAAAATGTCCCAAAACAAGACGTCAATTTTGAACATTTGTTTTAGTTCTAATGTATTTAACTTAAAATAAATTTTCCTATGAGACTGGATTTATAGGACACCCTGTATATACTGCATCGTAAAATCCATATGAAGAAACGTCATATATATATATATATATATATATATATATAATATATATATATATATATATATATATATATATATATATATATATATTTATATATATTTATTTATTTATTTATTAACGACATTCTCGAAAATATGTAAGGAATCTGTACCGTTATAAAATTTTATCTTGATTGAAGGCAAACATGAACTCTTGTGAGGAAATGTATAAATACTTTAGTTAATATTGAAAAGAACAGAAACTGCAAATGAGAATATTCTGTTATCTTTACAGTGGCATTAATTTTTCATGTATCATGACAGCGGATTTAAAGATCTCGACAAATATTAAAACGCTTTGCAATATTAAATTTTTTAACTTTTGTAACATATATATATACTGTATATATTTATATATGTTATAAAGAATGCTATAAAATATACAAAGGATTAAATATAAATCGAGTCGTGCACAGTGGCGTAGCTTTTTTTGGGGGGGGGGGGCGCTGAGGGGGCGACTGTCACCCGTGATCGGAAAAATATCTGGTCCAGTCGGAAATCTAGAACCGTTTGTGAAAATTTTTTGGCATTAAAAGAGAGAGAGACAGAGACAGAGAGATACATTTCCCTGTCACGGGAAAGGTGCCAAATTTGTCCAATCGGGAATTTATAACACATTTGCCCCCCCCCCCCCCCCCCTGAAAAAAGACCACGCTTCGCCACTGGTCATGCAGATTGTCAGAGATCTGAAAAACTTTGAAGTAATCATCGCTCAAATATGTATATATAGATTTGGATGGAAAGAAGCTTCGAATGAATTCGTAAGATTGAATTCGGTGCCGTGCACGAAATACTAATTTTGAAAATGAATTCTCTGACTCACCTATAAAGCTCTTAAAATACAGAAATATATTTGAGAAAAAAATCCGTTCAAATAACTTTTGTTTTTGTATACAGGACTATTGCAGTAGACTGTAAGACAGTGTTTGCCAATGCAAATTTCGTAAAGATTGTTTGAGTGACTAAATTATCCATTATTGATTATGATTATCCAAGCTATCCACGAGTCCAATTTGTCTTCTAAGCTAAATATTTTGTAATTTCAATTAACTTTCACGTGTAAGTGAGGTATTTATGTATAGAATAAGGATTCGGCCACGTGCGTGTATACTTAAAAGAAAAACACATGAATAATATATATAAACACGCAGTGGCTAATATGGAAGCGAGCTACACTCCTGTAACTCGCTTCCATATTAGTCAGTGCGTGTTATTCTACCTGCAACAAAAAAAAAAGGTTCCAAAACAAGACATCAGTGACATTTGTTTCAGTGCTAATGTATTACTTTTGTAAATTTAATTTAAAATAAATTTTCCTATGAGACCTGACTTATGGGATAACCTGTATGTACTGTATACACACACACACACACACACACACACACACAATTATAATCCACTCATTGAAATTCATGCGAATGAACCCTTAGTTCACTGATAAACAAAAAAATACAAATCGACGTAATTATTAAATACATACTTCAAAATCAACATCAGCATTCACACAAACATCAGGGACTGAATGAAGGACACAAATGACACTTTTGTAATGATTCTCTCTCTCTCTCTCTCTCTCTCTCTCTCTCTCTCTCTCTCTCTCTCTCTGTTTTAAAGACCCAATAAAGATAATAAGTTAAGAGGCAACGTTTCCCGCCCTTAAATGGCTAACTTCCTATTTCCCTCTTAGTAATTAATTCTTGGCGATCTACAATTCCTTTTTGTATTGACGTGTCGTCTCGAGTTTGTTAATTGGTAAACAGAAATGATCTCGTAACATTGGAGAGAGAGAGAGAGAGAGACCTACCTACCTTTCGGTCTACTCGGGGAGGTTCTTGTTATTAAATTTTTAATTTTTTAATTATTCTAGTAGTAGTAGAAAACTGGCTGAAAAACTTAAGGCTCTCTCCCCACCCTCTGCTTCCTCTCCGCCAGAGATACCGAAAAAAGTTGAAAAAATACCTTCACCCTGGAGAAGTAGCAAAGGAAATTTTACAGGAAAGAGAAGGATATATAAGTTAGCTCTACAATTACACCATGCATACAGAGAACGTACACTAGATAGCACCGTTGTATAAACTAACCAATAGTATACTTGTGCCGATCGTACGACAATCACTTGGTATCGTCACAAAAACTCGAACATATGGAAACAAGACTCAAGAACAAATCAGATTTTCCACACCATGCCCTCATCCATCACGTGCATCCAGCCAACCAAAAGGAAGAAAATTGTGTCGTCAGGAATGCAACTCTACTTCATCTAATCCAGTGGTGCACAAGCTTTTTTGATGTGAGGGCCAAGCGAAGAAAATAACTAAATCTATTAGCCTACTTACTTTCCATCTAAGTCATAAATTGGGTCATTTTTATATTCTAACTTTTTCATTGAATTGAAAAGACCCGTGGGGCCACTGAAAAGACCCGTGGGGGACACATTTGGCCCGCGGGCCAGGGTTTGTGCATCACTGATCTAATCCATGCTCTGCATTTTTTTTTTTTTTTTATGAAATTGTGTTACTACAAAATATTTTTCTGCTCTATTCTGAGACATATTAACAAGGTGTGTGTGTGTGTGTGTGTGTGTGAGTTTTGTAATTGGGTGTCTGCCCTGTGTATGTGGCTGCCAACTCTTTGAATGTCGCCAAGTTTCAACTTGGGTCTCCCGCCATAAAAGGTGTTTATGCAGCAAGTGATATATTAAGTCGTTCACACTTCGCGGTGTAGTGCCACCACAAGAGTAGAGAAAATCTATTATCGGGGAGAGAGTAAGCATTTCATCAGAATGAGTGGCGAAGAGGTCTTCGGTTTTTATAACCGGGTCGAAAATGGGAAATTTTTTTATTTCTTAAAAAGTACACTACGTGAGAAGTTTCATTTTATCATCATAACAAAATATTAAAATGTCAAGCATGTGCTACCCCTAGCACAAACCCCCACCCCCCTTTTTTACCCTCATATTTGCATATATTTAAATGGGAAAAAAAGTTATTTCTTGAAAAGTACATTATGTGAGGTTTTTTTTTATCACTAACAAAATATTAAAAAAAAAAGCAGCATGTGCTTCCCTACTACCCCTATCCCCTTTTTTATCTTCATATTTGCATATGTTTAATGTTGTTATATGTTACATGATAAGTTGTTTGTTCAATGCTTGATATTTTTATGTTTCAGATAAATAGAAATAATTTGCATTTGCTTTAATTATAATTTGAATTATTATAAATTACATATAATTTGATTTTACTTATGAATATAAACTATGACTATTAGAAGCAAGTCTTCAAATGCAGCCTTTGGATATCCTACGGAATTCGCAGCAGCCATGACCTCTTCAAAAGCAGATGTTGAGACACACTACCTTTTTGTGCGCCATCGTGAAGAAGCTAAATCAAAAGGATCAGCAACTGCTAATGATTGTTACAGGGTTGTTGTAAAAGATATTGAAAACATTTGGATGAAATTTTCTTTTCCTACGATTAACACCAAAGGTATCTATCTTAAAGTCAGTCGACTAATAGAAGAAGCCTCAAAATTGAACAAGGTGCCGTTACATCGAAGAAATGAAAGTTTTGCCTTAAAAGTAGCTCAGTATGATGAAATGTTTGATATATCTTCTTGTGAATGCTATGATAAGGGAATTGATAGGAAATCTTGCAGGTGTAAGGATAAAATACCAATGGCAGAATGGGAGTCTTTTGTGGGTTAAAAACAAAGAAAAAAACAGTTACGACGACCAATTGATCGCATAGTTAGTTCAACAAAGAGGAGATCTTTAGCAAGAGCCCAAGAAGCACAAACCCGTCAACTAAAAGCACAAGAAGAAATGACTGAAGCCACCAATGTTTTACCATCGGAATTTATAGAAAATACCGAAGACGACATGGATGTAGATTATGAGGCCGATTTAGAATTGACTGAGAATATTCAGAACAGGCATTCCTATAAAAACCTAGCATTAACAGCAGATCGTTATCGTGTAAGTTGTAGAGCCGCAGCTGCAATAGTCAATGCAGCTTTAAAAAATATGGGGATCCTTAACCACACCAACATGCTTGACAGAAATAAATTAGAAAGAGAAATAAATCGCATGGGTGAAACAAATACTTTTTAGTCTAAATCCGAAAATCTGAAGATGGAGTGCCTTGGATTTGATGGAAGGAAAGATAACACATTAACTAAAAGTGGAAAGATAAAAGAACAACACTATGTTATTGTGAAAGAACCTGGAAGCATCTATGTAGACCATGTCACACCAGATAATGGAACTGCTCGCTGCATAGCAGAAGAGTTGATAGCTATTATTACAGACTGAACAGCACAGATACTATCAAAGCTTTACTGTTTGATGGTACTCCTGTAAATACAGGAAAAATTGGTGGAGCCATAAAACTGGTTGAAATTCATCTTAACAGACCAGTGCAGTGGTTGGTATGCCTCTTGCATTTGAATGAGCTGCCTTTTATGCACGTCTACAAAGCCATTGATGGTAAAACAACAGGTCCAAATACTTTTATGGGTTCAGTCGGGAATAAACTGAAAACAGATTTAACAAAATTAGAGGTAGTTAAATATTCTCGTGTAAAGGGAAACATTAAATAAATTCCAGCAAATGTTGTGAAGGAGCTGAGCAGTGATCACAGATATCTTTATGATATGTGTCTGGTAGTGCAAACTGGAGACACTTCTCAAGATCTGTCCACTCGATCCCCAGGTACCCTTCACCATGCTCGCTGGCTAGCTTTAGCCAACAGGGTCTTTCGATTATATATATCGACGCCAAATCCCAATAAAAACCTTCAAGATATAATCAAGATTATTATGCAGCTCTATGCTCCAGGGTGGTTTTGGATAAAATCTCATCCTAATGCAACTGATGGTACATATAACTTTTGGCATTTAATGTGCTTGTTTCGAAATTTAGATGAACAACATAGATCAGTCATAGAATCAGTATTAAAGAATAACGCCTACTTTGCCCACCCAGAAAATATACTCGTATCAATGTAACTGACAAGAGACTAGAAATTAGGGAGCAAGCTATTCAGAAAATCGTCCTTTCAAGAACAGGATTTTCAGGTACCAGAAACTTTGAGTTGCCTCGAACCCTCAATTTCCAATCTACTGACTACACCCAGATGATCAATTGGCAAAAAGAGCTCATTACTCCTTCACCGCTGCTAAACAATTTTAGCGACGATGAGCTACTGCAGGCTGGATGTAAGCCAGTGGAGAAAGCTTCTTTTCCATGCTACAGTCAAAGTGTGGAAAGGGCAGTGAACCTAGTAACAAAGGCATGTCAGGAAAGAATAGGATATGACAACCGTCAAAAGCTTATCTTACTCATTAGAATCAAGGCGAAAACTGCCCAAGTTTGAATGGAAGGCCCAATGGAATGAGTAAGAAACATATGAAATAAAATTTCCTAATCATATTGAAAACTTCTTCCCTTTTGATGTGATAAGGAACAATGAAAGAGTGAATTGAATTTTAGCACATTTATTATGCCTCTAATTTTTTCTTCTGAATATATTGTTGTACTTAATTAATTTTCCTAATACTGTACATTATTAAATAAAATATTATACGTTCATAAAGATTTATGTCATCAAAAAACCTGAATGTAGAGTAAGTCTCGTATGAATGAAATATTCTTCAATATAGGTCAAAAAATTAAAAATTGTGCCAGGGGTAGGAGGCATAATATACAGGTTGTCCCATAAGTCCCGTCCCATAGGAAAATTTATTTTAAATTAAATTTAAGAAGTAATACATTGGAACTAAAACAAATGTTCAAATTGATGTCTTGTTTTGGAACCTTTTTTTTTGTTGCAGGTAGAATAACGGTTTTTCCTGAGGAGTGTAACTCTCTTCCATGTTAGCCATTGCGTGTTATTCTACATACAACGAAAAAAAAAAAGGTTCCAAAAGAAGACCTTAAGTTTTCAACGAGACCGAACTTATGGGACACCCTGTACGCAGGAGATATTTCATCAGGGGAATTGACGTTATATAAATGGCTTTTTCTCACACTTTTCAAAATTTTGCTAAGTTTACGAAAGGTATTCAATACACTTTACTTTTTATGTATACTGTATACATTTTTGTAGAAGGGAAATAAGTGTGATTATAATCAATCAGTCAGGAGTGCCAGAAATTGGCACGGCGCTCCTGTATTATTATTAACAGCAGCGCACCAATGGGAGTCGAACCCCCGACCGCGGTGTCTTTCACTTCGTTTCTATGGAAACTGTTACCCACTGAGTTACGAACGTTGGCTGGGGGGGATAAGTATTCTACGTTCACAGATATTAATGGGGTCTTTTACGAGGAATCGTTATTGGTACTGGAAATAATTCGTTCCAAGCCACAGGAGACTCGAGGCTCCAAGCATTTTAGTACAGTTGAATAATCTTTATAATAATATATATATATATATATATATATATATATATATATATATATATATATATAATATATATATATACTGTACACACACACACACACACACACACACATAAGCAATCCAAATAATAGAGAGGACCAAACAATTTTGGGTGGATAAAAGTCTGCACAAATTAGCCTAAACATATAATTAGTTTGCAACCATGTTTGACATTGATAAATTTGTTTTCAAATTACGGGAATTAGATATTTTGTAATAAAATCTACTTAAGAGTTCCTTCCATACGTGGATGTTACTGTCTTACACACACACATATACACAGGGTAACAAAAGTAAATTGATTTGATAATAAGTCATTAAATAGTAACAGATTTATTGAATCACTATATTTAGAATCGTGTTGCTTTCTCCTTTCGATTATGTGAAGGTGACACACGTTGTGCCATTCCATTGATGAGCTTTGCCATTTGTTCTTGGACAATCATCTTGGTGTCTATTTTCTTTTGTAACTCTCTCTCTCTCTCTCTCTCTCTCTCTCTCTCTCTCTCTCTCTCTGCGAAAGCAAACCAAGGTGTGTGTGTGTGTGTAAATAAATGATGGAAATATCTTTATTTTCAGCGAACGGGTTAGGTTATTCTCAAGTTAAGAATTTAATCCAGCGTGTTTTTAGCCACAAGGAAAGAAACATCTTGAGGCAGATTTGTATGCAGGGAAAAACTTCCCCAACTACAATTTTATTTCTATTTTTTATGGTGGGTAAGTTCGTCATACAATAAAATAAAATGGTTTTTTTTTATAAAATTCTCTCTCTCTCTCTCTCTCTCTCTCTCTCTCTCTCTCTCTCTCTCTCTCTCTCTCTCTCTCTCTCTCTCTCTCTATAAAGGTTATGCACGTTCCTTCTGGGTGTTGTAAACTTTATACTTGGGGTGTGACAGCCCTCCGGTCCCGAGTCGTGGGATTCTAGAGAAATTGGCTGCCAATTCCTTTAGGTTCTCTCTCTTTCGGGAGGGCGGGTGAAGTCTGTTGTACAAACCTGTCCCGTGGGTTACTAGGACCCCTTCCCATCCCACTCTGTCCTTTTAGCTTAGGTTAGGGATGTTCTCCTCTGACTGCAAAAAAAAAAAAAAAACTTTTAGTATTGTCTTTTTCTCTACTGTTACGATTAGGACGCTACTGCTATCTCATGCGTGGGAAGAGAGGCTTGGAACCTCTATAAATAACACCATTTAACTTCAGTTGTAGGTAAATATTTAGAGGGGATAATAGCGAGTAGGATTGTTGACCATTTGGATTCCTACAAGCTACTTGGGGACTCCAACATGGTTTTAGACGGCATAGGTCGTGTCTCACCATCATGCTCGAGTTTTTCTACATCATGTTGAGTGAGTATGATAAGAGTAGGGCGATTGATTAGAAGGCCTTTGATAAGGTACCTCACCGCCGGCTAATTGCCGAAGTGCGCGCGCTGGGTATTGGTGGGGAAGTAGGTAGGTGGATTGGAAACGCGAAAAATGCCACAAAGTTAATCCCTTTCGTTAGGCATATGGATAACCCAACTCGCAACAATGGTTAGAAGTTGGATTTGAAACGATTTAGGACTAGTATATGTGGGAATTACTTTAACACGTTGATAGTTTAAGATTAAAATATAAGAAAACTCTGCAGGAGTTCGCTTGCACGGTGTCTCTGTGAGCAAGCTAAATATAGAGCTATTTATATATTCTCCACTTTCCTGTAAAATTTCCTTGGCTACTTTTCCAGGGTCAAGGTATTTTCTTCAACCTTTTTCCGTACCTGCCTCTGGCAGGGAGGGAGCGGAGGGTGGGGAGAGAGCCTTCTACTTTTCTATCCAGTTTTCTACTACTGCTAGGATAGTTGAAAGAAAAATAAACTTTTAATAACAGGAACAGTTCCTCGGTGGATCAGTTCAAGAAAAGGTTAGACCAAATCTTGCACACTATTTGAGTGTGTAGAAAATTTTCCCTGGCACCCGTTGCCATTGGTACCTCCTCGGTATGGGCCGCAAGGCCTTTTGAGGTACTTCTTTTCCTTGTAACTCCTTGTAACTCCTCTCTCTCTCTCTCTCTCTCTCTCTGAGAGGCTGGAGCGAGTGCAGGCGAGGGCCACAAAGTTAATCCCTTCCGTTAGGCATATGGGCTACAATCGACGGTTACGCGCCCTGAACTTGTTTTCGCTTGAAACTCGGAGGCTGCACGGTCAACTGATCGAGGTTTTCAAGCTCTTACGCGGGTTCAACGATGTCGATTTTAGAAGCATGTTTAGTTTAAATGATAACCCAACTCGCAACAATGGTTGGAAGTTGGATTTGAAACGGTTTAGGACTAGTGTGTGTGGGAATTACTTTACTTATAAGATCTGTGACACGTGGAACAGGTTACCTCCAGAAGTTGGGAACAGTTCCTCTGTGGATCAGTTCAAGAAAAGGGTAGACGAAATCTTGCACACTATTTGAGTGTGTAAAGACATTTAGGACCTCAGTCTGCGGAAATTTCTTTTCCTATAAAATAGTTAATATCTGGAACCAACTTCCCTCAGAGGTTGTTTCCAGTCAAAGTGTAAATGTGCAGGAGATCGCTTGCACGGTGTCTCTGTGAGCAAGCTAAATATAGAGCTATTTATATATTCTCCACTTTCCTGTAAAATTTCCTTGGGTACTTTTCCAGGGTCAAGGTATTTTCTTCAACCTTTTTCCGTACCTGCCTCTGGCAGGGAGGGAGCGGAGGGTGGGGAGAGAGCCTTCTACTTTTCTATCTAGTTTTCTACTACTGCTAGGATAGTTGAAAGGAAAATAAACTTTTACAAAATTTTCCCTGGCACCCGTTGCCATTGGTACCTCCTCGGTATGGGCCGCAAGGCCTTTTGAGGTACTTCTTTTCCTTGTAACTCCTTGTAACTCTCTCTCTCTCTCTCATATATATATATATATATATACACTGTATATTTGTAACACAAAATAAGAGCCGATCATATCACCCTGACGTTTAAATATATAAGGATATAAAATATGGTTTTGTGCTGATAATCCCCCACAGAGAGAGAAATGTCTGAAAAAAAAAAAATTTCAATTCGGTTCCATTTTTATGCTTGAAATATTGAACGATACTTGAAGGTTGCTTCGAAGTTCGTTCCCAGTTTGGTTCTCCAAATTCATTGTTCATTTGTTTTCAGATAACTGCCGGCTTTGACATTTGTTCTAATGATCATTTATAACTGTTTCTCGAGCTGGCAACCCTTGCAAGAACTATATATAACACACACACACTGTACTATATATATATATATGCGCGCGTAACCGCACAGTTTTGAGTATGCAAAATTTTTTCGGTGAGGGATAAATTTGGCATATATATATATATATATATATGTATATGTATATATATATATGTGTATATATATATATATATATATATATATGGTGATGCAGATATAGGTAAACAGTAGTAATGCAGTAGTAATAATAGCTAACTGTACAGCTACTTTTGCGCCCCCTGTATATTTATATAATATAAACTTGAATCGCAACCGACATTAAAAAATACAGTTGTTAGAAGTACTCACAACAACATAACATCAACAATAGGATTTTTTTTAATTCTAATTTGTTATAATTAAAGAAGTTATGGAAATGGAGAATACAGGGTATGACCTATTTCTGTTCAAAGATAATCTCAAAAGTTGAATTGATCGTCGTCTTATTAAAAAATAAGTCTCTGATTTGAATTCGGTATATAAATTTACTAATCCTCGGGAAGCCATTGAACATATATAAAGAAAATACTTACCATTCATCCTCTCAACATTTTAAGAATGATTTTATTTGAATGTAAAAACTTGGTTAAAGTTTGAATGTTTTCATCGTTTTTATTCGTTAAATTTTCGTCATTGAGATGCGAAAGCGAAATATTTGTTCGTAACTATAAACACTCATTCGCGTAATGTTTCTTAAATACGCTACATTTAGTAGTAGTTCTCTGTTTGTCAACGAGTACACTCTCTCTCATTTGAGAACTTCACTGAGAACGAAATCTGTACTCGTAAGTGGGAGAAAAACCCTTCTTGAACCGAGTGTCAAATAGAAGTTTATTCTTGTACTTGCACCGAACAAAGAAGTTAAAACTTCTTTACGAGTACAAAAGATTTTCGCGTTTTGTCAAGTACAGGAACCTGAAACTACTTTCATTTAAAATGGCTCCTAGGAGTTTTGACTACTTTTCTGCTTAGTTATTGGTTTTATTTTTCTTACTAGTCAAGTTCAATTTTACTCTTAAAGTATAAGCAGCCAGCCTTCGTATCTCAGTGGGTAACGCCGTTTTTATATAAGCGAAGGGAATGCAATGAGGTCGCGGGTTCGAATTCCGGTGATGCCGGTAATAACAATATTAATAATATAGGAGTTGAACCAAAAGGCATTTTTTGGCCTGAGCCCTGTGCCAGTTTTTGGCCCTCTTGACTGATTATTACTGTATTATTACACTGTAAACAGAGCAGTTCCCGACGCTGTAAACAGAGCAGTTCCCGACGCTGTAAACAGAGCAGTTCCCGACGCTGTAAACAGAGCAGTTCCCGACGCTGTAAACAGAGCAGTTCCCGACGCTGTAAACAGAGCAGTTCCCGACGCTGTAAACAGAGCAGTTCCCGACGCTGTAAACAGAGCAGTTCCCGACGCTGTAAACAGAGCAGTTCCCGACGCTGTAAACAGAGCAGTTCCCTACGCTGTAAACAGAGCAGTTCCCTACGCTGTAAACAGAGCAGTTCCTAAGGCATTGAAATCGAAGTACCTGAATGTCCTTTTGTACGTTTGACGTTCCAAGTTGTTATAAGCGATTCCTAACGCTGACCATATAAGTTTCCTTTCTGGTGTAATTTTTGTCTTGTATGGAGCCAAAAAGAGAGCCAGTAAGTTCCCTGTTAGTGTTTATGCGGCCCCCAATTTGAGACCTAATTCTGAGAGGAGTCCTTCCTTAACTCATTTTGACATTAATCGGAAACCAAACGGTTTAAAACTTTCATGACTTACTGAACTTTACCGGAGGTTTGCAGTGTATGATATGAAGATTTTAAACAGTTTGGTTTCCTGTTAATGTCAAAATAGATTAAGGAAAGATTCCTTTCATAATTAGTTTCCAAACTGGGGACCGCATAGACACTAATGGGGAACTTACTGGCTCTCTTTTTAAACTTACGCACCAAAAGTGAAACCTTTACGGTCAGTATTAGGAAGCCTTTATTACGTGGAATGTAAAAAGTTGCAAAAAAGCCTTTTTTGGTACTTCGACTAGAATGTTTCAGGAATTTCCTGTTCACAATGTGCATTACAGTTTGTTACCTGTCTTCTTTAACAAAACTGCAGTATACTCATTATATGCGTCGAAACCACAATGAAAATTTTAATAACGTTAGTGGATTTGAATCATTTTCCTTACGATGTCTATCACCCATGTACAAAATGTCCTCTCACCATGGCATTCAAAGTTGTGGCTTTCTGTGACAGATTCTAATTATTACAAATTTATTAAATAAAGCTAAGATGTTCCGTGCAGTGTCTTCGGTCTTCGTCCTCGAATGCAATATGTTGAAGAGTGAAGAGGCTCGTGGTGGCCACATTGCAACGTAACTTGACTAACCTTTGCGGTTGGACCAAACTACATTGTTTTGTTTCCTCTATTTTTTTGGCAGAGGGCTTTACCTTGTTTACCATATTTTAGTGGTAATGTACGAGTATAGTAATTTACAGTCATGTGATGTATTCTTTGCAATTTCGAGTGAAAATAAAAATGGACCAACTTTATAATCATCCATTATATTGTAGCATGACTGTTAAAATCATTTAAAGTTCGTTAGTTCTCACCTGAAACTACTACTTAACATTGTTAGATGACGGTAAGAAGGCTAAACTTCTACAATTTTTTTAACTTTTTTACCATGCAATCCAGATTTCCTTCATACAGAAAATTTATCGAAACTAACTAACTTCCTGACAAAAATAAGTATGAAAGAAGGTGAAACCTCTCTCTAAAGAAGTTTACAAGATTCTGTTTTCAGTGTTGAATTTCTTCTATGCACTTTCTAATCCATATCTCAATTTAACCGAACTTGTTAAACTTAAATCAGCATATTGATCATTCCATTAAGATTTTTTATAGCCCAAGTTGACAACCTTCATTATACCGAGATATTTCATTTACAATTTTATTCAGATATATAATTTTAACCCTTTAGGCATTGAAATTTTGTAAATAAATGTTTTAATCAACGATCAATGCTTAACTAAGACCACTTTAGTGCCTTAATTATTGGTTTTGAAACTTTTGATGTATGTGAAAGTTGTTAGCATAAAGTTTGAATTTATTGCACCCATTTATTGCTCGTTATACACATCCAGGATCGTCAGAAGAGGTGTAATTGTAGTCGCAATTCATCGACGATCGCGCTTAAAAGGGTTAAAGAAAAGGTACAAAATATCTCCTTGCGCATCCCCGTTATCTTTGATGTACGTTTCACTCTTCCGTTACGAGTGTTACAATTTTTTAAATTTTATTTTAACTAAAAACTACGCGTGTTTCTCAACCCTAAATAGCCGGTCCCAACATAAAATGATATACTCCACTGAAAGCCTTCGACAAGTTGACAAAGAAGTCATAAAAACCTCCATTAATTTAATGTTTGGCGTTCTTTTTCTCTAGTAGACAAATATAAGCATCTGCATTTGATATTCTCTTTGGCAGTCCAAACTGCATTCTGTTCAATGACTTTTTCTCGCTCATAACCATTCGTATAAGACTACGACGTTTTTGTATAAGTAATCGAGAGGATGACTGAATCCTTGGTTCAGAAGAACTAGAGGCAAGTATTCTTTACTTTAATCTTTTGATAAACTACTTGCTTCCTCCACAAACATTTTTCCCCGTAATAAAAGTGTCAAGAACACAAATTCAAATATTTCGTCAAATCGTCAAGTATTTTGTTATAATAAGTACGGATTTCCTCATGCAGGAATAGTATGAGCACGTAAAATATATTGGAAAATATGACTGACAAACGGAACGAGTATTCGTCGAGGGACGTTTAAATTTCAGGAAATGCGTATCCATATTGAGAACCATCTTTGTCCATTATTCCTTCAAGGAAACTCCAGTTTAATGGGTATTTGTGGCAAGTATGTGCAACTAGTCACATCTCATATTCTGTACATTACTCAATAAAAATGAAAGAAACGGAAGAGGTCACAAATTCATTCTTGGTGTCCGAGAAGCCCATACACGAATTCTACGGAGTATAATCTGAGAGCATCTTGATCGTCAGTTGCGGAGAACAAGGCCTCATCCGACATCTGTATCAAATCTGAAAGAAATGTTGGCTGGACTTTGGATGACGCAATAGCCCAAATTTTGTCAAAGTCTGACTGCATCGATGGCACATCGTGTTCGAGCCCTTCATGAAGCACATGAAAAAAAAACTGGAAGATACTAGCTGCGTGTGTATACTTACATTTCAAATCTCCTTCAGATACAGGGCCTATGTACGTTAAAAGTAAATTATATTAATTTTGAAGTGTTAATTCCTGCGGAGCTCCGTATATTTAACCTCTTAAGCGTTAGCGACGAGTTATATCGTCTATCGGTACGTAAAAGCGAAAAAAAAATGACGCTCAGCAGGTTGAGAGTTCAGAATACATTTTATGATAAATAAAGCACGAGTTAAATTAATTCATATCTCCTATCAGACTCCCGTCTACGGAAGGTTGACAAAAGTAAATTAAATATCACGATTGTCCTCAAGAACAAACAGAAAAGGTCCTCAATGGAATGCCAGAACGTGTGTCACCTTTACGTAATGGAACGAGGACAAGAACACTATTCTAAATATATTAATTCGATAGATTTATTATTTATTGACTTTCCATAATCAAATTAAAAAAAATGGAAAAAACCCAAAGGTGTCTATTTAATTTTGTCAATTCTTTGTATGTTTAAGATGCAGCATATTATTTACCATACCCTATTCCTCTCTCGTAATGTCGAGAGGGGCATTTGGTATGTTAACTTACGTGAAAGTTATTTCCCCGATCATAATTTTTTTTCACTTCCAAAGAAATATATGTAAAATTGTGTATGGTGTCATTTATTCTCCATCATAATATACTTTCATCATACGTGAATTCTGATAGTTGATTCCTTTGTCTTTCCCTCATCGCAAAAAGTAATATATATATATATATAATTCTCTCTCTCTCTCTCTCTCTCTCTCTCCTCATATATATATATATATATATATATATATAATATATATATATATATATAATATACATACATACACACACACAAGAAGAAGCGTAACATCAGTTTGATTGTTGTTCAACCTAATTAAAGTTTAATTATTCATCAGAATGTAGGCTTGAAGTGGATTGTGACTAAATTCACGAAATGTTGACATTTAGATTTTAGTAGACTCTCAATTACGGTTATTAAGGAATACGACAAACGTTTTTAATCCGTTAATGATTGCTATTTAATGTCACTTAAATTCTGATGAAAAATTCTTTCGAGATACTTAAGGAATGACGTTGTTATTGCTAAAAAAACCGAAGCTGTAATTTCAAATAGGAACCGTCATTGCATTAGCTTATTTCCTCGAATGATGTCGAATACAGTTTTATACCTGATCTTAGTATTTTTGTTATATATTATATATATATATATATATATATATATATTATATATATATATCATAAATGCCCAAGCAATTCGAACATTTGTGTAAATTTTCGCCTGTGCCCAATTTTGATCTGGTAGATCGGACAGGTTATATATATATTTCATATTTTCAAACTATTCATCACTTTCACTTCTGTTAAGATAGTTGGGGGGGGGGCCTCTTTGAGAAAGTTTAGAAAAAGCAGGGGTTTTTTGGTTTACTGTATACAATGATTATTTTTTTTCGAATTTCACTCGCGTTGAGATTTTAAGTAAAAAAAAACCCTCGAAGTCGGGTAAGTTGTCCTTTATGGTACCTCAACCTTTACACACCCTCTGATTTGCTTTAAGTTAGGTTAGGTTAGGTTAGGTTAGGTTAACGAGTTTACCTAGTGGGTCTTAACTTCAAAAAAGTAGGTTGTACAAGAAAATTCAACGAAGTTGGTAAGGAAGGTGGTTTCCTATTGGCGCTACTTGGGGATTTAGGCATAAACACGTGAAATGAATGAATGGTGCAAACCCACAAGGAAAAAGCAAAAAGATCCCAAGGCCTTTCGTGTATTCAGAGCTACACCTCGTCAGGGAATAAAGAATACTATATATATATATATATACACACACCTTACCTTACCTTACCTTACCTTACAACCTTACAAAGGTTCCGCGCGACGACTTCTCATCTCGCGAAGGTCAAGCCTGTCGCCCCTCCTCTCGAGTTGGCCTGGTGAAGTAGTGAGTTTGATTCTTGCGCTCTCCACCTCACATAGCCAGGTATGCCCGGCTCATCGGGGATTGTTCTGAGCCAGGCGTCTAATCTTCTTTTGAAGATTTCCACTGCCACTCCCTTCGTGTTTCTTTGGTCTTTGGGCAACTGATTAAACAGTTTTGGTCCTCTCACTACAAAACTATTTTCTTTCAGGGTTAAGGATGTTCCCTGTCTCACCTTCAATTTGGGAATACGACACAGTCTACCGCTTCTACTTTCCACCGTTGTTTGGGGAGTTATGGGATTCAGAGTAAGATTAGGGACTAGTTTCTCCATTATTTTCCAAGTGTAAATAATGGTGTATCTCTCTCTCCTCCTTTCCAGTGAATATAGGTCTAGTTCGCGTAACCTTAACCAGTAATTTAGTTCTTTGCACCCATTGACCTTGGCTGTGAAGCTTCTTTGGATCCCCTCCAGCTGTCTAATGTCTTCTTTTTTATATGGGGATGTTAGGACCGAGCAGTATTCCAATTTGGGTATTATCAGGGTTTTCAGTAGAGGAATCATTACATTCCTATCCCTTCGTTTAAAGGTTCTCAATATCTGACCCGTTATTTTCTTTGCTCTGTTTACTGCTATCTTATTTTGTGTTTCAAATTTCGCATCATCTTGTCATTACAACCCCTAAATCTTTTGCTCTGGAATTTCTCTGAATTTCCTGTCCATTTGGGGTATAATATTCCTTGGACTTTAGGTCTTCTCTTTTTCCGTACCGTAATAGCTGAAATTTCTCGGTATTAAACTTCATATTGTTGTCTTCAGTCCACTTGTAGATTTTGTTTATGTCGGTTTGTAGAGATCCTATGTCTTCTGGGTTTCTTATTTTTCTACTGATCTTTGTGTCATCCGCAAAGGATGTTACTGTGCTGTCTCTGGTAACGTCCTCATCTATGTCAGTTAGCATGATTATGAAGAGTAGTGGAGCTAATACTGTTCCTTGTGGTCGCGAGCTGAGGACCTCTGATTCTGATGAGGATACTCCTTGTACTGTAACGACTTGCCTCCGCTCACTAAGGAAATTATATATCCATTTCCCTACTTTTCCTGTTATTCCCATATATTTCAGTTTATGTATTATGATTCCGTGGTCACACTTGTCGAACGCTTTAGCAAAGTCTGTGTATAATAGATCATAGTTTCATTACTTTCAAGTGAATCAATAATATATATATATATATATATATATATATATATATATATATATATATATATATATATAATATTCCCTGACGAGGTGTAGCTCTGAATACACGAAAGGCATTGGAATAGTTTTTCTTTTTCCTTGTGGGTTTGCATCATATATATTATATATATATATATATATATATATATACGGACGGGGGAAAGAGAAACAGAGAAATGGAGATTAACGATGTAAGTCAAAAGAAACACGCGATAAACTTCCTTTGAAGTAAAATAAAGAAATTTCCTTTACAGAGAATAAATAATGATTCTATTGTATTTCATTTAATTAATAAATAGTTCATCCACATCCGTCATTATTATGACAAAGCAATTCTTCACCTTTATCATAATAGGAAGAGAGATAATAAGGAAATTGGATGCAAAAAACGGAATCTCTAAACATATATATATATATATATATATATATATATATACAGGGCGTCCCAAAAAATGTATACACACTTTAACAGCTGATAGCTCAATTGATGTTTCTTTCTTTTCAAGTTAAACCCATTAGAATTAATAATGGCAGTCAGACTAAGCTTTGAACAAAGGAAATTCATTCTAAAATGCTACTGGAAGTGTGAAAACGCAGTTGAAGTGCAAAGACAGTTTAGGAGGGAGTTTCAAACAGATCCACCAACGCGACTTACCATCACTCGAATTAGAGATAAGTTTGAAGCCGATGGAACTGTTCAGAATGTCCACAAGAAGCGTTCCGGAAGACTACGGACATCGACAAGCCCCACAAAGCAAGAAAGAGTACTGGAAACGTATCACCAAAGTCCAAGAAAATCTGTGCGGCAAGCGAGTCGTGAGGTAGGAATTTCAGAATCGTCTGTCCAACGCATTTTGAAGCGCTGTCAATGGAAAAGTTACATTCCAAGATTAGTCCATGCTATTAATGAAGATGATCCGGACCGAAGAGTGGAGTATTGCGAGTGGTACTTGGCACGATGTGGATGTGGATTGGACGAAGGGGTTTCGTAGAATACCTCTCCGCGTTCACCAGACCTCACACCACTAGACTTTTTTATGGGGATACTTAAAAGACAAAGTCTACGCTATAAAACCTGCAACAGTCGCTGAATTGAGAGCAGCCATTGAACGAGAATGCACACAAATACCAAACGAAATGTTTCGTGATGTTTGCGATTCCATTGCTTCGCGTTATCAGCAGTGCCTGGACCAGAACGGACGTCAGTTTGAAAACAGGCGTTGACAAAACAATTAAATAATGTCTGTAGATTCTATTACATTTTGAAAATGAAATGTATTTTAATAAACACTCCCTTTATAATTATTTAAAGTGTGTATACATTTTTTTGGGACGCCCTGTATATATATATATATATATATATTACGCGTAATGTGGATAATTGCCTGATGTTGACATCATGCAAGTCAATTGTTTGTTAGATGCAAAAAACTTTACTTTTTTCTACGTGAAGGTCAAAATATGATGATAAAAACCCACTCTAATAGACAGAGTTTATTTCCACAACAGTTTCCATCCCCACTGGCATCCTCTTCGGGTGGATACAGAAAAACGAATGAACCAAAAACAAGAGGGAAAACAGTCCAGGGACCATTAAGAAATTCGCACCTAGGTTAGATCTCGTTCTCCCGACACTGGAAGGGCATTTTTATTAAAGGGACCCGCTTATAAGTACATTCGCACAAATTTAAAACTATCTGCTTGTTTTATACATACAGATTCTATTATTTTTTTTTTTACATAATTATTACATTTATTATTAAATTTATTACATTTGATATTGCATTATTGTTTATTACAGAAATTATAAATTTATTATTACATTGATTATTACATTGTTGTTTTTATACAGAAATTATAAACCGAAAAACGAATGAAAAAGGCGAGAAGGAAACGATCCAGAGACCATTAAGAAATTCGCACCGATGCTAGATCCCGTTCCCCCGACCCCAGAAGGGCATTTTTATTAAAGGGTCCCGCTTATAATTACATTCGCACAAATTAAAACTATCTTCTTGTTCTATACATACAGATTCTATTATTTTGACATAATTACTGCATTTATTATTGCATTTACATTTTTTTAACATTTATTATTACCTTTACACTAATCATTACATTTATTACATTTATATTTACTTCCACATTTATTACTTCCATTATTACATTTACGTTTATTATTCCATTTACATTTTACCTAAAAAAAACAAAAAAAAACGAATGAACCAAAAGCGAGTAAGGAAACAATCCAGAGACCTTTAAGAAATTCACACTTAGGTTAGAACCCGTTCACCTGACTCCGTGAGGGATTTTTTGACCAAGAATCTCATTAAAGGGTCCAACTTATAAGTACCTTCGCACAAATTAAAATTATCTTCTTGTTCTATACATACAGATTCTATTATTTTTCTTTTGACATAATTATTACATTTATAAAGTACCTTACTTGATTCCCAATCTATAGCATGATTATTTTGGCTGGCGTGATAAAAAATGGCATTATTAGTATTACAACTTCTGAAGGCATATTTGTGTTCTTTAATACGGGTTTCAATATTTCTTCCAGTTTCTCTTACGTATACTAAATCACAACTTTTAGAGGGAATGCTGTAGACACAGGCTTGTTCCTGTTTTGCAACGTTATTCCTAACCTTTACTTTTCATGGTAGACGAATATTTGAACGCCAAAGCAAACTTAAAATCTTTCGTCAACGGTTTTACTCTTTCTAAGCCGGCAATGTAAAGCAAACTCACATATTGTTTTTGGTTAACTGAAGGTTCCCGAGGGACATAAAAAGATTTTCTGGTTTTAAAATACGCCTTTCTGATAAACCACTCAGGATATTTCAAATCCTTAAAAATGTTCCAAATCTTTGAATTTTCTGGGTCCAGCAAATGTGGGCTACAAATCCTGAGTGCTCTTAGAAACATGGAAGAAATAATTGAGCTTTTAACCCCTTCATCATGATATGAAAAATAATGAATGTAGGAATTCAATGAGTAGGTTTTCTATAGACCGTGAAATTGGGCTTTCCGCTTTCGTTAATGACCAAAACATCTAGAAAAGGTAATTGTTTGTCGTTCTCCCATTCATATTTAAATTTAATAGAGGGAACAAGATTATTTAATGACTGAAAGAAAGTGTCAAAGTTGTTCCAGTGGTCAGGCCAAAATGAGAAAATATCGTCTACATAACGAAACCAAATTAGATTCCTGGGACATATTGTTTGCAACAATTCCGACTCATAATATTCCATGTATAATGTACTCAGTATTGGGGATAAAGGGGACCCCATTCCCATACCAAAACATTGCAAATAAAATTCTTCACCGAAGGAGAAGGCATTATTGGTGACACAGAGTTTTATCAGTTCTAAAAATACAGATGTGGGCATGCCTAGTTCTACGTTACATGTTGGCAATTTTCTATCTAAAAAACAAAGTACATCATCCATGGGAACTTTCGTAAACAAGGACTCAACGTCAAAACTGATCATTCTTTCCCGTTTTAAATCTAAGGACATAATTTTGTTAAAGTCACAGGAATTAGTGATGTGCGAGCCTGAAAATTTACCAACTAATGGGGACAATTTATCTGCAAGAAATTTAGATAACCTGTAACTAAAGGAACCCCTGTGTGAAATAATGGGACGCAGTGGTATATTAATCTTATGGGTTTTGGGTAAGCCGTAAATGTGGGGGAGTTTGGGATACTTATAAGCGGGACCCTTTAATAAAAATGCCCTTCTGGGGTCGGGGGAACGGGATCTAGCATCGGTGCGAATTTCTTAATGGTCTCTGGATCGTTTCCTTCTCGCCTTTTTCATTCGTTTTTCGGTTTATAATTTCTGTATAATAAACAACAATGTAATAATCAATGTAATAATAAATTTATAATTTTTTTAATAAATAATAATGCAATATTAAATGTAATAAATTTAATAATAAATGTAATAATTATGTAAAAAAAAAAATAATAGAAGCAGATAGTTTTAAATTTGTGCGAATGTACTTATAAGCGGGTCCCTTTAATAAAAATGCCCTTCCAGTGTCGGGAGAACGGGATCTAACCTAGGTGCGAATTTCTTAATGGTCCCTGGACTGTTTTCCCTTTGTTTTTGGTTCATTCGTTTTTTTTTATCCACCCGAAGAGGATGGCAGTGGGCATCGAAACTGTTGTGGAAATAAACTCTGTCTATTGGAGTGGCTTTTTATTATCAATTGTTTGTTGTTAACATTATACAGGCCATTTTTCCACATGTTGATATTAAGCAATTTATTTGCATAATGCCAACATTTTGCCGGTTTTCAACATTTCGTAAGAGATTTTTTTCACAGATGTTTACAGAAGTTTGAATAACTCTTATTCACTTTGGTCACTGGCGATTGCCACAGTCAAAACTTTTACGCCTCTGGTGACTCTTGTCACTGGCGATTGGTTGGTAACGGTTTTCGGTGAGCCTTGGCCACAGTCAAAATCGGTGAACTATTTATTCCGTGAGGGTCAGCCTCGGCGCCGTTCGAACCTGTCGTCTTGCCCTAACTTGTTACGCCTCTGGTGAGTACTTTGGATATTATGATTGCTCTGTGTACTTGGTTACCCGTTAACCCCACAGTTGTGTAAATTAAATTTTATATTCGTTCGCGTTCGGTCAGTCTTGTTTTGCTTTTCAATCTTTGAATTAATAAAATCAGGTAAAATTGCATTATGATCAGAATTTACGTGTGCTTATGTGTACTTCAAAGACAATTTCTTTGTCAACATTATGCAGTCTGTCAACATTTGTAAAACAGTGGGCATCTATTGCGGACATTAAGCAAAATTCTACTCGATGTTGACATTATCTCGGTGACTTTTAACACAAGGCAAAGCAAAGTTCTGATGTGCACATTAGACAATTATCCACAACCGCAACACACACACACACACACACATATATATATATATATTATATATATATATATATATATATATATATAAATTATTATTATTATTATTATATTATAGTATGTGGTTTTATTTTCTACATTTAATGTACGATTTATATTTTTATTTTAGCATGTTTTCCGTTAAACCACATTACATAAATTTAACCCAAGGTTATATATATCGCTTGTTATATATTCTTATTCTCTGTCAATCCGTGTAGGGGAATAATTGGAAAGCCTTTTATAAAAATAATATATTCATCACAGAATTTCTAAACCAATCACAATGCAAGAATGAAATTTTTGACAGTAATGAAAATTTGTCGAAGAATGACGCTTGATAATAAGACAAGTAAAATGCATAAGCAAATTTAAATTTGACTGTTATACAATTTTAATCTACAATTGGTAGTTATTTAACTGAATACACGTATTGTAATACGCAAGGCCATTAAAAATGAACGAACGCATACATACTACAATTTTGATTGAATTAGCCTTATAGTAATAGTTGTTTCTCTACCCGACCTTTTGACCGTATTAGCTAGGTACATAATACACTTTCATAAAATTATTTTAATCCTATCTGGTTATTTGGCTATTTCAGTTATAATGTTTAATGCATACCTTAGTTACATTGTTTACCTACTTCCTTTTTGACACTGGTAACTATTCTCTTGCGAACTTTTGCATTATAATAACGTGTCTTATTTTTCTCCCGAATGCACGGAACTCAGTCCGTTTTCTAAGCGGAGAATGTAGGATACACTATTTTTGAGTATTTACTGACACGAATAGAATATACGGAGTGTCTCAGTTTTCTTCCGTTAAATTTTAAGGGAAGACTATTTTGCGTTTCAATTTCTTTAGCCAACACATTCATTTTAACACATTCGTCTTTTAGGGAAGACTTGTAGAGTGAACTAGTTAAATTTGTGACTTTTACTTCACTTTTCATGCGGTCTTTTTATGACTTCATCGTTTCACGTTCAGAGAGGCACTGCCCCTGCGTATTTCTTATTTGTTTCAATTGGCATCTTCCGCTTGGAATTTATATTTTTTAATAGAGACATTAATCCCATCTTTTAACTAACATAATTTTATGCTACGTTATTCGGCAATAGATAAAGAGTACTTCGATATGAATTTCATTCTCGTTCACTGCTTTAATATGATTTGATTTATATATGACAACGTCTTTATTCGGCCTATGATCACCTGTTGCCGCGCGAGGCTGCCAGGCGTAAGATTTACTTACATACCCAAACAAGATTCTCTTTTCGATTCATCCTATTTTTAAGAATTATTAACCTTTCAGAAGGTGTAATTTTAACATGCCATTAACTTAATAATGTAACAATCTAATTCTAACGGAGTTTCCCCATTTTATACGTACTATAAATGAACGTTCAATTTTATAACTCCTTCTTTGCTTTGTCTGGCGTGAAGTGCGGAAACCCACGTGCTGTCTCTCAATTAAATTTTTTAGTTCTTTTCCTAATTTTTTGGGTAACCTATATATGGTATTTTTATCCCAACTTATTCACAATCAAATAGACAATTGAATTCGTCATTTTTTCCTAAATTATATGAGTATTTAACATGCATATGTTTTTAATTTCATGTATTTAAGAATTTATAAAACGTCGTTTTAGAAACGAAAAAGACGGAGCCGCCATTTCGGTTCGTTGCTTTGTTTTCAGTTTGGTATTTACACAGACAATTCATTGTGTTTGCATGATCAATTTTGTTTGTGGGTTAATTTATAACCAGTAATTAACCTTATTACATTATTCCCATACATAACAATATATATATTATACACACACACACATATATATATATATATATATTATATATATATATATATAATATATATATAATGTGTGTGTGTGTGTGTAGGTCAGTGTCGCTTACATCAGATCTCACTAGAATATTTGAAAGAATAGTTAGAAAATCTATGACTTTTTGGAAACTCGGAAAAATTAAATGATAACCAACAATGGGTTTCGGTCAGGCATATCATGCCTGTCACAACTAATGGAACACTACACCAACATTATTGATGTACTGGAAAGTAATGAAAACTATGATGTAATATACACAGACTCTGCCAAAGCGTTCGACAAGTGTGACAATGGAATCATAATACATAAACTGAAATATATGGGAAAAACAGGAAAAGTAAGAAAATTGACATATAATTTCCTTAGTGAGCGGCGGCAAGTCGTTACAGTACAAGGAATATCTTCATCAGAATCAGAGGTCCTCAGCTCCACTCCACAAGGAACTAGTGTTGAAAACCGGTTTGTAAAATTCCCCTAAAAATCGAAAACCGAAAGAAAAAACCGGTTTTATCGATTGATTTTTATTTGGCTCAAGCAGCTACGCGCTACAGCGCACAAAAAATAACTTCGAATACATTACCTATTAAGTTAAATTGTGACAAACTGGCAGCTGCTCTTCAGTATAATTTTTGCCTATCTGGCAACTCGATCTTCAGTTTGTCTCATCATGTAGGCTGTAGTGTAGAGTCAGTCGACTAAAGCCCTATTCGCAGTATAAGACCCTTAATGCCCTTTGTTTCTTAAGATGTCATTTCCAAAATAGGGATAAAATCTAAATTAATTTATATATTTTTTCTTACACGAAGAGTCAATTTTCTGTTTTCACGGTAAAGTTTAAAAAAAAAAAAAAATTTATTTCAATGTTTTTTCCAAAATAGAGATAAATTTTATTTTTATTCTTTATAATTTTTTTACAAAAAGTTTATTTCTTTCTAAGTATAGATGTTTTATTTTAAAAAATTATTTCAAATCTAAATTGTTTGAATAATGTATTATTTTGGCTAAAATAAAATATGTCAAAGTTGTCATTTTCTTATTCATATGCATACATAGGATGCTGCATTTTTACATTCTTTTGACCAAAAAATAGGCGATAAGCTATGCTTGTTAAGAGAAAGTCAGTACCTTTCAATTGTGGCTTTTAAAAATGACTATACTTTTCGGTCATAACCGGTTAAAACCGGTTTTCAAAAAAAAAAGATGATCGATTAAAAACCGGTTTGTGAAGTTTCGATTATTTTTCAACACTACAAGGAACAGCATTAGCTCCACTACTCTTCATAATCATGCTAAATGACATAGATGAGGACGTTACCAGAGACAGCACAGCGACAGCTTTTGTCGATGATACAAAGATCAGTAGAAAAATAAGAAACCCAGAAGATATAGAATCTCTACAAACCGACATGAACAGAATCTACAAGTGGAGGGAAGACAACAATATGAAGTGTAACAGAAATTTCAGCTGTTATGGTACGGAAAAAGAGAGGACCTAAAATCCATGGAATATTATACCCCAAATGGACAGGAAATTCAGAGAAATTCTAAAGTAAAAGATTTAGGGGTTGTAATGACTGATGATGCGAAGTTTGAAACACACAAGCTTTCAGGGATTCAGAGAAAGAACTAAATTACTGGGAAACGTTACGCGAATTAAACTTATATTCACTGGAAAGGCGAAGAGAAAGAGAGACCATTATTTACACTTGGAAAATAATGGAGAAACTCGTCCCTAATCTTACTCTGAACCCTGTAACTCCCCAAACAACAGTGGAAAGTAGAAAAGGAAGACTGAGTGTGTTCCCAAATTAAAGGCTAAACAGGGAACATCCTTAACCCTGAAAGAAAATAGTTTTGTTGTGAGAAGACCAAAACTGTTTAATCAGCTGCCCAAAGACCTGAGGAACACGAGTGGTGTTGCGGTGGACATCTTCAGAAGAAGATTAGATGCCTGGCTCAGAACAATCTCCGATGAACCGGGCGTACCTGGCTCTGTGAGGTGGAGCGTACAAGAAACCAACTCACTACTTCACCAGGCCAACTCGAGAGGAGGGGCGGCAAGCTTAAACTTCGTGAAATGAGGAATCATCGCACGGGACATTTGAAAGGCACACACACACACACACACACACACACACACACACACACACACACACAGGGTGACTGTGTTTTTCAATGCAAATATATATGTATATTTGCATTGAAAAGCATAGTTCCTCTGTTTTCAGACTTTTGACTAACCCTGTGTGTGTGTGTATATATATATATGTATAATAAAACTTTCAGTGTAACGATGAAGTTTTGCCAATGACTTCCTGTAAGTGTAGCGGCAAAAACTAAATAACTAAATTCTTTTTCGTCCTAATAAGTCCAAATTATACGAACGAGCGAACTCAAATTGAAAACATTTTCTGATTGAAAAGTTATAAAAACAGACAGACATTTTCTTATAAATCAAGTACGCAAGTTCTTCGTATGATTCCTCAAAACTTTTCACCATGAAAAAAACGACACACACACGCACAGAGGAACACTTGTCGTGAAATATGTCTTAATTTTGAAGAAGGTGTAAGTATAAAACACATACACGCGTTCGTAATATTTTTAGTGGTTAGCACTGCTGACTAAGAATCCATCCTTCTTTTGGTTGGTAAATGAATGGGTACCATAAAAATCTTTCGAATGAGGAGGGATATATATATATATATGTGTGTGTATATAGATATATATATATATATATATACAGTACAGTACATACATATATGTAGATATATATAGATAAATAGATAACTAAAACTGTTAACACTTCCGTCTCCATTAAAATCCCTTTTTTTCTTAGGGAACGTTTTAATTTTTCAATTTCTGTTGAAAAAAACGAGTCTTAACGTGGCAGTTCTGTAATTAGAGACATGCATTCTGTCAGTATTGACATTTGATTTCCACACCGTAAATTCTATAAAAATAATATTAGTGGACTGGAAATAGTAAAATTTGTAGATGTAAGACTAATTACAAGCCTTCTTCGGCAAATTATGAAGGATGACTCGTAGATTTTAAATAAAGATAAATGACATTGCTGCTATTTCTGCCTTGGACACCTTTTCAAAACTTCCGCTAATGTGATGGATACTAGAAGCTAGAAAGTGCGCATTTACATATTGCGGAAAGTATATTATGCTATATTTAGGGTATTATTTTGGAGGTAATTATCGTACGTGTATACGGAACGGTATATTACTATTTACAATCATAATTAACTCAACATTACGAGTCGTCGTTTAAATGAATTCACAGAATTCATAAACTAGAATCCAACCTTTTTTCGTAAGATTTCTTTTATATATATTTTTACTGCTCGTTTTGCTATTAAAAGTCGCTCGTTTTAGATTTTGTTGCGTTCATTTGTCGACAAAACGAGAAAGACGCGTTTGCTTTCTTTCAAAATGCCCCCGTTAAGAGGGGAGTGGCCGAAAGGATTATCGGTATACATACGAACGCGAGCCGACTCGTAGGGTATCCCGTATATACATATATATTTGGATATTTTCTTCATGGTGGCGGATGAATATGATGATGGACAATTAAAAAACCAATACACTATACTTAATATTCCTTACTTAACTGAAACAAAGAGAAAACATCCTCTTTCATTGTTTAGCAGAACCAAATGAAGCAACCACTTAAACCTAATCACTCGCGTAAAGCAGACGAAATAAATTAAAAACGGAATATATTCTACGGTATGCAACGCTACACGGAAATAACAGAAGCACAAAGGATTAAAAAATGCCAGGACATTATCAACGACTTTAACGCTTTCTGCCAACGCTGCATTACCACTGTACGAAAGCACTATTAAAAAGTATACAGTGTAGCGTTTTAAGTTCTCGAGTAGCGTCTATATTTCTTCATACACCTTTATGTATCTCCTCCTATCTAATTACCTCTGAATGTTTATTTCAATGGAAGAATATGCATTTTTATGGGCTTTAACTGTTAGGAATCGCCTCGAATGTGGAACAGGATGGCGCTATTACTCTAAGCTCTTTTTTTCCCCCCCTTTTTGTCCAGTGGCGCGATAGCTGGCGAGAAATATAACAAAGCGAGTTTAATCGCCCCTATAAAAACTTAAGTGCAGTTTTGCCCCGGCAATTTTCAATGTACAAAAAATGGATGTATATATCAAATTCTAGTATTTTGTGCATCCTCAAATTTATATTTAAATTTCTTGTTCTTTAACTAGCTTTTAGTATAGGGCTGTACATGTACAATCTAATTATACGTACAGTATACGGACTATATACCTACAAATAAATATAGGCAAGTTTGCCAGGGATGCTGAAATTATATATATATATACGCCTCGGTGGTGTAGTAGTTAGCGTCGTTGACTACGAATCCATCGGCCCCTGGATCGAGACTCGGTGACGGCAGGCGGCGCGCAGCAAAACCCAGCTGTTCATCCTTCCACGCAATAAAAAAAAAATTGTTGGTAGATAAGTTGGTAGCCTTGTGGTTAAAAACGCTGGGCTGCTGGTGGGGCGTGGTTCGGATTCCACGTTAAACTGTAGGTCTAAGGTGGAATGACAGCTTTGACTTTCGTCAACATTCGTCAGAAGAACAATTCGGGCGGAAGCAAAACAAAGGGGTGTGATATATATATTATAATCACCTACCCGATGAATGCATTTAGGAATTCATCGGGAATGCTAATTTGATGACAGCCTCATGCAGTCACCTGAATTGGGTTCTTTTCACAAATAATAATGAGCGTACTTAATTTTCACGCAAATAAATAAATAAATGACAATAAATAAAATAAAGACTGACTCCAAACTTTAAGTTTAAGAAGCATTACGTGAACTGTGTATAATATAAGACAATAATTATTTGGAATATAAACGGCGTATCCCTTTCAGACTCACCGCTACGAGACAAATGTGTCTGAAAAACCAGTATCTCAATTTTGTTTAGTTTAGTATCGCATAAAATATTTTAACTTTTTATTTTTTATTTTTTTTTTCCAAAAACTGAGGCGTCCGGAGTAGGAGTGACGAAGCCGCCATATGTTCGAAAATCCGTTTTTTTGTATCACCATTTCTTTCTGGCCTTTGTCTATGTGGTGAATAATATACACCGATACTTCGTTACTAATGCCTCTAAAATTTAATTTCAGAGGCATTAGTGACGAAGTATCGGTAAGTGTGTATTATTCACTGCATAAAGAAAGGCTAGAAGAAAATGGTAATACAGAAAACGGATTTTCGAACATATGGTGGCTTCGTCACTCCTACTCCGGACGCCTCAATTGTGAGAATAAAAACTGTATTTTCTCGCTTTTCCGAGGAAAAAAATGGATGTCCAATCAGTACGTAGTACAACGCCTTCTGATCTAATATTACCAATCGGGTCTAAGAAATTACGTGTAGCACTGCGTGCGTAATTGTGAGCGTGGCTTTAATGGCAACAAAATGATACCATCAAATGCCAATGGGATAAGATAAGGCATCATGGCTGTATCTCCCTCCACCCATTATGAACGTCCGTAAACAAAATGAATATAAAGACTGTTTTGCATCGGGAAATACCTTCGGGATTTTACAAGATCAGTAATCCATAAATTTATATGGATAAAGTTGCGTAATATATCCTCAAACTTTAAAATGGATGCTAAGAACTTAAAGGGAAAAAAGTAGTAGTTTTTCAAAACATTTACAAAAATTACCACCATTGAGAAGGTTGTAAGCAGGCTTATACGGTATATATATATATATATATATATATATATATATATATCGGTGGTGTAGTAGTTAGCGTTCGCCGACTACGAATCCATCGGCCCCGGGATCGAGACTCGGTGACGGCAGCCGGCGCGCAGCAAAACCCAGCTTTTCATCCTTCCACACAATAAAAGAAAATGGTTGGTAGATAAATGGGTACCCTCGGTGGCCTAGTGGTTAAGACGCTAGGCTGCTGGTGGGGCGTCGTTCGGATTCCACGTTAAACTGTAGGTCTAAGGTGGAGTGAAAAGCTTGACCACCTTCAGAATGAACAATTCAGGCGGAAGCTAACCAAAGGTTACCGAAGGTATATATGTAATATTGAGGGTAGGCCCCGGCCCGGTAGAGTTTTGTTGGAAATAAGTGGTTTATTTTTTAAAATATATTTGAATCTTTATCGTAAAAGTAAGATTTAATTATTAGATTGGTTGGTTGGCTCCTCTGTTTTACATTCCTACACCCCGCATGGATCATTCAGGTGGAAGTAACGCCATAATTTTGGAGAAATGAGACATCCAGTATTTGGAGTTCCGCATATGAGTTACAAAGAAGTATGTATGAATGACGGGCGTGTCACTTTTGCCCACCCCTATTTATGGGGTTACGGTTGGGAAAGACTCTTATCGTTTGGTTACGAGCGAAAATTATTTGGAAAAATAAGTCTCACGAGCAGTATATTTCGTTCACGGAAAATTTATAAGAAACAAGTCACTGCAGCGCTACCACCATTACTGGAGTTTCATTCCAGTGGACTGTTGGAGGAGATGTTTGCATGAAATTGTCCGCTTTATGTTAGCAAGCCCTTTTAGAAGGACTTTTATTTTATACACACACACACACACACACACACACACACACACACACACACGAGTGTATATACTGTATATATATATATATATATCTGTGTGTGTGTGTGTGTGTGTGTGAAGGATTTATGGGTTGGCAATATGACTAACTTTGTTTTATTGGTTTCATGAATACGTTGCAGTTGATATTTGTTGGTCGTACATGATTTATTAGTTACTACGTATCGTAAAATCGTTAAAAATTCATTTTCATGCATAAATCTAACCCCGTACGTAAACGAAGTCATTTCCCGGTTTATTTCTCAAAGTATAGATGAAAAATGAAATTAAATATTGGGCGCTAATAAATCATAACGTTATCTTCGCTCGCTGTCTCTTAACTACACACTTCGAGGAAAGCTTAAAAAAAAAAGGAAAAAAAAACCATATTCCTCGTCCATCAAGTTTTATCGCAACGTTTTTATCGGTCTAAAACAATCGCGAACACGAGTACGTTTTTTAGAACGGCTCGAAGTACGTTAAAACCAATAACATATACCGTTAAACGGCGTTTCGTCATCCGTTCGTCCGTTCCGCTGCCACCACGCCACGATCTGGTCGAGTCATCCCGTGTGCTTCGCTAATCCATTCCGACAATGAATGCCGCATCATTATCGTCATTATCGTCGATTCGGTCGCCGTGACGCGCCGACGGCGGTACGTCATACGAGTGTGATGGATTGTTTCATTAGGAGATCCGGCAAAAGCTCCTCTTTAGGATAGAGAGTAAACAAGAGAACCGAAGATAAATATTATTAGATTAGCCAAAAGTTAAAAATAAGTTGCCATAACAATGGAAACTCTCCAGTTAAAAACTGGAGAGAAACTGAACGCCAACCAATTATAAACTGATATAGATTTGTAACCATGGCAACGGAGAATTCTCTCTCTCTCTCTCTCTCTCTCTCTCTCTCTCTCTCTCTCTCCTCTCTCTCTCTCTCTCTCTCTCTCTCTCTCTCTCTCTCTCTCTCTCTCTCTCGATATATATATATATTATTTATTATTAGTTTGTTGTGGGCATTACGTTTCGCTTTGTTTTCTCGGTTCAATTTGATAATAGCAAACAAAATAAAATTTAAAATTTCAGAATTTAATATTTACATTTTTAAGCCCATTTAAAAAATTATAATTGCACTTATTCATTCATGTTTTATTAAAACAAACCAAATATATTTAATTGAAAATAAACGTTATTACGTATTTTGTACAAATTTCTATCATTTTGAAAGCAATACTGATGTTTTTGCACCGGTACAGAAACGCGTACATATACTGTATATATTTACAGGGTGGCGCAAAAGTCAGGAACCATAGGCACATTTTATTAAAGTTTAATGGATGTTCGAATTGGTGGCCTTCCACTTGGAGACACTTTCTGACGCGTTGAATGCATGATGTTTGAACATTCCCTTAACACAGCTTTCCAAACTTTTAACGTTGGCGACAAACTATTTAAGCATAACAATTTTCACTACACATTAATTAATTTTTGTTATCAAATATCAGATAATTTTTCAGTGGGTGGTTTATCTTGTAGCCGATTTTGTTGATAGAAAAATCAAAATTTTCAAAATACAAAAAACACTAATGTGTCGCGACACACCAGTTTGGAAAGCTCTGCCTTAACACATTGGTACTGATTTTGGCACACTCGTATGTGATTTTATCCTTTAGAGGTTCTGGGTCGATCAGCATAGATACCGACTTGAGATGGCCCCACAAGAAAAAGTCAAAAGGCGTGAGGTCTGGAGACCTAGGTGACCATTCGACGGGCCCTCGCCGTCCGATCCACTTGCTTGGGAATGTTTCATCTAAAGAGCTCCGGACGATGGTTGCGAAATGTGGTGGTGCACCATCCTGCTGAAACCACATCTCCGTCCGTTCTGCCAGTAGAATGTCGTCCAGTATGGGCATTTAAAATGTTTGCATCATATGTAGATATATTTCACCTGTTACATTGCCGTCGAAAAAGTACGGACCAATTAACCGATCACCCCAGAGCGCAGCCCACACCATAATTCGTGGATCGAATTGCACATGTCCTTCCTCCATCCAGTCGGGGTTCTCATTGGCCCATTAGCGTGCAATATGCCTATTGACACGACCGCTGAGGTGAAATATCGCTTCGTCGCTGAACATGGTCCTTCGCTGAAGCTGTCGATGTTGCAGAACTCTACACAACGGTCACTGTCGTCACCGTGCAGTTCCTGAACGAGTTGGACTTTGTAGGGGTGGAAACGATTTGTTGTAAGAATTCGTTGAATGGATTTTCTGGAGACACCCGTTTCCTTGGATAACTTTCTTAAGGACTTGGGTTGTTTTCGAGGTGATTGAATACCGTTATTGATGTTGCTACATCGGTTGAACTTTTTGTCCGGCCACTACGCGACCGATCATGAAGACTTTCCGTTTCTTTGAAGCGAGTGAACAGTTTTCCAACTGATGCTTGAACAACTGGCGGCCTCTCAGGGTGTTTGTCATTAAAAGCAGTAGCAACTGATCGGTGTTTGTTACCACGCCTTGTACACATTAAAACTATTTCCACCCTATCATCTATTGTCATTTTCTGTGCCATAGGTTCAACAACAAATCTGAAAAGAAAACACACATTAAAACACAAATTATTAAAATGTGCCTATGGTTCTTGACTTTTGCGCCACCCTGTGTGTATATATATACACATAGATGAGGACGTTACCAGAGACAGCACAGTAACATCCTTTGTCGACGACACAAAGATGGGTAGAAAAATAAGAAACCTAGAAGATATATGATCTCTACAAAAAGACATGAACAGAATCTACGAGTGGATGGAAGACAACAATATGAAGTTTAACACTGAGAAATTTCAGCTGTTACGGTACAGAAAAAGAGAGGACCTAAAATCCATGGAATATTATACCCCAAATGGACAGGAAATTCAGAGAAATTCTAAAGCAAAATACTTAAGGGTTGTAATGATTGATGATGCGAAATTTGAAACACAAAATAAGATAACAGTGAACAGAGCAAAGAGAGTAACTGGGCAGATACTGAGAACCTTTAAACGAAGGGATAGGAATATAATGATTCCTCTACTGAAAACACTAATCATACCCAAATTGGAATACTGCTCGGTCCTAACATGCCCATATAAAAAAGAAGACATTAGACAACTAGAAGGGATCTAGAGAAACTTCACAACCAAGATCAATGGGTGCAAAGAACTAAATTACTGGGAAAGGTTACGCGAATTAAACCTATATTCACTGGAAAGGCGAAGAGAGAGAGAGATACACCATTATATACACTTGGAAAATAATGGAGAAACTAATCCCTAATCTTACTCTGAACCCTGTAACTCCCCGAACAACAGTGGAAGGTAGAAAAGGAAGACTGTATCGTGTTCCCAAATTAAAGGCTAGACAGGGAATATCCTTAACCCTGAAAGAAAATAGTTTTGTTGTGTGAGGACCAAACTGTTTAACAGCTGCCCAAAGACCAAAGGAACACGAGTGATGTTGCGGTGAAATCTTCAAAAGAAGATTAGACGCTTGTCTCAGAACAATCCCCAATGAGCCGGGCTTACCTGGCTCTCTGAGGTGGAAAGTACAAGAAATCAACTCACTACTTCACCAGGCCAACTCGATAGGAGGGGTGACAAGCTTGACCTTCGTGAAATGAGGAATCATCGCGCGGAACAGTTGAAAGGTTTATACAGTATATATATGTGTGAAACACATTAGTCGTATATGTTTTAATAAATAAATCTATCAATGATGTTTCTCTGTAATATAAGGGCAACTTAACAGGGACATCCGAGAAGAACATCCAAGTAAGGTTGTGGTTAACGTTGTACAATATACCTTTCGCCTTTCACTTTAATTTTATTTTAACTGAAGAGACATAGCAATTACAAAACCAAAACCTACCACTCTTATAGTACAGGGAATGTTTTTTTCTGATGTGTGTGTGTGTGTGTGTGTGCGTGCGCGAGATCCAAATTTGCTCAACTTCAATTTGGTTTCACCGAATTTTCAACGCATTTAATTCAGTGCTTAATAAATTCCTGAGTAATATTCGAGAGAACCCTACCATCGATTTCATCATTGGTGTGGTTAATCATTTGTACAAGGTCCTGAGGATCTCTAGGACATTCCAACACCTTGGTCTTTACAGATCCCCAGAGAAAGAATGTTATAAGGCGTGAGGTCAGATGAACGTCTGAGGCTCCCAGCTCATAGGTCCCGTCGGCCGAACCATCGATCTGGAAAGGCGTTGGTGAGAAAACTCATTGACTAGAATTGCAGTGTAGAGGAGCTACGTTTGTTGAAATATTGCATCTTTAGCATTTGCAATCTCGTGCAGTTTTGCCAGAATAAAATTCCAAATATCTTCTGGTAATTTTCTCCATAAACAGTTTCATTCGTCCCATTAGGCCTTTTGTAGAACGAGCCTACAATCCCGGTCGATGAAATGGTTCACCAACTTGAAGGTTCGGGGAGACTCTGGTATTCTTGAACATCAGAAGGGTTTTTCTTTCCCCGAACTCTGCAGTTACGCCGGTTTACGCGACAGTTTACGCGCGGTTTATCGCTAAACTAGATTTTCTTCAAAAGGGTTGCGTGCGTCGTTCTCCAACTGAAGAGAATCTCAGACAGTTCTGAGTAATATGAATCCTGCAAGAAAAAAGCTTGATATAATGCGATATAACATCCTTTAGATGCTGCGTACCTGGTGTTGAGCTCCACTGCAGACAGTCGGATCGGCTTTGTCTGGCTAGTTCAACATTTACTCAACATTTTCCTCTGTGCGAACTCAACATGTTTTAGACGAGGATAATCCAACACAGAACAGTTTCGAAAAATTTCTGATGGATGGCGTAAATCAAGGGTGGCCAACCCCTTGCTCGCGGGCCAATATATGGCCCACCGAGGCTGTTAGGGTTGCCTGCCGCCATTCGGGTGGCAAATTGGATCCACTTACGTCCGCGAACAAGCATTTTCCTCAATGAATTTTATAAGAATAAGTACCGATCAGCTTTAACCGACGCTCAAAACAGGCTCAGAAATCACACTAAAGTTCAGCTAATGTAGAAAATAACATTTTTTTTCAATGTTTGAATTTTCTAGTTTTTCAGGGTTCGATTTTTTGAACGATTATATTACTTCTGTTAGTGTTTGGCATATTTTTACACGTATGTGTGTGTATTTCAATAAAAATTTCAGTGTACTTGAATTATTTTTTATTTTACCTTATTATTCTAGTCTAGATTTCAGAAAAGTGGCACACTGAAAATTACTGACCAATTTGTTGGCCCATCGCTTTGGAAAGGTTGCCCTTGGCGTAAATGGTTCGGTTGTTGCGCATAGTTTGGCCAAGAAAGGTAGTTGGGTAGCTGTGCACGTCTCCCCAGCCCTCGATTTTTCACTTCTCACGAATTGCTAATTTTTTAAGTGTTTACGGCCACATCAAATCAGAACTTGTGTTACACAAAACTTTGATGATCGCTCTTCCAAACGAAACTACTTTCGTCACATTTTAAAGTGCAAAGGGGCTTTTGAATCACACTATATCTCTCTATCTATCTATCTATCTATATACACTTTGATATCATTTTCTGAAGTAAAGAGGTTAATTAAAAGTTAAAGACTGGTTCTGCGTCAGGGGTAGATGACTTATCGAATGAGCACTTAAAATATGCAAATGACGTAGTATGTCTGCATATATCATTGCTCCTATCAGCCATTTGCTCATAGCTATATCCCTGCAGAGTTCATGAGGGTATATATCTTGCCCCTGGTAAAAAATAAGTACGGAGACATTCTGTCCAGCAATAATTACAGGCCTATTGCTGTCGCTTCCTGCTTCTCGAAACTACTAGAAAAACTTGTTACGCCGATTAAATGATTTCCTATGGACATCTCCTAATCAGTTTGGCTTTAAAAGGTCCCACTCAACTGACCTGTGTATTTATGTACTTAAAGAAACATATCTAAATACATTGACAGTAATTCAACTTTATAGCTGTTTCCTAGATATAAGTAAGGCATATGATAGGGTGAACCACAATATTTTATTTGCAAAACTAGAAGACAGGAAGGTTCCCATGTACATATTAAATTTATTGAAATTTTGGTATTCCCACCAATCTTTCACTGTTAGGTGGGGCAATGTACTATCCGAGTGTTTTGGCTCCTCTTGCGGGGTGAGACAAGGCTCCTTGCTCTCCCCTATGCTGTTTAATGTGTATATCGACGGATTAATTGCTTCACTTGATGAAGCAACAGTGGGATGTTGTATAGATAACACAAGGATAAATAACTTAGTTTATGCCGATGATATGGTGTTAATAAGTCCCTCTGTTAAAGGTCTGGATCGGCTACTAAAAGTCTGCGAAGTGTATTCGCAGAAACATGATATTCTTTTTAATGTTACAAAAACTAAGGTTATGCAATTTCATCCCAAAAGCTGTAATCAGCCAGCTGATCTAAGGTTTAAAATGAATGGTGAAGTAATTGAGGAAGTACAAGAGTTTAAGTATTTGGGTCATACTATTACCAGCTCCTTGAGTGATGACTCGGATATAAGAAAACAATCTCGAAGCCTGTGTGCTAAAGCGAATATGACCATAAGGAACTTTCGATTCTGTACAAGTGAAGCTAAATACACTCACTCTCGTACTTTCTGCAGTAATATATACGGACAGCAATTGTGGGTGAATTATAAAAAAGGTTCTGGCAGAACTCTAAATTTGCTGTACAACAGGTCTTTTAGACTCTTACATAAATTACCCCCGAGATGCTCAGCTTCGCAAATGTTTGCTACCCGCAATGTCCCGAGCTTCCCGGAGGTAACAACACGTGCTCAACACAGTCTAATGCAAAGAATTAAGAAATCAACCAAACCCGATCATCCAAGCTATCCATGAGTCCTGCCATTTATCCTCTAAGGACCTAAGCTATGGACTTCTTGGTACAAAAACGTCTGTCTGTAGCTCCACTAACTTCGACATTACAGTATTATTTCTAATCAATTGTATATATTTCTATCGTTAGTATATGAACTGTCATTGTATTAATAATATTTGTCATATGGACTATAGTCTGCCAATGAACATTTTCATTTTCATTCATTTTCATTTTCATATATAAAATATGAAACATTAACGTTTTAATAATAAATCTATCGATGATGTTTTTATGTAACGTAAGGGGTAACTTAACAAAGGGTTATCTGAGAAGAGCATTCAAGTGAGGCTCTCTCTCTCTCTCTCTCCTCTCTCTCTCTCTCTCTCTCTCTCTCTCTCTCTCTCTCTCTCTCTTCTCTTTGTTTGTGTGTGCGCGACATTTAAAGAGTTAACACATATACTGTGCACTTGACAAACATCCGATTACAGGAAACGCACTCACACACTTGCCTACTTTGTTAATATGTTTAAGAATAGAAAAGAAAAATATTTTGTAGGAACACGTAATTTCGTAACTGATTTTTTTTTAAATGCCTGGCATGGATTAAGGTGAGGTAGAGTTGCGTTTCTGCCGTTACGATTTCGTTTTTTTATCTTCTTTCTCTTGGGTGGCTGGATACACGTGAAGGGTGAGGGCATGGTGTGGAAAATCTGATTTCTGTTCTTAGCCATTTCGCTCCGGGTGTGGCATGTAAACTACACGTCCAATTTTCGCTCAGATCCGGGTGTGGTATATAAACCAAATCTTAATCTTTTCTGAACTCTGGGTGTAGTTTATAAACCGAAGGTATATCACACTCTTTCCACCCTCGGGTTGAAAATAGGGGATATATGTGTTATAATTCGAATTCATATAATTCGCTTCAAAGATATGCCCGTAGTGAAAGGGTTAATTCCTGTTTCCACCCCTTTCAATAGAAGCATTTCATCGCTTTGCCGGCGTGGTTTTGCACGTACATGTGTGTAGGCATGGAGAGTTTCACCTTTACCCCTCTAATCCTTTTAGGGGTTAGCCTGAAGTGAGTCATGGGGTTTTTGTTGGACCGATATTTTGGTAGAGGTGTAAATATTTGATTTAAAATCAGAACCATTTGTTTGTTCGAGGTCTTTGTGACGATAGCAAGTAGTTGATATAAGTTTAGCACAAATATATTATTTTATGTTAGTTTATACAATCATGCGCTCTGGTGTACGATGTCCATGTGTGCATAGCGTAATTGATGAGCTAGAAATACGGAAATATGGACGACAGAAACGCAACTTTACCTGGCCTAAACCATACCATGTATTTTTTTTAATACAAAATACTTATCTAGTCTATTAACAAAGCAGACAAGTGTGAGCGTGTTTTCTGTAACTGAATGTCTGCGATGTGTGTGTGTGTTTGCCAACTCTTTGAATGTTGCCGAGTTTCAACTTGTGTGTGTGTTTATTTAGCGACCTTCAGGAGAAGATACTGCCGCCTTGTGTGAAGATGAAAGCTGGATATAGGAGGAGGGGGCTGCAGCCTGATTCTTGAAAATAAGAGCTGGGGTAATATAATATATATATATATATATATATATATATGAGGGAAAATTAAAAAAATAATACTGTAAATAAATTCAAAAACTTTATTCAGAAAAGAATACGAGTGAGAGAGTTTTCCAATTTTGATATATTTGTTATGACATTAATATATTCACAGTACTCTCATCTCAATATGCCCTTGGAAGCATGGAGGCTTTTTAGTCAAAATTCATGGCATTTACCTTATTTATTAATGTAGTAATAGCGGTAACAAATAATAATAGCAATAATAATAATAAATACAATATAAATTTTACAAAATGTTAGATAATTTTAAATTAAATGATTTATTGTATATTTAGTAGAAAATAAATGATGATTTAATAAAAAATATGAAAAAGAATAGCTTAGTAAATTAAAGGTGTTTAATGAAATTAGCATATTTTAAATAGTATATTACAAAATGGGAACTTAATTACTATCGTAAAAATGGCAGTAAACATTACACATCAGTAGGAGCTAATGAGCTGGGCACTTGCGTTTTTTTTTGCGTTTTTTTGCGGTACTGCGGTACTACTACCGCACTACCAAACCGGTACCGCATAACGCAGTACCGCAATGGATCGCTGAAAGTACAGCAGTACCGCTACCGCATTCAAATTTCCCGCGGTACTTTCCGCGGTACCGACCAACACGGTAGTACCGCAGTACCGCAGTACCGCAAAAAAAAACGCAAGTGCCCAGCTCTGCAATGAAGTGTTTTTTTTAGTGATTTGCGAAATAAATTTACAGTAGTGATGAAGCCTGCCTGATATGCATGAGAATTGCATTCCATAAATCTGTTCTTTTGAAAGAGTTGCGTTTCCTCCACTTTCTATCGTATAGTTAGATTTGTGTATAAAATCCCTGGGCAGTCTGGTGTTCCAACGATGGTGTATTTGATGGCGGCTGATTGCTCTTTGAATGGGTAATGTACAGGGGCGTGTACAGAAATTAAGGAAAGGGGGGGGGGCTCAACCTAACGGCGTAGCCGTTGACGAAACTGCGAAGCCGTTGAGTTCTTCCCGGGCTGTAGAAAATTTTGGAAATGCATTACTCAGAAACGCGTTCTGGTGACAGCTGGAGCATATAACTAAGTTCTGTAGTTGAAGGGTGAGATTCACACTCATTTTCTGACAAACTTTTTTTATTTAAACATTTGAAGAACAATAAAAATTTACTTTAATAAATACTGAATTGACAATTACTTTTGCAGACAAAATATAAAGTGAAATTTCAGGTGTTAATACGTGTTACTTGTATGATTTATTCATTAACAGTAAGTTATGCCCCCAAATACATACAGTGGAAAATTAGTTTTTTCGGAGTTTATAGGGTGGGGGGGCACTTTGAACACGCCCCTGATGTATGTTGATTTTTATTGGTAACTTTGAACATAATGACAGCAAAATTGAATCTGTATAAGTCATTTGGTTTTCAAATATTTAGCTCTTTGAATATTGAGGAAGCGCGACTTTCCTTGTCTGTTGTCATTATTCGATCGAGAGTTCGCAGACATTTTTTATGAATTACTTCCGAAGGATGTTTTATATATTTCCTTGACGTACCCGATGTTGTAATGCAGAATAATAAATGTGAATAAATGAAGGAATAATATAGGGTGCGTTTTTAGGAAGGGTCTCTTTTAGTTTTAAATATATAGAGAGAAATCTTGATATTTTAGATTTGATATGTTGTTCATGACTTTCGAAATTTAGTTTTTCGTCCAAATTAATGCCAAGTACTTTAACTTCATTCACCTTTTGCGAGAGTAGTTTTCCCATTTTTTATTTGACAGTTTGTATTAATATGTTTTGTGGTAATAATCATACAGGATGACTTTGTAAAGTTCAGTAAAAGCTTATTAGCACACATCTATTTATACACATTTTCTAATTTGCCTGTTCGTTTCATTGATCAGAGTGTTCGCGTTATGATGGGAAGAAGTAAGTGCGGTATCATTTGCTTATTGTACGCAATTTAATGGGGTTTTGAGAGATGAAAATCGTTGACGTGAATTAGAAATAGTAATGGGTCAAAAATAGATCCTTGTGGGACTCCACTAGTTAGCATCACCTTGTCGGATAAATTATCTTTTAATTTGATGTACTGATGACGATTTGACAGATTTGATTTAAACCAGGGGTCACCACCTTTTTTTTGTTCACCGCCCACTGTTACGATTTTTGAAAATTAAAAAAAAGCTTATCGCCCACCTTAGATCAAAAAGAATAAATCAACATAATCCATAAAATAAATAATTAAATAAATGTTTAATTACCTTTAATGTGAGCCCACTAGTGGGCGCTTTCTAATTGCATATTTATGGCATCTTCCGTAGTATGTCCACCTCTAAACCCAAATTGTGTTTTAGTTAAAATATCGTATTTAATTATGAATTTATTAAGTTCATTGTACACGATTTTTTTCAAATACTTAAAGTTTGCAATATGGAAATGGGGCCATAATTGGATGGAGTGTTTGGGTTTCCCGATTTAAATAGAGGGGCCATACTCTGGCTTCCTTTAGACTGTCAGGAAATATACTTACAGTAATGTTACTGATTCATTCATTAACTTACTGAGTGGTATTGCAATTTCGTCGGAGACTAATTTGTATATTTTTATCGGGATCATATTGATGTAAGAACCTTTATTTTTTAGATGGTAGGATTGGATCAAAGAAAAACGAGTTTTGATTTGGTTGTGGCATCTATTGTCGGCAGTGAGAGTGTGTAATTGGATCGAGGATGCAGTATTGGAGCCAATATTGCAAAGTAGTAGTTTAATAAATTGGTTATGTCCTTGGGGTCATTGTAAGAATTTCCGCCTTGTGTGAAGAAGGACAAGGGATTTGTTTGAACTTTCTTTGTGTTAATTAATTCTTTCGGTGTGTTCCATAGCCTTTTTGAATTGGATTTTTGTCCATAAATTTTTTAACACTAATAATCTGCTTTTGCGTTTTTTAACGACTACATTAAGTATGTTACAGTAATTTTTGTATGTCTGTTCAGTAATAATATCGGTTTTCCATAGTTAATAAGGGTTAAATATAGTTTGTTAGAGATAGAAGGAATTAGTGATAGATAGATAGATAGATAAAGATCATCACCCTAATGTAAACGTAAAAGCGCAATAAGCAAATTAGCAACAACGCTTTCTAACAGCGGTGTCAAACAGCAAATAACAGAGCAGAAATGGATTGCCGAATTTGGGAAATTTATCGTATAACGAAATTATCGTATCGAAACCCATTAGCTGTATTGCTCTTAACAGAATGCAATGAATTGTAAGTTCATTTACAAAATAATTTGTCTTTCCTTACTATATATTCATTTTCCAGTTTTATATAGTTTAGAATCCTATTTGTAGAATTGTGTTTGATTTTTTTTTTTCTTTTGAGGTGTGGAGCTGCCAAGTTGGGGTAAGTTTGAATATCGAAGAAAGGAAAGGACCTTTTTATCAGTATTTGCATTTCGTTATAATCACTTTGATTTATTATTTGAAGTAGGCTCGCGAACGGAATATTAAATTTTAGAATGAATGTGAACTGGCGTTTTTAG
This sequence comes from Bathynomus jamesi, assembly GCA_023014485.1. NCBI lineage: Eukaryota > Metazoa > Arthropoda > Malacostraca > Isopoda > Cirolanidae > Bathynomus > Bathynomus jamesi. The sequence continues at coordinate 178,050 of JAJOZX010001421.1, forward strand.
TCATTGTAAAGGGTATCATAGTTTTGAAACAAGATTTCAACTTTAATGCCCCCCTCTTACGACTATCGTAATTTCTGTGAAATAATTGTATCTGTCAGGTGCATTCGCGTTTAAGAGATAACTCAAAATCCAGCAAGTTTGGATATTGCTTATATAAGAAATGTGTAGAAAGTTAAGATGTAATGATTTGAACGACGCCATTTTTAAATGCTAAAAAAATTTGTAGAAATGAGTAGCGGAGTTTGGAGAAAAAATAAGGAATTAAAATGTATTTAAGCAGTTAATTAATTATTTAAGTGAAATTTGATTTAAATATAAAATAGATGTGTTCAAATATTTATAAAAAGAACACTGTATTTGCATTTTATAAAACTTATTTCAATATGTGGAAAAGAAACACTCTTCTCTCTCTCTCTCTCTCTCAGTACCGCGACATATGCGTTCCCGATAGAGTAGACAAACTGAGCGCGTTTAAGGCTCCTGGGCCAGACCAGTTCCTCTCCAGAGTTTTGCGGGAAGTGCGCGACCAGGTGGCTCCCCTCCTGGCTACAGTCTTCAACAAATCGTTGGAGACGGGCCAGATGCCTGGTGACTGGAGGGAAGCCAACGTGACCCCTATCTTTAAGAAAGGGGATCACGAAAGTCCAGGAAACTATCATCCCATTAGTCTCACTTCGGTTGTATGTAAATTATTAGAGGGGATAATAGCTTATAGGATCGTTGACCATTTGGATTCCTACAAGCTGCTTGGGGACTCCCAACATGGGTTTAGGCGGCATAGGTCGTGTCTCACAAACTTGCTCGAGTTTTTCCACATTATGTGGAGTGAGTGCGATTAGAGTAGGGCGATTGATATACTTTATCTCGACTTTCAGAAAGCCTTTGATAAGGTATCTCACCGCTGACTAATGGCCAAAGTCCGCGCGCTGGATATCAGTGGGGAAGTAAGTAGCTGGATTGGAAACTGGCTGAACAATAGGCGGCAGACGGTTGTAATTAAAGGGGCTAGCTCGGGGTGGGCCTCGTTCACTAGCGGGGTTCCTCAGGGCTCCGTTTTGGGGCAATTGTTGTTTAGCATTTACGTAAATGATATAGACGCTGGCATCGTCAGTCGGATCGCCAAATTCGCTGATGACACCAAGCTTGGGGCCAATGTTGGGACGCCCGAAGCGATCGAGCAATTTCGTGCGGACCTACGTAGGATAGGAGAAAGGTCAAAAAAATGTCAAATGCCGTTTAATTTGGTAAATGCAAGGTCATGCACATTGGTTACGCCAATCCTAAGTCGGACAACTCCATGTTTGGGAGTAATATCGAGGCGACTGATTTGGAAAAGGACGTGGGTGTGATAATTAGCAGCGACCTTAAACTTACCAAACAGTGCGTAGAGGTGGAAAAGAAAGCCCAGAAGCTGTTCCCTCAGGAAAGATATTGAGAGGCTGGAGCGAGTGCAGGCGAGGGCCACAAAGTTAATCCCTTCCGTTAGGCATATGGCTACAATCGACGCTGGTTTCGCTGGAAACTCGGAGGCTGCGCGGTCAACTCATCGATGTTTTCAAGCTCTTGCACGGGTTTGACGACGTCGATTTTAGGAGCATGTTTAGTTTAAATGATAACCCAACTCGCAACAATGGTTGGAAGTTGGATTTGAAACGGTTTAGCATTAGTGTGTGTGGAAATTACTTTACCTATAAGATCTGTATCACATGGACAGGCTACTTTCAGAAGTCGTGAACAGTTCCTCTGTGGATCAGTTCAAGAAAAGGTTAGACCGAATCTTGCACACTATTTTAGGGTGACAGAATTTTTCCCTGGCACCCGTTGCGATTGGTACCTCCTCGATATGGGCCGTAAGGCCTTTTGAGGTACTTCTTTTCCTTGTAACTCCTTGTAACTTGTAATACCGTGAACGTTTTTTCCTCATCTACTTCATCCGTTTTTTAATGTAATAATTTTGTTATTTGATTCATATTCATTAAGTCTGTTTAATGAATGCGGTGCTGAATTTATTTATGTAAAATTCACAGCCTATTTTTTTTAAATTTTTGGGTTTAAAGGGTAGTAAAAAAAAAATAAAAAAAAAAACCCCTCCGGCATGTGCATTTCCTCTGTAAAATATTTTCTTCCTAATTGAAAGGACAGTCATTGTCTTCGCATTTTCTGTTAATTCATAGCCTCTGTGTTTGTCTGTATTTATTAGTTTCGCTATATATATATATATATATATATATATATATAATTGTGTGTGTGTGCAAAATTTATGCCTCATCAGGATTCGAACTCGGGCCCTCTGTCTCGGACACACGGGCCTTGACCATTCGGCTACGATAGGCTAAATTAAATTATTAAATTAAATTTTATCCTGTCGGAGCCAACTGGTTAATGCCTGTGTCTCCGGGTTAGAATCCTGGCACACACACACACACACACACACACACACGTCACTGGGTATTACGTAAATCTTTCTGGTACCTAAATGCAACATTCCATACATATGTTTTCATTGTAGAACGAATAATTTCGGGTTTTTTAATTGCGTAAGAACGAGTCTCACCGTCACTCTCACGGTTTCATTATTTTTGGTGAACGAAGAACAGCAACGAATCATTTTCGAGAATAAAGTTTGGAGAAAATATTTGTTTTTAATTTGAAATGAAATGGAGCATATAAGACCACTTCTCACGCTATAAATATTTGAATGGCCACCTTTTAAAATATGCGACTTGCTCGTTCGTACATGGGATATACGAGTCCTCTCCCCTATTCCGCCCCCCACACTGAATCGAATTGAAAATGTGGAAATGACATTCTGAAGTTGTGAAATGTAAAATGAGATAATAAATGCATAAAAAAAAAAAAAAGGGGTGAGGCAGTTATTAGCGAACTGGGAATAATTTATATATACATACTGTATCTGTTTTCATCATCTAATTGGGCCTTAATTATATTCATTTCTAATCAAAATTATATCATCAAATATGGAAATGAAGTTCGTAATTTTCATATCTAATTATTACCAATTATTTATTTATTTATTTAGTTAGACGGATCGAACGAGAAAGATCGAACCTAATCAGCCGAAGTGTAATTACATTTGTTAATAATGAAGATTTCAACCAAAATTTTATGGGTTTTTCGTTTGTCCAAGAGCGATGTGTGATCTGAATATATCCCCGAACGATGTAAGGGTATCAGGACAAAATCCCCCCGTGGACAAAATCCCCTCGCGGACAAAATCCCCCATGGACAAAATCCCCCCGGACACAACCCCCCCCGGACACAATCCCCCCGCGGACAAAATCCCCCTAAGGCTTTATTAAAAAAAGAAGAATACGACTGACTTTATTAAAGAAGAAAAATTAAAAACACAATAAGAATAAGAATAAGAAAAGAGGCTTACAGAAACGGATTACAGAAACACGGATTACAGAAAAAATATCAAGATGACAATGATTTTGCCTTAAAAATTCGAATGATACCTGCTCTAGCTTTTGTGCCTCCAGAAAAAGTTGTTGATGCTTTTGAACAATTATACGATTTTATACCAGTGGAAGGTTTGCCAATTCTCGATTATTTTGAAGATAATTATATTGGAAGGCCATGCCGACGAGGACGAAGAGAACCCACTTTTAGCATTTCTATTTGGAATATGTACTCAAGAACAATTACAGAACTTCCACGTACAAATAACTCTGTCGAAGGCTGGCATAGACGCTTTGCATCTCTAACAGGATGCTCGCATCCAAACATATGGAAATTTTTAAAAGTTTTAGGGCAAGAAATAAGCTACCAACAGGCATTTATTTCTCAAATTATCGCTGGCTTGCCGACAGAACCGCAAAAGAAGAAGTATAAGTCTTCTTCTTCTCGCATTTTGAAAATTGTACAAGACTATAACAACAGGTCTATTTTTGATTTTCTTAAGGGAATTGCTTTTAATTTGTCTTTTAAATTTTGAATTTTGTTTGACTTTGTGTTTTTAATTTTTCTTCTTCAATAAAGTCAGTCGTATTCTTATTTGTTTGCCCGGTTAGGTAATTGTACGCCCTTGACGATTGGTTAGGTTAAGTCGTGATATTTTTGTTAAAACTTTAATAAAGTCAGTCGTATTCTTATTTTTTTAATAAAGCCTTAGGGGATTTTGTCCGCGGGGGGTTGTGTCCGGGGGATTTTGTCCGCGAGGGGATTTTGTCCACGAGGGGATTTTGTCCACGGGGAGATTTTGTCCTAGAAGCCGATGTAAGAGATAGGTTCGACTACATTAGCGGATGTAATTGCGAATCGCGTGTTAATTTTAAATTATCAAAGGTAAATTCTATATACAGTGGCGCTCATAAGTATTCGTACAGATAAATATTTCGGTTATATTTGTTCTTGGCTTTTGTACCATGCATTGGGTAGTTTTTCGTTCGGAAAAATTTAACATAGAAAAATTAGTTTAACTCTGATATATAATGTAAAACATCAAAGAATTTGATGGGAATGAAGGAAAAGTTAAAATGAAAACTGCCTAGTAAAGCCTAAAAAGTTTGCTTAAGGGTCAACATAAATAAAATAAATAGTCCAGCTTCACAATTATTTATGTCATTGTAAATTGTAAAACCAATGTATTTATTGTATTATTAATAAAGGTTATTCAATTTAATTAAAAAGAATAAAAATTTTTGTAAATTTATTTGCAAAATTATTTAATACTTTCTCTCCCCCCACCACCACTTTCGACACATTCTCATTCCCTTACTGTCCAACTCTCCAATGCAAGGGTTAATTGGCATTCTCAATCATTCATCTTCTCATCCGGTCAACTCTGGAACAGTCTTCTTCCATCCATCTTTCCTCCCGTCTATGACCTCCAATCTTTTAAAAGCATAGTGTTTGGACATCTTGAAAACCTTTAACTTTTATTTTGGTTCTTCCTCTATTGGTGGGGGGAGGGAGTTGCGGACGTTCACCCTTGGCCCCCCTCCTTCCTGCATAAAGAAATTACTTTACGTGGTTTAGGACTGTATTAAATGGTTGTCCGAACATTAGGAGTTACACTTCACTAGTCCACTGGGCTTAACTAGGCCGACAGAATCTGATTTTCACGATTTTGTCAGTAAGTTACAGCGAAGAGAGTAAAAGTCACTACCGTACTAAAAAGATAATTCACTAAAGTCACATACAACTAGCAAATAAAAACAAATCACTTTCACGTTGGTCTCGTTATAAAAACTAAATTCAGAAGGGGGAAGTGTCTGACGGATCAGAAAGATTCGCAAACCGTTCACAACATAATTGACATAATACAGTCAAGAATAAAAGAATGATTGTATCGCACAGGAATAAAATGTAGTGATTGAACAAGGTATGTTTTCCGAGGCACCGAAGCGCACCTCCCTTCTTTGAAGAAGAAACAAAATCTCTCTCGTTTCTCCAAGCATCAACCTTCTGCAGGAGCTTCCGAGAACAGGTCTTCCCAGTTGTCACCTTGCGTTAGTGGATGCCTTCTCTATTAATTTTTTTTCGTGAGCGACCGGCAACTGAAAAGAACTGAAGTACTGTTATTCATACAACTATGATATTTTGCGCGTTCACGGAATTTGGTTTGGAAGTGCACCACTGGTTAACTCAATGGCGCACTTCGGGAAGATATGACGCCACTCGTAATGAGGGGGTGTGACTGGACGCAGTGCAGTCACATGACAAAAGATGGCGGCGCGCATCCGCATAACCATAAAAAGTACAGGGTGTACACAAAGTCCTTTCCCAATTATGAACTTTAATAATTACGTGAAATCAAAAGAAGACTGAATAATATTTTGTTTTGCGTGTTGTTGCATAACGCATCAAGTTTATTATATTTCTCATTACATCTCAATATGTGCGCCGTTAGTTACACGTAGCCCATCCAAGCGAAATTCGAGTTGACGCCATACGTTCGCTGGCATATACACTGTTGATGGCATCGCAAATCCTTGCACGAAGAGTGTTAATGTCAGCAATAGGAGTATAGTGCACACAATCCTTTCCATATCTCGCAGGAAGAAGTCCAGGGGCGTCATATCGGGGTATCGTGGAGGGCATGGCACCGGCCAGTCGAACCCAATCCATCTTTCGGGGAAAGTGGTGTTCAAGAACTCACGCACTAACAAACCCAATTTTCTTGTCTTAACCTCTGAAAATATCCTGTAAAATCAATATATGTTTGATTCGCAACCTGAACAATGTTATCGTATATAGCATAAGTGGGATAATGATCACTGATGCTTGTGATTATAATTCCAGAATTTACAACGACATTGCTATTTACACACGTGTGTGTGTGTGTGTGTGTATGTATATATATATATATATATATATATATATATATATATATATATATATATATATATATACAATTAATTGTAGACTGTTATTCAATTACCATAGTTGCGGACTGGAATAGGTTGGTAATGTTAGTATGACCGAGCGAAATAAAGAATTCATGAAGTTTAAAAATTTGCGAGAGATTGTCTCACATTGCAAAGTGATGTTAAAGTCACTCGTAAGTATGGTAATCTATTTATGGAAGTTGCGCAATGTGCTCTTTAAATGAATAAAAAAAATTTAAATTAGTATAAGGTGGTCTTTTTACAGGGTGTCCCACAAGTCCGGTCTCATAGAAAATTTAATTTTAAATTAAATTTACAAAAGTAATATATTAGAACTAAAACAAATGTTCAAATTGATGTCTTGTTTTGGGACCTTTTTTTTTTTGTTGCAGGTAGAATAACAGCAATGGCTAATATAGAAGCGAGTTACATTCCTCAGGAAAAGGCTGAAATTGTTTTTTTTGCGTGCTTTTCGCCTTAGCCAAAGACAGCCATTGCGTGTTATTCTACCTGGAACAAAAAAAAAAAGTTCCAAAAACAAGACATCAACTTGAACATTTGTTTTAGCTCAAATGTGTTACTTTCGTAAATTTAATTTAAAATAAATTTTCCGACGAGACCGGACTTATGGGACACCCTGTATTGCATGAACAGCATACAACGTTACTTTTGTCGTTTACACTAACAATTAGGTTTCCAGTATCACTATTACATAGAAAATATCATACAAAACCCAACACATTCTCAGTATTGACTAAGCTAAACCCCCAGACCACTTTTGCCTACGTGAATAATTAATTTTCTCTTCACGCAGCGGTTTGCAAGCGAAAATTTTAGATATAGTTTAGAAAATCTTTAATACCAAATATTTTTGCGAGTATTTTTTTAAAATTAAAGAGCAGTTTGAAGCATATTACTGTATCTACCCAACTATCCAGAGTCTCTCTCTCTCTCTCTCTCTCTCTCCTCTCTCTCTCTCTCTCTCTCGGGTATAGAATGTTTCGCAAAGACCGCACCCGTGGGGAAGGGGGTGGGGTACTAATATACGTCAGAGACACGTTGAGTCCGGTTGACTGCCAGTTCCGGTCGGAACGGGAGCTGCTTGGCGTCGATCTGAACGTGGGAGGGACGAACTATAGGTTAATCTTGGTGTACAGACCTCCGCATCTCCTCCTCGAGGAGGATACAGCCCTGTACACCGAACTTAGTAGACTGCTAGGGGATAGGGTGTGCGTAGTTTTAGGAGACTTCAACTGTCGCGGCATAAAGTGGGAAAACAGGACTGTCGATGCTGAAGGGAGGAGGCTAGTTGACTTTGCTGATGAGAACTTCCTCACTCAGTGGGTCAACGAGCCTACACGAGGCGAAAGCGTTCTAGACTTAGTATTCACGACCGAAGACAACCTCGTCACTGGCCTCACCGTTGACGAATCATTGGGCGGGAGTGATCACGGTCTTATTAGGTTCCGTGTGTACGTCCCTCGGGTGAAGCGTAGTAACTCGAGAGGCAGTAAGCTCGATCTCCGGCGGGCGAACTTTGTTAGCCTCAGGGATAGCGTAGGAGAGATGGGGTTAGAGGTTGGCGGCGATGTTGAGGGAGTGTGGAGTGCATTCCGGGACGAGTTTATGGTGCTGCAGTCTGCTGCCATACCCTCAAAACCGGTCACCCCTGCTTCAACGCAGCCTAAGTGGTTCAATCGTGACATCGCTTCGGCTATCCGAAATAGGAAAGTAGCGTATAGGAGGGCGAAGGCCAATCGTTCCCACGAGAACACTGAAGCGTATGTCCGCCTGTGTAGGGAAGTGAAGGCGAAGGTTAGGCTAGCGAAACGTAACGAAGAACTACGGGTGGCAAGCCTCTGCAAGGGGAACCCTAAGGAATTCTTCAGTTATGTTAATAGTAGAAAGCCCATTAGAAGCATGATAAAGGACGGAAGCAGCGTTCTGCGGACCTCCGACGCGGACATCGCTAATGTGCTTAATGAGTACTTTGCAGGAGTGTTCACCAGGGAGGATACCCGCGTCATCCCCGAGCCAGGCGTGAGGCACGAAGGTGCTGGCCTAGATAGTGTTAGATGTACCGCGACAGTCGTTGCTGATAGAATAGACAAACTGAGCGCGTTTAAGGCTCCTGGGCCAGACCAGTTTCTCCCCAGAGTGTTGCGAGAAGTGCGCGACCAGGTGGCTCCCACCTGGCTACAGTCTTCAACAAATCGTTGGAGATGGGCCAGATGCCTGGTGACTGGAGGGAAGCCAACGTGACCCCTATCTTTAAGAAAGGGGATCACGAAAGTCCAGGGAACTATTAATCTCACTTCAGTTGTAGGTAAATTATTAGAAGGGATAATAGCTGATAGGATCGTTGACCATCTGGATTCCTACAAGCTGCTTGGGGACTCCCAACATGGGTTTAGACGGCATAGGTCGTGTCTCACCAACTTGCTCGAGTTTTTCCACGTCATGTTGAGTGAGTACGATAAGAGTAGGGCGATTGATATACTTTATCTCGACTTTCAGAAAGCCTTTGATAAGGTACCTCACCGCCGGCTAATGGCGAGAGTGCGCGCGCTGGGTATCGGTGGGGAAATAGGTAGGTGGATTGAAAACTGGCTGAGGAATAGGCGGCAGAGGGTGGTAATTAAAGGGGCTAGTTCGGGTTGGGCCTCGGTCACTAGTGGGGTTCCTCAAGGTTCCGTTTTGGGGCCACTGTTGTTTATCATTTACATAAATGATATCGACGGTGGCATCGTCAGTCGGATCGCCAAATTCGCTGATGACACCAAGCTTGGGGCCAATGTTGGGACGCCCGAAGCGATCGAGGAACTGCGTGCGGACGTAGGTAGGATAGGAGAGTGGTCCGAAAAATGGCAAATGCCGTTTAACTTGGGTAAATGCAAAGTGATGCACATTGGCTACGCCAATCCCAAGTCGGACTACTCGATGTTGGGTAGTAATATCGAGGTGACTGATTTAGAAAGGACTTGGGTGTGCTAATTAGCAGCGACCTTAAGTTTACGAAACAGTGTGTAGAGGTGGAAAAGAAAGCCCAGAAACTATTGGGTTATATCAGGAGGCAATTTCAGTTTCGGAACAAGGAGATTGTGCTCTCACTGTACAATTCCCTTGTTCGGCCGCACCTGGAGTATGCTGTGCAGTTCTGGTCGCCCACACTCAGGAAAGATATTGAGAGGCTGGAGAGTGCAGGCGAGGGCCACAAAGTTAATCCCTTCCGTTAGGCATATGGGCTACAATCGACGGTTACGCGCCCTGAACTTGTTTTCGCTTGAAACTCGGAGGCTGCGCGGTCAACTGATCGAGGTTTTCAAGCTCTTACGCGGGTTCAACGATGTCGATTTTAGAAGTATGTTTAGTTTAAATGATAACCCAAATCGCAACAATGGTTGGAAGTTGGATTTGAAACGGTTTAGGACTAGTGTGTGTGGGAATTACTTCACGTATAAGATCTGTGACACATGGAACAGGTTACCTTCAGAAGTTGTGACAGTTCCTCTGTGGATCAGTTCAAGAAAGGTTAGACCAAATCTTGCACACTATTTGAGTGTGTAGAAAATTTTCCCTGGCACCCGTTGCCATTGGTACCTCCTCGGTATGGGCCGCAAGGCCTTTTGAGGTACTTCTTTTCCTTGTAACTCCTCTCTCTCTCTCTCTCATAAATAAATAAATATATACACGAGGTCTGTTTAGAAAGTATCCGGACAGGATGTTTATTTTTAGAACAAAGTCCCGCTTGGACTTGTGACTGTGCTAAATATGTCTCTGTATGTCCAGACAAGTTTACTGATAGGGTTGCACTTCATTGTGTAGCGTCTATCCACTGTGGTGAGCCGATAAAATTGAACATGTTTTGTTTCGAGGCGATTGATTTCTTACGATGTCGGAGAGTACCGAGCAACTGTTGTTTTTTTTTTGTTGTTTTTTTTACTGTGAAGATGCTGTGCACCATGAATATGCTCCACAGGGACAGACAAGAAATTTTACATTGAAGTTTTGAGACGTCTACGCAGGGGCGTACCTAAAGTATTTGGCACCCCCCATAAATAATTTTAAAATTTAAACACACGGAAAAATATATTATGTTTGCAAGTAGATTTTTAAACAGTACAGTACTGTCATAAGCAAATTGGAAATAAGAAAAATGCAGGACATTAAAAATTCAGTGAACAGGTAATACTGCATTTTATTTTATTCAAAAAACACAATAAATCCAGTCTCAACGCTCAGCGGCTGAGCGTGAATCCTCTCTATTTACCTTTGAAGAATAGGCTGAGCCTCAGCCTATTCTTCAAAGGTAAATAGAGAGGATTCACAGTCTCTGCTTTCGAGCCTTAATTTCTGCAAATTGATCAATGACCTCATCAAAATTCACCTTCTTTGCATATTCATGTTCAATTGAAAGTAAAGCCAGATTTGTCAATCTTGTCTGACTCATGGTCGAGCGAAAGAAATTTTTTATCAGTTTCAATTTGGAAAACTTACACGTGTAATAGACACACAGACAGTCAAAAAGAATCTCAAACACAGTGACAAGCTTGGCAAAGATTCGCAAAAATCCCCTTTCACAATAAACTCCAGAAACTGCAATGCTGTCCATTTCTTTGCCTCTTCAACGCTGATTTTGGCAGCTTCCAAATGCCTCCGAAGTCGTCCAATTTCCACACTGATATCTTCATCAGAGAATTCATCGAAAATCTGAGTCAAATTTGGAATATACTTCCGAAGTTCTTCTTCTGTTGCAACAACCAAAGTGTTTGGCTGAATAACAGCGAAGATTGACAGAATTTGATCCATTGCCTTAGAGCAGTGATGCACAAACCCTGGCCCGCGGGCCAAATGTGGCCCCCCACGGGTCTTTTCAGTGGCCCCACGGGTCTTTTCAATTCAATGAAAAAGTTAGCTACCCAAAGAAAAATCTGAAATATTACCCCTGGTTATAAAAATGCATAGAATATCTATATATCTGGCCCCTACATATAAAACAGATGGTTGGTTTGGCCCTCACATCAAAAAAGTTTGTGCACCACTGCCTTAGAGCGAATCTCCAATTCTTGATGAAAGCGATCAAGAAATTCAAACATAGCCCTTTTTACTTCCTCTGGCAATGTGAGACCAGCATCCTTTGCCATCTCTCTTGGCATCCTTTTTCGGAGCTTTACTCTCCCTCTTCTCTCCACAGAAATGTCCGTTTCCTCACACTTTGTAGTTGCATAATGAATGGCCTTCCACAATTTCATTGCGCTGATTTTCAAGAAACAGTTTTAGAGCTTGGAGCTTCACAATGCACTTTTCAAGGCTGATTTCAACTGTTTGCAAATACTTTCGTGTGAGATTTTCTTCCAGGACTTCACTCCAGAAAGAAAGGTAACTCAAAAAAGAAAAATCGCATACAGCAGACAGCAAAATCTGAGCTGATCCTCTTGTGTCCACATTTTCTTTGGGATCGCACAGTACTTCAAGGGTTGAGGTCAGCTTTTCAAAATTTCCCTTCACTGGTTTCACAGCGTAATAACGAGCACTCCATCTTGTCTGGGAAAGTCTTTTGACTGTCATGCCTACATTCTCCATCAGCACTTCCCATCGATGAGTTGAGACTGAAAAGAAGGAATAGACTCTCTCCTAGGTTCCAAAAAAAGTCACACGTGAAGAAACGCTTCCAAATGAGTGCACTCCGCAAAGGTTGAGAGAATGATTTGCATAAGGCACAAACAAAGCCTTGGGATTAATCTCTCTGATCTTTGACTGAACACCACCATGAATCCCAGCCATAGTTGCAGCGTTGTCATATCCTTAACCACGGCACAGGTTTATGTCCAGTCCATCTCTCTCCAGATGTCTCAGGATATCCCCTGTGAGCTCAGCAGCAGTCTTTCCGACAATAGGGAAGAAGCCCAAGAATGATTCCTTTACTTCAACTTTGTCACATTCAATATGGACGTATCTGATCACTTCACACATCTGATCAGTGTGGGACTCTCAACTCTCAAGTCATTTGGAACCGAGATTGGCCAAGCAGCGACATCAGAATAAATTGAAAATCTATCCGTCTCTTCTTCTTCATCAGAGTCTTCCTCCTGTTGGTGTGGACTTCTGCTGGCGTCTCCTTCCTCTTCATCAGTTTCACTGCTTTTAGAAGATGAATTGCCATCCTCCAATCCTTGCTCTCTCTCATTTGAATCCTCTTGTGAAGATGCTTCTTGTATTTGCCCTTCAGATTCACTAGGCTGAATATCTTCAGGACTTTCTCCTATTGCACTTGATGTTGAAGGCGTCACATACTTCAAAATTGATCCGGACATTGCCTGAGCCACCTCTTCTCTCGCCTTCTTCATTTTTCTTTGTTGGAATCCACTGGGTCGATTTCGCTTCATAGTGGATGTTTTCTGCAAAATTTTAAAATCAAAAGGTATAAAGCATGAACATGCATAACAAGCATGAACTATTATGACTTGTAATACATTAACTGAACAAATTGTCTATGATTATTATTATTTTTTTTGGGTGGGGGTGGGGGTTAAGTGCAAACACGACTCCTAAAAAGCAAAAACTGTGAGCATTACTCACAAATAACCAGACCACTGACAAAATGAAAATTAACAGTATATCCAGTAAATAAAGAAGTAAAAAAAATTTATTACAACAGAAAAGCTTCAAACAAGTGGTTCTCAAACTTTTTCCAACCAGATACCCATTGAGTTATCAGATTAATTATCAACCCAGTCAAGCAGAGACAATTAATTATCATTATTATTATTATCATTAATTATCATTTATAAACACTTAAACATCACAATGATACCACATTGTCAAAAATTACTGGACACTGTTATAAGTACCATGATATTGCTTTATCATAATTATTTAATGAAACATACCTCATGTATGTGGAGTCAGTATCAAGTGAACAAGATTTGGAATGTCAGTTGCAGCCAGCTGGCTATGCTCAACAAACTGATGACTAAAACGTCAACAAACGTTCGCCTTTCGATGTAATTTTTAGCAAATATTTAATTTTTCGTTTGTAAATTTTGTATTGCCAATAAAAATAAAAATTTATTTTATAGTGGAAATTAACATTAAGCTGTTGTAATACTTTGAACATTTATAATTCTTTTTCTTACTTTGGCGAATTTTTCATTTGGTTTTGAAACTTGTACTGGTATTTCAACTCTCCCGATGGCACCCCCCTCCTGGCTGTCACCCGGGGCAGACCGCCCCCCTCGCACCCCCCTTAGTACGCCACTGCGTCTACGTGAAGCAGTTCGGAGGAAATGACCGCAGAAGTGGGAGTCCGGAGACTGGAGGCTTCATCACGATAACGCGCCATCTTATTTGTCGCAATTTGTCCAGCAATTTTTTACCAGAAACGCTCTCCCCCTAAAGTACAGCAGCCTTCATATTCGCCGGATTTGGCTCCATGCGACTTTTTTTTTTTTTTTCTGAAGGTCAAACAAACCCTGAAAGGGCACCGATTCGATGATGATGAGACTATTAAAAGATATTCGACGACGGAGCAGCTTTTGGTTATTTCGAAAAATGTTTTCAACAGTATCAGGATCGTTGGGCCAAGTGTGTGGCTTCAGGAGGAGCGTACTTTGAGGGAGATTAAGCCCCAAACCCTGTAAGTACCATATTCTCTCTAATCGCATCAGTCTGGATACGTTTTGAACAAACCTTGTGTGTGTGTGTGTGTGTGTGTGTATTTTATAGAATTTTCTGAATGAACATAATTATACTAAAATTACCTTTTCACCAATACATCATCTTGAAATAGAACTTAAAATATTGACAAAAGAAAATGTTTCACAAAATTATCTTTTCATAATAATATTTGAAGGAATTAATTAAAAATCGAATTTATCTTCATTTCAAAACAGAAAATAAAAAAAAAAAATTAATCAAAAAATAAATAAAATTTAAAAATTATTTCTGAATTTGGAAAACCAAAAATTCGACTAATGAGTAATTAATAGATTCAACTTTGGCTATGAATGAAAATTTTTCAGTTTGTTTCGAACGTTTATCATAAAGTTTCGACTCGTTAAAATTAGATGTTTCCGATACATTATTTATTTATTGACTCTTCACTTTCGTTCGGAATGAAAATGTAGGGAAAGTTTGCGATAATGTACGAAGGTTGACAAAAGTAAATAGCACCTTCGGGGGGGTTTTCTGGAGTTTATTATTTTGTAATGAAAGTCGATAATAATAATAAACGTATGAAATTAATATATTTGTAATGGTGGTGCTTTCCCCTTTCCATTACGTAAAGGTCACACACACACACACACTGTAGTGTACAGGTTTTATCATTTTACTTTCTCTTCATTATTTACGCTTCTTTCTTTCTACTTTACTATATCTCTATTTATTCTCTATCGGCTCTTTCTTTCATTTATCACTTTGTTTCTCTACACTCTTTTTGCCGTATCGTATAAATATCATGGTAGCGCGCCTAGACCTGACTTTGAAAGACCGTTACAAAACAAAGGGGGAAGGGGGTATATTAATACTCTTTTTAACACTTATGAACGTTTTATTAATTTCGAAAATGGTTTAGTTAAGTTAGGGGTATGCGAGTATGAAATTCTATTATAATAATTTAGGTCGGAGAGGGACACCACTAATTAAATTTACGTTACATTTCGTCAACCTACGCGTAACGCGTTGCCTCAAGACTGACTATTATGGGTGTAGTCTGCTCTCTTGGGCCCTGTTCAGGACTACCAACTGTACCCATTTTAAACAATTTAACAACAATTTTTCGTAATCATCACAATTTATTTAACATTTTATAATTAATTAAACAGAAATTAATATTCTTAACTAAGCATTACTACACTCGCATCACCCCCTTGAAAATAAGTTTTTCATTAGAAAACTTATTAATATCGTTTAACAAATTTCATAATTTATTCAACAAACTTACATATTTTGCAATTTTTTTTTTTTTTTTTTTTTTTTTTAACAATTCAAGAGATAGACAAGAAATAATAGAATGACAATTCCATACATATATTGTATCATATTATAAAAACCGAAAACTTTATAATTTTCACATTTGCATAAAATAACATTTCACTCTAATAATTAAATTACAACCTGTAACTAATCTATACATGCCAAAAAAAAATAACGAAAATTTTCTTACAGTGGCTACACAAATCTCAAGTTCACAATCTATTCCCGCGATTTCTCATCAACGATCGCTTTACATTTGAAACAATTATTTGTATAGTTATACAGTTACTATCAGGGCAACATAGAAAAAAAATAAGAAAAAGTTTACATAAAATACTGACCAAGAGCGCACATACTATTTCACGAAAAACACAACAATATGGGCAATAATCGCACCCTTTTCACTTATAATTTCATTACACATAATAATCAGTACATTAATTTGCTGGACGTTGTTTAGATGACACTCCGCACGCTGACAACGGATTTCAATTTTCAATCGCAGCTCTCCTGCTCACTTCGCTAGAATGCAAGGGATTGCATCAATCAATATGCAACAGGGCAGCACGCTATAATGGTTCCGCTCTCTCTCCAATGGCGAAAAAAAAAAACAAGAGACGTCCAATTCTAAAAGGATCAGGGGGGGAGATATCTGAAAGCGGGACCACGCGCTGGAATTGGACGGAATTTGCAATTCTAGAAGTCGATGAAGAAACTCGCCTTGTCTCATCTCCACTTTTGTCGGTGAACGCTGCTCTTCCTACGTCCAGCTGAAAGACTCTTCTACTGGCAACAATCAAACGATGACTCCGCCGTAGGCCGTTTCCCAACGAACCTACTGTATGTCTGTATGGACAGTACAGTCGTAGGCACCCGTTCAAGCTCTCGTGGCTTGTCTACCGCGCGCTGTGACACATATTTAGCGAAGCATTCGAGCAGCGTGACCAGCTACTGCCCGAAAAATACCAGTAGACCATCTTCGATCGAAACTTTCGTGTGCCAAGACCCTGCACACGTAAATTTCTCTTCTCTTCCGAAACTGTCCTGCGCCAAGTCCATGCGCATTCGGTTCCTCTCTTCTGTCTCTTCTCTTCTCTTCCGAAACCATCCTGCGCCAAGTCCATGCGCCATTTGGTTTCTCTTCTCTCTCTCTCATTGGTGATCGATCACCTATCCGGTCGACTAAACTCACTTGATGGAACTCGGATTCAACTTGGTTGACCCCAAACCGAGCCTTTGCAATTTTGAAAAAAAAAGTTTATTCGAAACGTTTCTGTACTGCTTATCATTTCATTTTTAATTTATCGAATTTTCTCGACAGTTCACTTCGAAATACTAACTACACATTTGCTCTGGCCAAATTCACGGAAAAAAAATAAAAAATTTCGCAAAAATTTAATCAAATCTAGCTACCAATAAGGTCACTTATGGCAGTTACAGCAGAGAAGATAAAAAAAGTCATAAAACGCTAAACAAAATTGTACAGTATAAATATAAAAGCGCCCATACATAGTAACTGTTAGTATAATTTAAGAATTATTATTGTTCAAACTATCGTCAGAAATCACCTCAATACCTCTAAATACAAAAGACAAAAATGAACCCCAGAAACTTCATGTCATCCATTCTCTGACAATCATGAACCCTCTTGCTTTGAGGAGGAGCACACAAAGACGCCACAAAAACGTTACTGGCTATCTATAAGGCTCCATTTCCGAGTGTACACTTGAGTCAATGTTTCAAATGCATTAGTTAACTCCGACTGAAGGTTTAAACAATAATAATTTTCTAAACAGTTATTAAAAAGTAAAAAAAATTTAAATATTACTACCAAAAATTATTTTAATACAGTAATTCCAACTTGAAACGTCAAATTTCATACGAATTGAACTCGCAATTAGCAAATTACATCTGAGATACAACTCTCTCCTTCAACAGAAACCCCAGTATGGTTTGCAAATCACAAAAATCTCAGTAATTTATCGTTTCCAAGTGAAACTACAAATTTGCATAGTTATACTAAATAAGAATAGATCATATGCACTAAATACACGCAATCCACTGTAAACAAAACAACACATTGCATAATTAAGAGCGGTCGCTTTGTTTGTAAGCGAACCTCTATACAAATATCCCTAACCGAATGAACTTGCATTATATCCTAACATAATTTCGTAATATTTTCCATGCAAACGCTCGAACTAAAAAAAAGACATTTTTCATTTCTAATACCAAATTAAAATATCAAATTAAAACATCCTTTTTAGAATACAATCTAAATTTGAACTAAAAATTTTACCATTGTCATTGAACTGGAAAGAAAAATAAAAATCGGCCTACCTGTACCAATAAAATTGATTATTGAATGAATTTATAAAACGTAAAAATATGAAAAGAATTTTCTACACAAATTTCTGTAATTCAAAAAAATTATAATATCCAGATTTAGTAAAATGTGTACCGTAACTCACATTGGCCGCAAAATAAAAATAAAATTTACTGCTGCACTTTTAGGCCTATATTTAATAAATTCAATGTTATGCGCGGAAAGAACAATTTAGAATTTTATGCATAACATTTGTGCTTATTAAAGAAAAATCCTATGCTTATTTATGTTAAACCAATTAAAATTTTGTTAAATAACTAAAATTTACTACTCAATAGACATACCGTAAACGGTTAATCTCCGAACAATATTTTACGATAGGCCTACAAGAAATCCTCAGTACAATACAATAGCCATTACCAAATATGTCGGAATTGTCGTGAAATGAACGAAAGAAACAGAGAGAGGAAAAAAAATAATCAGCTTACCTACCAAAGTTTATGAGTATATAAATATATGTAATTATATATATAACTAATAAATACGTATTAGTTAATAAGTAAGTATATAATTAATGAGTATATAAAAAATAAAAAAAAAACTTATAAAAAATTTCACAACACAATTTCTCTATTTCAGTTAAACGAATTCTGCTTATTTTGAAATTTAACACAATCCTATACGGCGACTTATAATCTGACAAATTTAATATGTTTAAGATTACCTTTCGACTGTCAATTAACTGTAACTTAACCTATATAGCGCGAAGCGAGCGAAGCAAAAAGCCCGTAAATCTATATAAACAAAATAATCCTATTATTATATACAGGCAATCGAAATATAATCAAAAATCTGCTAATGAAACCCAGAAAATTTCTCACAAATTTTCGCTAAAACATTTTGAAAGGACCATATAAAATGTGTATCACTGTATTTAAACTAACAATTCACTTACGTACAAATTTTTCTATATTAATCGTATTTTATATCACAATTACTACTAATTCCAAAAGTTTTAAACAAAGTAAAAAGGTAAGCTGAAACAAGCATACAGTGGAAGAGACGAAAAAAAAAAGAAAAATTGAGTCTTCAGGCAGCACGATAATTTCAAAACTATATCCTCTCCAACCGAAATGAACGAAATTTAACGTAATAATGACTCGCAATATTGAGTCGGACAAACGAAAAGCAACGGAACTGGACGATGCAAATGGGACAAAGGGAAAACAAATTAAATTCTTAGGCGCGAAGTTTGTCAGGGACGCTATAGGATGCGAAGGCGAAGCGCCATTTTTAAATTTTATTTACAATGAAATTTTAAGGCATGAAAATCGAAATTTGCCTGCAAACGGGGTAAACTTTGCATTTAGATATTTTAATAATCGAAATAAAATATTCATTAACGCTATTGGTTATTATACCGGGTTTTAAGAATTTTAATCAAATACTAAATCACGTGGGTAAGCCTCACAAAATATGATGTAAGACCACCGCTAGCCACCAGATGTAGTGTACGTTTATTAATTTACTTTCTTCTTATTTACGCTTCTTTCTACTTTACTATATCTCTATTTATTCTCTATCGGCTCTTTCTTTCATTTATCACTTTGTTTCTCTACACTCTTTTTGCCGTATCGTATAAATATCATGGTAGCGCGCCTAGACCTGACTCTGAAAGACCGTTACAAAACAAAGGGGGAAGGGGGTATATTAATACTCTTTTTAACACTTATGAACGTTTTATTAATTTCGAAAATGGTTTAGTTAAGTTAGGGGTATGCGAGTATGAAATTCTATTATAATAATTTAGGTCGGAGAGGGACACTCACTAATTAATTTACGTTACATTTCGTCAACCTATCGCGTAACGCGTTGCCTCAAGACTGACTATTATGGGTGGTAGTCTGCTCTCTTGGGTCCCTGTTCAGGACTGCCAACTGTACCCATTTTAAACAATTTCACAATTTTTCGTAAAATTTATATTAAACATTTTATAATTAATCAAACAGAAATCAATATTCTTAACTAAGCATTACTACACACACACACACACACACACACACACCACGTTCCGCCATTCCATTGATGAACTTGGCCATTTGTTCTTGAGGACAATTATCGTAGTGTGTATTTACTTTTGTTAACCTTCTGTAGATGTTGAGCAACAGAACCCGTACTTCAGTGGGTATTAATAATAATAATTACTGGGACAGCGCTCAGGCCAACTAATAATGTGGGACCATTGCTCAAACTTTCATATTATTATTGCTAGTATCATCAGGATTCGAACCCCCGACCACAGTGCCTTCACTTCGCTTAAGGAAAACGGTGTTTACCCACTGTCCTCAGAGGGTAACACCGGTCCTCTATAAGCGAAGTGAAAACACTTAGATCGGGGTCCGACTCCTGATCATGCTGGTAATAATTATCCAGAAGTTAGCGCAGAGGGCCAAGTTAGTTGGCCTGAGCGCTGTGCCAGTTTTTGGCTCACCTAACTGATTAATGGTATTATAAGATGTTCAGATCCAGATAAATTAACAAATGTAACCAAGTTTACGTTATAGTATATACCTGCCAGGGTACCCCAGTGGTATAACTATTGTTGTTGTTGTTGTTTTGGGATTGTTTGACCTCTTTCTTAACAGCAAAGGTCGCGTACGGAGGGAACTACAGCTTTACGTGGAATCCGAACCAAGGGTCGCTATATCATCTGAACGCGGAGAATGGTCAACTATCGATCAGACCAAACGGCTCTTAACCAAGCTGTTCCATTGGGAAGTTGTGCCACGACGTGGCCACCAATGTAATCCAGTCATCATACGCGTTTAGTTTCGCAAGGACATGTTTGGATATTGTACTATTTTTGCATACTAAAATTGTATGTAGTGTACTTTTGAACGAACTAATAAATTTGTTTTGAAAAGTATATATACAGATATCAGGGATCACATTATTAAAATAATAACCAATATAAAAGCATCGGGAAAGTAAAGAACATGAACAATAAAACGAAGCAAATTCGAATTTTTAATTTTCACTCCAAAGCTATAACCTGAGGAGGTGTTGCCTCCAGCATGGAAGTAATAGATTGGAAAACCATCTTCGAGGCCAAGACAACGGAAGAGATGCTAGTGACCTTAGAGGAGAAGACGCTAGAAATTGTGGAAAGACATGTCCCAAAAATACAACAAAGAGGAAAGAGAAGCATGTTCGAGAGACAAAAGAGGTCATTGTTCCGAAAAAGTAAGAGACTGCAAAATTAAGTAACTGCAAAGACAACAACATCAGAAAAAATATTAAATGAGAAACTGCAGAGTATCGATTGCGTTATCAGGGGTTTATTTATATATATATATATATATATATATATATATATATAAACCCCCTCCGTCTCTGGCTTTGGTCGGTTCGAAGTTGACGGGGGTTCGGTTAGGTTGCAGCAACGGATTTGTTACTCTGGAGAAGCTGGTACCGTATCGGGAATCGCAGTAGTTTTCTTCTATACTACTACCCGATTTCTTCTTGTAGTGGATCGGAGGATTCTGTGAAGCTGATAAAATTCTCTGAAGGTTCTCCCATTCTTCTTGTAACGGATCGGGAAATTATTTTTCTCTATTTAAGACTAAGTTCTTTGAAGAGAGCGAGGCTCGAAGGAGAAGACAAAGATTTCTTTCTTACTGTAGTTTTACTACTGAAATGTTACAAGTAATGCTCAGCCTCTAAGTTAGATCAGTCAATCAGAATAATCATTTGAAAATTTACATGGGTTTATATACCCAAATTTTGTAGACATCATTATTATTTAATGTTGACTTGTTTGGTTTTTATTCTCTATAGGCTGCATTGTTTTTTGCTCAATATTTGAAGATAAGGTAAATATTTTAGCTGTGGCAACGTCTAAACAGATAAACAAGATATTGGAAGATGAAGCCATATTTTTATCTTAAACCGCATATTGACAGATCTGATGTTATCATGATCTGCCGAGTTAACTAGAAATAGAAATTGAAATATGCATTTTATTATGAATTACATTTAAGCCTGTAATTTTTGCTCATATGCATGTTTAAGATTTAAAATTAAACGTTTAGGCAAGACATGACTTCATCTTTTATAACGAAGAGAGAATGTATACAGAAAATGAACACTGCAAAATTTAATCAAGTTTCATTATTAAGCTGAATCTAAAGAAAATGATTAAGTAATTTAAAAAGAAACAATTCACCAATATTTTTGCCAAAAATAGAAAGCAAATCAAAAATTTATTCAAACTCGCGTTATGCGATTTTTGTCTTTATGTAAAAATTAATATATGAACATATGTACATATGAATATAAGTATTATATGAATATAAATATATAAGAATATAAGGATTACATAAATAGATTCATTTATATAATTCGTATAAGAATTGTATGAGTGAATATATAAATATAGGAATTATTCATTGTTCATTTTTACACATCAGTTCGATTTTTAAGTTTTTTTAAAAAGCGAAATGTCAGTTTTGATTTCGATTCCAGCTTTTTTCGCTTTGTTTACGATTTCTATCAACATTTTCTTATTTGCAGTAAACTCAAATATTTAATATTCATATCTTTTTGAATTATATATTCTGTATGAAGCCTTTTATTACTGATTTGATTTCATATCATAATGTAAGGCGCAGTTGTTATTCTTCGTCAGTAAGATTGATCTTTCGCTTTCGAAAGCTTCAGATGAAACTGATACTTAAAAATTAAGCAGTCACACAGTTGTCTGAATTTTTATTTTTATTTTTTACTTTTGTGCAAATCCACTTCTCATCTTGGTGCGACGTTTTCTCTTTATCCATGATATCTATCCACCTCAGGGTGTTTCAAAAATGACTTTCTCATATCAGAATTTATACTGTTCATATTCCCATTACCACTAGTATCAGTAAACAGTCCAGAGCTGGGCACTTCCGCAAACCGCAAATTCCGCAATTGCGGAATTTGCGGTTTGCGGAAGTGCCCAGCTCTGGACTAAACACCAACAAAAAATAAAAAAATTGAGCTCTTAATATGAAGGGAAGGGGTGGTTCATAGGGAGGTATTATGATTACTAATCAGTGTTAGTTCTCAAGTGCATGTTGTGCTTACTCATTAATGAACGATCACAGTCTGAAAAATGCAAAATAAATACGCTAATTAATATATAATCGAGCAAATCAATCCATAAATGAATCGATCAAAAGAAATGCACTAAATAATATCAAAATATACTAAACTAGCCTATGAATACCCCTCCGAATGAACCACCCCTTCTCCTTCTTATTAAAAGCTCAATTGTTTTTGGTGTTTTCTGATACCAGTAGTAATGGGAATATGGACAGGGCAAGTTCTGATACGAGAGCGAGTCATTTTTGAAACACCCTAATCGACCTATATGAAGAGGGTAGCGAATATATGAAACAGATAGAGCTATAAAGAAAACTCTAATAAGTTGCCTTTCTATATTTATATATTTTCACAGATAGTCTTATGAGATGAGACGAACAACATCTCCAAATCAAAAACATTTGTATCACGTCTCAATACCTGAATATGATTCTACATGAGCACCATCAGTATCTCTACAGAGTTCGAATCTGTCAGCAGCATTGCGGAACACATTTTGGAACATGACAGGGGTTATTTTTGTAACTGCTGTTACGATACGAGCACGTAAATGTTCCAGCTTCACTCAGATGGCATTTTAAACACCGTCGTTTTTCAACAAGATGAGACATTAACGACATAGATGTAGGATTGACTAGTAACGTGTCAAAATTCGCAGGATACTAAAATAGGCGGTAAGGTTGTTAACGAGGACGATAGAAATAGGCTCCAAGACGATGTAAATAGGATTGTGGAGTGGACGGATAAGTGGCAGATGCAATTTAACGTAAACAAATGTAAAGTCTTGCATATAGGTTCTCGTAACAATAATTACACGTACACGATGGATGATAGAGAGTTAGCGAGCGTTGACGAGGCAGTAGATTTAGGCGTATGCCTATCTAAGGATTTAAAAGTTAGGAACCAGTGCCTGGAGTCTTGCGCAAAACCTAATAGGATGTTAGGCTTCATAGCGCTTAATTTCGAATTTAAATCGAAGAATATTATATTGCCCCTTTACAAGTCCGTAGTCAGGCCTCATTTAGAATATGCCATTCAGTTTTGGTGCCCGTATTTGCGTGAGGATATTGATAGGTTAGAAAGGGTTCAACGTCGCGCCACGAAACTAATTCCGTCATTGCGCAACGAGCCTCATGAAGACAGGATTAAAGAGTTAGACTTGCATTCACTCGAAACTAGGAGATTAAGGGGAGAGCTTATTGAAGTTTCCAAAATCGTTAATAACATCGATAACGTAAATTTTGACAAAGTGTTCACTTTCGATAATAGCAATACTCGTAATAACGGATTTAAGTTGCGTGGCAGACGTTTCATTACTAATATCGCTAAAAACTTCTTTACGTTTAAAGTAATTGATAAATGGAATAATCTTCCCGCGTCAGTCGCGAACTCTACCAGCGTTAATGTGTTTAAGAACCGTTTAGATAGGCATTTTAAAAATATTAGCGTTGTTTAATATAATAATGAAACAATTAGTAACAGGATCTCTGGGGGGGGGGTGATCGGGGATGAGTCTGTTGGCGACTGATGCCAGCGTGTGATAGTCTAATTTTTTTTTTTTGCATAACACGAACTTAGATGTAGCTCGTAGCGTAAACTAACCCACATTTTGTTATTCTTTATACTTTTTTTTTTCTCTCCTTATTTGCATGTCTGTAACTCTCTTCATTGCATGTCTGCAGTTTGCATGGTATGGTAGTGTTTGAGTTAAGAATGTGTTGTATAGTTTACAATGCGTTCTTATTTTACATCTTTTCATCTTCCACCCCTTTCTGGCGGAGTGGGCTGCATCCTCTATCTCCCTATGGAGTAGAGGACCGGTCTGCAACAGCTGGAGCTATTCTCTTCGACTGTTTTTCCGACTTGTCGGCAGTGGACGGCGGATGATGAGGTGTCCTTCTTTCTCTTTTTCTGAATGAATTTTGACCTACGAGTGATAGGTTTGGTACTTACTTAACCCCATATTCTCTTCTTTAAACCCCTTACTTTCTTCTTTCTCTCGGGCTAACCTTAGAGTGGATCTTAGGGTCTTTGTTAGCCTTAGCTTCTGTAGATAACGCATTGTTCGGGAGTACCTAAATGAACGATTTCCAAATCGGTGGATCGGACGTGGAGGCAACAGGCCCTGGGCGGCTCGATCTCCTGACCTAACGCCCTTGGATTGCTTTGCATGGGGTTTTATCAAATCAAACGTCTATCAAACGAGGATTACAGATCTGCAAGATTTACGTGCTCGTATCGTAACAGCAGTTACAAAAATAACCCCTATCATGCTCCAAAATGTGTTCCGCAATGCTGCTGACAGATTCGAACTCTGTAGAGAAACTGATGGTGCTCATGTAGAATCATATGCTAAAGTATTCATTAAATATATGCCTTCTGTTATATTACTGAATTTTACCGTTTTTGCTACGTTCTCACTGAAATAGATAGGGACTTTATAAACACCCTATACATATATATATGTGTGATGAATTTATGTTAACCAAAAAAAATAACTGCTAGATTTGGTATTCACAAACAGCAACTCATTGATAACGGAGAAATACCCCAAACTTTTATATCGGATCACATTATTAAAATACCAACCAATATAAAAGCAACGGGAAAGTAAAGAACACGAACAATAGAACGAAGCAAATTCGAATTTTTAATTTTCACTCCAAAGCTATAAACTGAGGAGGTGTTGCATCCAGCATGGAAGTAATAGATTGAAAAACCATCTTCGAGGCCAAGACAACGGAAGAGATGCTAGTGACCTTAGAGGAGAAGACGCAAGAAATTGTGGAAAGACATGTCCCAAAAATACAAGAAAGCGGAAAGAGAAGCATGTTCGAGAGAGAAAAGAGGTCATTGTTCCGAAAGAGAATGCAGTTACTTAATTTTGCAGTCACTCTCTAAGACAACAACATCAGAAAAATATTAAATGATAAACTGCAAAGTATCGATTGCGTTATACAGGAACTAATTGAGAAGCATACAGAAAAAGACGACGACGACGCTGTAGAAGCGATAAAGGTTAGCTCAAAGTACTTCTATAATTTTGCAAAAAGGAAGTCGAAAAACCATGCGACTATCGGACCTCTGAAAAACGAGAACAGTGCTTTATCTGATGATCTAACAGAAGTATCTGAAATATTAAGGGCTCAGTACGAATCATTTTTCAGTATCCGAAAAACTGATAAATTGATATGCGATAGAAACGCGTTCTTTGAAGAAGAACTACAGTGGGAAAGTATAACGGACTTCGACTTTACGACAGATGATATTACATAAGCTATAGGGAAACTAAAAGCACACTCAGCGGCAGGACCGGACAAATGGAATGCCACACTGATCAAAAACTGCAAGAATACAATCGCTGAGCCCCTATATTGGATATGGAGACGATCACTAGACACGGGAGAAATACCGAGCATCCTGAAGAGCGTGAGCATAGTCCCACTATATAAAGGAAGAGATCGATGAGAGGCCAAAAACTTAGGCCAGTGTCGCTTACATCTCGTCTCACTAAAATATTTGAAAGAATAGTTAGAGAGAAAATCTATGACTTTTTGGAAACTCGGAAAAAATAAATGATAACCAAGAATCACAACTAAATGGAACACTACAACAACATTATTGATGCACTTGAAAGTAATGAAAACTATGATGTAATATACACACATGATTTTGCCAAGCGTTCGACAAGTGTGACCATGGAATCATAATACGTACATAAACTGAAATATGTAGGAATAACAGGAAAAGTAGGGAAATGTATATATAATTTCTTTAGTGAGCGGCGACAAGTCGTTACAATTCAAGGAATGTCTTCATCAGAATCAGAGGTCCTCAGCTTAGTACCACAAGGAACAGTATTAGCTCCACAACTCTTCATGATCATGTTGACTGACATAGATGAGGACGTTACCAGAGACAACACAGTAACATCCTTTGCCGATGACACAAATATCAGTAGAAAAATAAGAAACCCAGAGGATATAGGACCTCTGCAAACTGACATGAACAGAATCTACGAGTGAACGGAAGACAACAATATGAAGTTTGACAGGGAATAACTGGCAGATACTGAGAACCTTTAAACGAAGGGATAGGAATATAATGAATCCTTTACTGAAAACACTGATCATACCCAAATTGGAATACTGCTCGGTCCTAACATCCCCATATAAAAAAGAAGACATTGGACAGCAAGAAGGAATTCAGAGAGGCTTCACAGCCAAGATTAATGGGTGCAAAGAACTAAATTACTGGAAAGGTTACGCGAATTAAATCTATATTCACTGTAAAGGTGAAGAGAGAGAGATAGACCATTATTTACACTTGGAAAATAATGGAGAAACTAGCCCCTATTCTTACTCTGAACTCTATAACCCCCCCCCCCCTCCCCAAACAACAGTGGGAAGTAGAAAAGGAAGACTGTCGTGTTCCAAAATTAAAAGCTAGACAGGGAACATCCTTAACCCTGAAGAAAATAGTTTTGCTGTGAGAGGACCAAGACTGTTTAATCAGCTGCCCAAAGAACTAAGGACATCTTCAATAGAAGATTAGACGACTAGCTCAGAACAATCCCCGATGAGCCGGGTGTACCTGGCTATGCGAGGTGGAGAGTACAAGAAACCAACTCTCTACTTCACCAGGCCAATTCGAGAGGAGGGCCGACAAGCTTGACCTTCGTGAAATGAGGAATCATCGCACTGAACATTTGAAAGATTGAAAGTATATATACGAGGGGCGGTCAGAAAATAAGTTTACACGGCGTATATTTCGTAACTAAAGGACCTACATTGATTATGTTTGTATCAGGTGAATTTGTTAATCATTGTTGGCAAAATGCACGTCGATTCGGCTGTCATCTACCGTATATTGGTTATATGAGTCAGTTGAACATGGCGGCTCGACTGGAACAGTGGTCCAGGCATGAGGTCCATGCAATTATTCGATTTTTGAATGCAAGAAATGTGTCCGCGGCAGAAATTCATCGCCACTGGTGGAGGTTTTATGGGAAGATGTAATGAGTCGGCAGAGTGTAGCAAAATGGTGCGCACACTTTCGTGCTGGAAGAGTCAGTACGGAGGAGTGTGAAAGAAACGGCAGACCCACAACGGCAAACACTGCAGACAACAGGACACTCGTGGAAAACGCGATTTCCGATAACAATGATTATGGCGCGTGAACTGCAACAAGACTTGAATCTGTCACATGGAACAGTTGTCACGATCATTCAGGAGTTTGGGTTTCACAAAGTATGCGCGCGTTTGGGTACCTCGAGCACTATCGGCTCGTAACACGATGGCAGTATACAGGGAATCGAAAACCTCGTCCCACGATATGATAAATGCCTCAATTGCGGCGGGACTATGCGGAAAAGTAGTGGGATGGCTGTACAATTAAATCTGCATTGTCGTTATTAGACTTGGAAATAAAGAACCCAAAACATATGCCTTGTAAACTTATTTTCTGACCGCTCCTTGTATATACTGGCGGTCGAAATTGTCGTGTCACAACGGGAATTATAAAACTACGGTGATATTACTTAAGTTTACTGTACGCACCGACCTAACTTACCCTCGTATTCCCGAGATTCAATCATCGAATTCTACAAGCTCTGGCTACGGTTTACATCCAGTCTCATATCAGTAACGAAATCAACAATCCTGTAAACACCAGTCGACCAAGGAAGTACTCGGGGAGGGGAGGGGAGGGGAGGGGAGACGTTCGGAAGGAGAGAGGGAGTGCTGGAACTCCCGTTTCTCCTGTCACTGTCCTCTTCAGATGATCTTTTTCCATGTCTCGTCTACTCTGTGAGCATCAGCATGCTCTCAAACACGCACCTCCCCCTCTATTATTCACTACACATACATGCATTTAACACACTACACAATCTTTTCAAAATAAAATAAAAAAATAGTATCGTGAGCCTCGGAGACCTTGATTTCGGCTCGCTTCTTCTTATATAGGGGCATTTTTGTGCGGGCGCTTCCTCTTGGCCCTTCCTTCCTGCACAAAAAAATCTGTATTAATTTATTGCAATCTTTGCTAGTTTGTATTGCAGACGCCTCCAATTATCAGTCTGAGTCCTGGTGCATGATTTTTTAGGAGCAAGATGCACCGCAAATTCGTGTTCGCTTCATATACTGTAATACACCTTCTGCCAACAAAAAGTGTTCACTCTAAAAACAGCCATGAAATCAACATTTATTAACCAACCATAATGAAACTCATACAGAGCAAAACTATGTTAACAGTATATGTGTACATCAATATTCACATTATTATATTCAGAATTAATGATCTAATGAGAATTATGTTCAGCAAATTTTGTTGGTGAACATCGCTCTAGTTTTGAATTATGGGAGTCCACAAAGGCGGTAAAACTTTGGTAATAAAATTTTTATCCTCATTTTAGTTATAAATACATCATAATATTTATAAAATATAGGAAATGCCTCCATTAAAAAAACCATGAAAATAAAAAAAGGATTTGAATTTCGAAACAGAACTTAAATCCTAAGTTTACAAAAGAAATCAATTGACATTTTACTCTTTCGCAATTCCTATTAAAAATTTGTTCAATATGTTTCCCTTCTGTTTCAACAATTTTCTTCAATCTTGGACGAAATTCATCATGGTTCGATCGATCTGCTCCTGTGGTATCTCTTCCCACTTCTCCACAAGACGATGAAGTAAGTGTCAACATTTCTCACCCTGCTCCTGTAAAAACTCTGTGCCAGATTTTCTCAGATTCCATAGTCAACAGGGTTCAAGTCAGGACTGTTAGGTGGCTAATTTTGGGATTCAATTATTCTGGGACATTATTTTTTAAGTATTCCACAGTTGCTTTTGCTCTATGGGACGTTGCTCCGTCTTGCTGAAAAAGATAATAACCACCGTTGGCCAGATTTGCATTTCGGGAAGCATGTTTCGCAGTTAGAGTATTTCGATAGTACTCGGCATTGACTTTTAACACCAGGCTCAATAAAATTAATGGATGTTGTTTTTCCTATCTTTGATATGCCAACTGACACCATGACAGTAGCTGAGAAATGACTTCTGGTTGCAAAAAGTTTGCTATCAGGTATTTCAGTCTTACATTGGACGTGCGTGTAAACTGTTATTTTGGACTGTTCCGCTGTGGTTTCCACAGTGAATCTCTCTTCATCAGTGAAAAAAAGCCTTTCAAAGTTTATCACGTGTTACTCGCCGTAAGATTTGTTTTTGACCTTTGAACTCGTTTCTTCTCATCATTTTGAGTAATCTTTTGCCCGTGCACTCTCTTTTGAAAGGTTTTAGTTGAAGATCTTGTTTAATTATGCGTTTCACACTAGTTTCTGATAATTGTAACTCTTTTGATATGCGAGCTGGTGTCATATGGGTTCCTTGCTGGTTTTCTTGACTTAATATACGTTCTTCGAAATCGTCAATATTATCTTGTATGCAAACAGTTTTTGGTCGCCCACTTCCCTCTCTTCTTTTGATATCCCCAGTCTCCGTCAATTTTCTTGAGAAGCTTTCCCAATCCACATCCCTTTTCTAGTCTATAATGCTTAATTATAACTTATCTTTTCTTCTGAAAATGGCATATTCACTATATTTTATAACACTGCAAAAAAATAAAAAATCGTATATTAGAATTTACAAAAGTGAAAATGGAAATAAAGGATTCTTGATTAGTTTGTTGAGTATCAGTTGCAGTATTATTAGAGAAATATTTAATAACTCGTTGTTTTTGATAGCTTCGAACTGAAATTTGGTTTTACAGGTAGATGTTTTATGTATCTTTCACGTGTATAAGTTTCATACTGATTGTTTGAAAAATGTTTTTTTAGAGTGAACCCTTTTTTCTGGCAGACGGTGTATATACTACTACTCAGTTAACTACGTTGAAGGTTGAAGTTCCGTGTGTTGGTCTCTCTTCACACGAAGGTCAAGCTGGTGACTCCGCCTCTAGGCCTGGATTGGTGGAGGAGGTAGTTGCTCTCTTGCGCTCTCCACCGCACATAGCCAGGTACACCCGACTCATCTGGTACCGTCCTGAGCCAGGCATCTAGTATCTAGTCTTCTTTTGAAGACTGCAACTTTGACCACTGTAACGTTTCTGAGGTCCTTTGGAAGATGGTTAAAAAGTCTTGTCCCTCCTCTGACAACCAAGCTATTTTCCTTCAGTGTTGAAGAGGTCCCTTGTCGGGCATTTAATTTGGGAACACTACACATTCTGCCTTTCCTATTTTCCAGCGTTGTTTGAATGGTAATTGGGTTTAGTTTGAGGTTTAGTACCAGTGTTTTGATAATTTTCCGTGTGTAGATTATGGTGTACCTTTCTCCTCTTCTTTCCAAGGAGTACAGATTTAGTTTACGTAGTCTTTCCCAGTAGTTGAGTTCTTTGCAGCCATCAATCTTAGCTGTGTAAATGTGTGTCAGTTTCTTCTAGTTTACCAGCGGTCATTCTTCCCTTTTACGAGTATATGGGGACGTCAAGACTGAGCAGTATTCAAGTTTTGGTATGATCAGTGTTTTCAGCAGAGGAATCATTGCTGTCTTGGCCCTTCTTTTGAACGTTCTTAGTACCTGTCCCGCGACTCTTTTTGCTTTGTTTATCGGAATCTGATTTTGTGTCTCGAATTTTGCATCATCGGTCATTATAACTCCCAAATCGATCGCTTTCGTGCTTATATATATATATATATATATATATATATATATATATATATATATATATATATATATATATATTATATAACTGCAATGACCACGCAGTATATTAATGTATAGAAACGACGTAAGTATAGAGGAGCGTTCTGCACACGAGGAAGAGAAATAACGAACAAATGAAAATGAGGTGAACCGCCCGGGAATCGAACCCAGGATCTTCCGATTGCCGGTCAGATGCGCTATCCATTACACCCCGTGGTGTAATGGATAGCGCATCTGACCGGCAATCGGAAGATCCTGGGTTCGATTCCCGGGCGGTTCACCTCATTTTTCATTTGTTCGTTATTTCTCTTCCTCGTGTGCAGAACGCTCCTCTATACTTACGTCGTTTCTATACATTAATATACTGCGTGGTCATTGCAGTTAAATGTACATATTCACGATTTGCGAGGGTGCCCTCTCAGGGCATTGGTTTCTGCCCTATGTAGGAGAATTTCGACTTATGACTGATCGATGCCCGTGGTGTAATGGATAGCGCATCTGACCGGCAATCGGAAGATCCTGGGTTCGATTCCCGGGCGGTTCACCTCATTTTTCATTTGTTCGTTATTTCTCTTCCTCGTGTGCAGAACGCTCCTCTATACTTACGTCGTTTCTATATATATATATATATATATATATATACATATATATATATACACCAAAAGTAAAGACTACAAATTACAATATAAATACTCAATAGCCTCTACTGGTCGTATTTGTTAGGGTTGCCAGATTTTTTCAAATGCCGATGCGGGACAAAAATTTTCTGAGGTTTTTTTTTTAAAGACCAAATTTTTTTTCAAATTGAAACGATTTCTTCAACGGTTACAACAAACAAAATTAGAAAAATTTTATTACAATAATATTTAACAATTAAACATCGCGAATAAATTGAAATTATTATAGCCTACATAATATTGAAATTCTAAATCAATTCATTCCTAAAAAATTTGCTTAAAAAATATTTTTTGCGAGACATTCTGAACGCAGGATTTTTGGCTCAAATGTAGGACTGTCCCGTAAAAGGGACGTTTGGCAACCCTATATTTGTTATATTTTAAAATTGTTAATAATTTACGTTTGTGTGTAGGGGGGGGAGGTAAAGCGTTTTTTTTTTTTTTCCCCCAGCTATTTTCAGCTATTTTCAGCTATTTTCAGCTATTATTTTTTCAAATTTCAACCGCGATGGGATTTTAATTAAAAAACTCAAAATCAGATAACTTATTTCAAGCTACTTCTGGCGTTTACACACCTAGTGATTTGTTTTAGGTTATTTTAACCTAACCTAACTTAACCTCAAAAAGTATCGCCTGCAAGAAAGTTCGACCGGTTTGCAAAATAGAAGTTAATGGGTAAAAAAGTGGATTCCTCTTTTGCTGCTTGGGAATTCAGGGTTATATATATACACACAGGGCTTTTTTTTTCATAAGGCTTGGGGTGAATCTTCCCTCCCTAACAAAATTGCTCCCAAACCCCCTCTTTTGCAAATAATGAAAAAGGCAGAGAGAACAAAGGAAAAAGTGAAATATTCAAATCCATATCATAGACTTACATACATTGAGCTTCTGTATATTCAGATACCGTATCCCTGTATTATCAGATAATAACAAAAACTGCATCATACACCTTACAGATCTGTGAAAGTTATAGTGTTTGTGCCTATGTACACTGTATGTATTGTGTAAGCGTATGTGTGAGAAAGATTGAAAGTGTAAAATGGAAATATTGGATTTGAACTTGCAGATGGTTAGAAGCTTTTTAAACACCTGGAATACACACACACTGAAAAAAGAGTATTTCGTCTTTTCTTTATGAACCGACACTAAAGGTTGCAAATTAATACATTTATTTTACAGTATACAAATTTATTTAATACCAACATAAATTGGCCAGGGCCTGGCCAACGTATCTTCCCCCCGACCCCCACCCCAAGTGCAATTACTGAAAAAGAAACACTTGTGTAATATATATATATATATATATATATATATATATATGTATATATATACGAGGAGTGATCAAAAGTCGATTATTTTATTGCTACGGACAAATGAATGCAAATAAGGAATAACCGTTTACATATGAGTCTCCCTGCCCTCTGGCGTCTGCAGTCTGAAGCAAAATCTGCCACCATGAGTCAGTAGTTGGTTGGAACGCTAAAAGGGAGGGTGTGTTTTTGCAGTACGTCTAAATCTCGGAAATGGAGCAACGCGCGTTCGGAGACGAACGAAATGATTAAAACAGCTTTTGGAAATGATGCTCTCAGTGTAGCTAACGTTTACAAATGGCACAAAAAGTTTAAAAATGGAGAAACATTTGCTCGTACCAGAAATCGAATCTACTGGACATTTTCATCCGTAATAAGAAGTGGAAGGGCGCCACTGCGTTCCTTGTCTTCAAGCGATGTTTCTCCATTTTTAAACTTTTTGTGCCATTTGTAAACGTTAGCTACACTGAGAGCATCATTTCCAAAAGCTGCTTTAATCATTTCGTTCGTCTCCGATGCACATTTTCTAAGTTTGGCACGCGCGTTGCTCCATTTCCGAGATTCAGACGTACTGCAAAAACACACCCTCCCTTTAAGCGCTCCAACCAACTACTGACTCATGGTAGCAGATTTTGCTTCAGACTGCAGACGTCAGAGGGCAGGAAGACACATATGTGAACGGTTATTTCTTATTTGCATTCATTTGTCCGTAGCAATAAAATTATCGATACTTTTTGATCACTCGTATAATAAATAATATATATATATATTAGGGTTATGACATTTTTATAACCTCATGTTCCTGTATCATAAATCGATGAACTTTTGCCCCCTGACAATGAAAATAACAGTCTTTTCGATATATTTTGAAAAAACTTCAGCCCAAAATAAAAAAGAAAAAATTACTAAAATAATAAATAGAAATTTGCATGTTTATTTCACAATTATTATACATAAACATATATTATATTATACAACATTATACCTATACAATACAATTAATTATACAAATACAATATTATACATTTACTCTATTATTGTTTTAATTGTTTTACTTATTGCTTAAAATAAACCTGTGATTAAGGTTGTCTTTATTTTTACAGTTTACGTAAAGTTCTTGCATCACCTTAATGGCACGTTCCGCACATTGGTTGCTCCTTGGTATAGCTATTGCAGATGGGTCTCTGTTCCAGTGATTTTCCAGAGTATTTAGTGCTTTTCGGTAATATTCCGGAATATTCAAGAAAATACTAGGTAACCAATGGTGCAATGCAGCTGTCTCGAATATACTAATATACTATATTTGCTTTCGGGGTGACATTTTTTTCTAATTCTGAAGAAGTAGGCCCTTTTTTATTGTTTTCAAGCAAACGTTCATCGATTGATGATACAGGAAACAATATTTATGACAAAAAATTAAAAGTCATAACCCTAATTATATATACACATCGTAAGATGGGGTAACTGGGCACCTGCAGCGGTAACTGGGCCCTACTAAGTTTAAGGTAAATTTCGTTATATAAAAGTATGAATTATTTCCTTAAATTGTAGGTACCTTCCTATGCAAAGGTACTAAAATTTATGGAAAAAATAACAACGAAATTTACCTTAAAATTAGTAGGGCCTAGTTACCCCATCTTACGGCATACATACATACATACATACATACAAATGGTCAGAAGACAACAACATGTCATTTAACATTGAGAAATTTCAACTCCTGAGATATGGTAGAAAAGAAGAACTTAGACTGCATATTATGCTCCAGATAGACAGGAAATTCAGAGAAGCACGAAAGCGATCGATCTCGGGATAATAATGACCGATGATGCGAAATTCGAAACACAAAATCAGATAGTAATAAATAAAGCAAAAAAAGTCGCCGGACAGGTACTAAGAACGTTCAAGAGAAGGGACAGGACAGTAATGATTCCCCTGCTAAAAACACTGATTATACCAAAACTTGAATACTGCTCAGTTTTGACGTCCCCATATAAAAAGGAAGAAACTAATAAACTAGAAGAAACGCAAAGGCATTTCACAGCCAAGATTGATGGCTGCAAAAAACTCAACTACTGGGAAAGACTACATAAACTAAATCTGTACTCCCTGGAAAGAAGAGAGAGGTACACCATAATCTACATATGGAAAATGATCGAAAAACTGGTACCAAACCTACAACTAAACCCAATTACCATTCAAACAACACTGGAAAATAGGAAAGGGAGAATGTGTAGTGTTCCCAAATTAAAGGCCCGACAAGGGACCTCCTCAACTCTGAAGGAAAATAGCTTGGTTGTCAGGGGGCCAAAACTTTTCAACCAGCTTCCAAAGGACCTCAGAAACGTAACGGGGGTCAAAGTTGCAGTCTTTAAGAAAAGACTGGATGCCTGGCTCAAGACGGTACCAGATGAGCCGGGCGTGCCTGGCTATGTACGGTGGAGAGCACAAGAAAGCAACTCGCCCCTCCACCAAGCCAGACCTAGAGGCGGGGCCACCAGCTTGACCGTGTGAAGAGAGACCAACGCACGAAACAACATAAGGTTCATAAGGTAAGGTGTATATATATATATAGCGACAGAGACACCTTCAGATACTTTCGCTATTTCCACATTAACGACGGAGACGCCTTCAGATACTTTAGCAGTTTTCACTTTACACCAAACCCGCTGTTCCATCGACACGGCCACGACCAAGATGACGTCACATCGCGAGGATTCACTCAAGGCATTTGCCTCTGCATTGAACGTCACACTTCTCGAAGGATGCTCAGTGACACTCCAGATACCACATGTAAACAACGTTTGTAGCAGGCCCATTTGGCCTGGTGTCATTCAGCTAACTTTATATAAAGCTTTTCATTACCTCGCGCGTTATTAATATTGAAGTCTTTATTGTA
Organism: Bathynomus jamesi; assembly: GCA_023014485.1. Classification (NCBI taxonomy): domain Eukaryota; kingdom Metazoa; phylum Arthropoda; class Malacostraca; order Isopoda; family Cirolanidae; genus Bathynomus; species Bathynomus jamesi. The sequence goes on from JAJOZX010001421.1 coordinate 214,430, forward strand.
TGGAAGTCATTAATCAAGTGCACATTTCATTTCAACTGAACTTTCATGCAAACAACTGCAACCTTTATTTTGTTAAAGAAAGGAAGAAAACTCATTCTATTAATTTCTTAATTAATAACATTATTTGGTCTGCAAAAGACCTGGTGACCCCAGCCTAATCATAATCATTAACAAATTATTATTATTATTATAGTGCCAATGAGCCAATATATAATATATTTGTTGGTCTTTACTTTGTGTTTACAGAACTTGAATATATCGTCGGACCATACTGGAAAACTTAGATGTTATACGCCAGATTGATTTTTGTTTTTGCTGAACTAAATCGGCTTAAGACTGCCTGTTTTATGCGTTAGGAATTGAGGTGGCGCATGCAACATTAGATTTCATCCCCTAATGCTTAATAAATATGTCTTCTTTTTTAATATTTACTTTAAGAGCTGCTCCGTTAAAATACTTAGATCAGAAGTGGTTGACTTATGAATTATTTAAATATTAAAGGAACAACAATAATAATAATACATTTATTGCTGAAAATAACTATTCCAAATTCTCATAAAATATATTTATTTATTTCTATTAGAGTAGTGTGGCCCTTAATTTTTAGGCTTTACTGGGTACTCAGATTAATTATAAGATACCTTATGAACCTTATGTTGTTTCGTGCGTTGGTCTCTCTTCACACGGAGGTGAAGCTGGTGGCCCCGCCTTTATATATATATATATATATATATATATATATATAACACGCATATGTGTGTGTGTGTATAATCTTGGATAATTCTGACAAAGGTCAAGCTTGTCATTCCACCTTTGACCTACAGTTTAACATGGAATCCGAACCACGCCCCACCAGCAGCCCAGCGTCTTAACCACTAGGCTACCAGGGTTACCATTTATCTATCAACAAAATTTTTTTTTATTGTGTGAAAGGATGAGCAGCTGGGATTTGCTGCGCACCGCCTCCCGTCACCGGGTTTCGATCCCGGGGCCGATGGATTCGTAGTCAGCGACGCTAACCACTACATCATTGAGGCGCATATATATATATATATATATATATATATATATATATATATATATTATTTATTTTATTTTATTATTATTATTTATTTTATTATTTTAATTTTAATTTTATTTATTATATTTTTTTTATTTTTTTTATTTATTATTATTATTATTATTTATTTTTATTTTTTATATTATTATTATTATTATTATTATTTTTTTGGGTGATGCAAAAGTGGGGGAGTAAAATTTTTTTTTTTTTAATTTTTGAAATACCCTCTCATTTGGTTTGATTTGGTGGAAAAATGATCCTGGGGAAATTTCGGGTCAAAATTCGAATATTTGGAGGGCGCGCCCGCCATTTGAAAATTTGCTGATTTCCATGACACCCAGAAGGTACAGCAAGCGTCACGTTACTTTTTTTTTGAGTAAAAGTTCCCCAGGAGGCCTATCATACCCTTCCTCTTTTCCATTTGTTCATAAAACAGATACAATACAATAGATATTTACAATAGATACATAGAATGGATATACTCGTAAATTTTACTGTTGCGTCAAAGATACGAGAGTTTTCTTAGTTTTGTCCGGAAGCTTCTTCCGATAATTTGATACAATTTGCAGTAGATATTGCTTCTGTTGTTCATCATTGGTAATTAATTTGTTATAATCTTCAATCAATTTCACTCCTCTTTCAGCAATATCATTAATAACTTTCATGTGATTCACTACGTTCTTTGCAACCCAATAACTCTCATCGAGAAGCCAATCTTCTACTGGTTTGCTCAAGAACGTTGAAGACAATCCGAGTATACTGAAGAAGGACTTTGTGTTAGCAGTTACAAAATCTTCAAGCTGCTTATTGTCAATAGTTTTGATGTCTATTTGTGTCTTCTTTGGAGGATCTGGCTCCGAAGATTTTGTAAGAGCCTCCTTCATTTTTCTTTTGGTGTCAAAGCTGATTTTATCATCAAAGAAAGCCAATGCGATCAACTCTTCTGAGAGATACCACAAATGATTCTTGAAATTTTCTAAAGCAGCATTTGCTAGTTGTTCATTTGTGCTTTTGTAGCTGTGAAGATTCTTGAGAAGACTCAGATCATTTCGTGGAGCACTTGCTGCGCAGGGTGCTGAAAACCAATGCTTAATATAAATTGAAACAGAAAACCAACAAATTTCTTTTAGATTTCTTTCTTCTATTGCTGTTATTTTGAACTGACTTTTGAACATAAAGATTTTCATCGAATAAATGACTTTCGCCATCCAACGGGCTCTATGATAAGCCCCAGGCTTCCTGAATTTTATTCCAGTCGTTGGAGTACCGCCAAGCAAGATGATTGTCAGTTCCAATAACTCTGTAATCGTCGCGAGGTTGATCTTCATTGATTTTTCTTGCTGCAAAGTTGATGATTTCCTCTTTTTCCTTTTGTGGATAATTTTCTAATTTATCGTATGAAGTTAGATTAATCTTATTCCAGTTTGTTTTGAATCTTTTGAATAACTGAATGTCAGGGCCTGATGAAGCCTGTAATGCAGGGGATACCACTGCTTCCAACATGATTTCAAGGATATGGTGTCGACAAGGACACCACAATAAATCTTTCTCCATTTTTTGCTCAATTAGGACACAAGCTCCGTTTTTACGACCTGTGTTCGATGCAGTTGTATCGAAACACATGCCTTTTACCTTATCTATTAGATTCCAATCAATGCTCGCCTGATGTACTGCATTTGCAGTATCCTTTCCTGTGCCATGATCTATTTTTGGCACTCCAAGCAGTTGATCTTCTCCACTGCCAGAGATTAGGACTGGCAACCGATCAACAACCTCATTCCCAGTAATGTCTTCGAGGAGTTTGCCATCCCAATGAACAATCAAGGGTTTGTCAGCTTGAAATTCTTCTTTCAAGTTTTCACTGAACTTCTTTCTTGATTTCTGTTTTGCCCTGCGAATCGATGAGTAGCTAACATTGTAATTCTCTGGATCTTTTCCAACATTTGCGATCGTTGGAATAATTATTAAAGAGGCTGATCGGTCGCTGATCTTAGCAACATCCAATGAGGAAAGCAGATTTTCATTCATAATCTTGAATTTTTTTCTTGGAAGGCCTCTTTTGGATGTTGAGGGCTGTTCCAGATGTACTTCTTCTTCCGTAGATGCAGGTGAATCACTGCAGGAACTGCTGCTGCTTGCAAGAACAACTGTTTCATCAAATGCACTTGATTCACGTAACCTTTTCTTATCCATTTTTTCAGGTCTCTTCGCAGCTTCCTTTCGACGTTTTTCTTCATCCTTATCAACTGCCATCATTTTACCCTTTCGACCTTCCCTTTGTAGCCGTAGAAACTCTCTATCTTCTTCGATAGTTATTAACTCGTTAGCATTTGCATGCGCAATATCAAAGAGTCCATCCAATTTTTTTCCATGTATTCTCTTTCTCTATTGAAAACTTCGATTTTTTTTTCCTTTGCTCTTCTTCAGCCCTTGCCACTCATCATACAGTTTATTTAATTTCTTCACAACATTACATTTCTGGGTTGTTGGTATTCCTGCTCTCTGCCACACTTCCAATACATCATTAACGGTTGAAGTTAATGCTTCTCTGACGGTTTCATTCTTGACATGTTTATAATTCATGAATAAGGAAATTACTTCTTTCTTTGATGGAAGCTTACTTGATTCAATTTATCTATTTGTTGACCGATCAGCCAGATATCTGTTGAGCTTCTTGATCTCATTTTCGTCACAATTAAGATACAGGAAATAGAAGAGAAATTGAGGCAGAGAGACTCACTGATATAGCACCTCTCCCGGACACTGCCACAAGCACACTACGATACCGATTTCCTTGAACGCTGTTTGATGTTTGCTCATATACGCATCACCTACCACTCTGCCTGCAGCAAACCTGCACAAAACCTGCAACAAACCTGCAACAAAAATAAGAACAAATTCAAAAAATTTGATTTTACTCTAATTTTTTGTAATTTTCAAATTTTCAATTGGCGGGCGCGACCTCTGGATGTTATTTGTTTGACCTGGAATTTCTCACAGGGTGTTTTTGTGACAAATTGGAACAAATGACGGGGTATCCCTAAACATCCACGATGGTCATGATTTGTGCATCACCAAAATTATTTTAATAAATAAATAATAATAATATTATTATTATATATATATATATATACACACACACACACACACACAGTACTGTGCAAAAGTCAGAGACCACTATCGATCTAATAACCTTTTAGATAAAATAATCTGTCGTATGAAAATTGGTTTTGATACTAAAATACACATTGACTAGAACCTCTGGTTCATATTAACGTATAACTAAGTTATTACTTAAGTGTATAAAGTTGTATAAGCTGGATGACCCTCTAGTCTGTATAAATTGGACTTGAGGGTTGATTCATTATATTACTTATAACGCATGTGTTTAAAGATCTAGCGAACTATTACTGATGGATCTGCAGTAAATGCTCCTAAGCTATTGTTATATCAATATTTACAATTAAAAGTATTGACATATTCACTTAAATTCTGAAAAACAAATTTATCCAAAACGTTTCTCATTATAATCCTAATTCATGCTGTTTTTTTCCTTTCACAGGCTTAAGAAATACAAAAAGTGCAATTTCTGATGAGATTAGATATAAAATAATACATTTGCATGGTGAGGGACTGAGTCAAAGAAAAATAAGTGAATCTACAGGCGTTTCCAAAACTGGTGTACAAAAAATCTTGGCTCGTCACAGCTCAAATGGAACCCCCAGCTGATCGCCCTAGATCAGGGAGGCCCTCTGTCTAAGCTTTCTCCATCTGATCTACAATATCTAAAGATTACTTCCCTTCGAGACAGACGCAAATCCAGCACTTCACTCGCAGCAGATCTCGAAAAAACAATAGGTGTCTCAGTTGATCCCTTTACTGTATGAAGGAAACTTAACTCAGTAGGTCTTAAAAGACGTGTTGCAGCAAAAAAGCCACTTTCAAGGAATGGAAATAAAGAGAAGAGAAGAAAATGTGCTTTCGAACACAAATATTGGACATCTGAGACCTACTGAATTAAGCTTCCTTTGTACAGTAGAAGGATCAACTGAGACACCTGTTGTTTTTTCGAGATCCGCTGCGAGTGAAGTGCTGGATTTGTGTCTGTCTCGAAGGGAAGTAATCTTTAGATATTGTAGATCAGATGGAGAAAGCTTAGAGGGCTTCCCTGATCTAGGACGATCAGCTGGGGTCCCATTTGATCTGTGACGAGCCAAGATTTTTTGTACACCAGTTTTGGAAACGCCTGTAGATTCACTTATTTTTCTTTGACTCAGTCCCTCACCATGCAAATGTATTATTTTATATCTAATCTCATCAGAAATTGCACTTTTTGTCATTTCTTAAGCCTGTGAAAGGAAAAAAAACAGCATGAATTAGGATTATAATGAGAAACGTTTTGGATAAATTTGTTTTTCAGAATTTAAGTGAATATGTCAATACTTTTAATTGTAAATATTGATATAACAATAGCTTAGGAGCATTTACTGCAGATCCATCAGTAATAGTTCGCTAGATCTTTAAACACATGCGTTATAAGTAATATAATGAATCAACCCTCAAGTCCAATTTATACAGACTAGAGGGTCATCCAGCTTATACAACTTTATACACTTAAGTAATAACTTAGTTATACGTTAATATGAACCAGAGGTTCTAGTTAATATGTATTTTAGTATCAAAACCAATTTTCATACGACAGATTATCTAATAGTTATCAGATCGACAGTGATCTCCGACTTTTGCACAGTACTGTGTATATATATATATATATAGCTACGATTTGATAGTATGAATATTATGATAAACCATTATATAAAACAAACTTTGTAGTTATGGTCATGAAATATATAAATATAATTAAGATTAGATATCAGATAACAAGTTTTATAGTTACGTATAAGGCAGGGTTGGCAAAAACCCAGCAAAAAAACCAGTTGGGTTTTTGCTGAGTTTTTGCCAACCCTGGTATAAAATAATATTTTAGGACACACACACACGAACTTGTACTTGATTGACATGAAAAATGAATTCAGTTGACAGTATACATTAAATCTTGGTCAATGAAGTAACGTATATTATACTGTATAATTGTAAAGGTTTTCTTTGATAGGTGCAGGTTGAAGAGAGAAGCTTAAACAATGTGTATAATATATTTACAAAGTTATAAAAGAAAATTAAATAAGATTAAGACAAGTAGATTTTCCGAAGTGTGAGGAGTATGCTCCGATAGCTTCACTGATGTTCTGTGTAACGTGTCGGCTTGTGCGTTGACTAATAGTTGCCCAAGGACTTGATCCATGTACCCGCTTTGAAGACCTCTGGAAGAATGGTTGGCTAGTTTGGCGTGTGGTTGATGATTACAGTTTCGTCTTCATAATTATACGATTAACTGACCAACCATAGCCAAATGGCCACACCCACTAATTAAGAGAGTCTACAAGGGTCAATGAAATCTTTCCACGGACACTCAATTACTTACACATCCCCCTTTCAAGAGTGATCTCACTGGGGTCACTAAATTAATCGATTCGGCATAAGAAGTCTGCCCGATGTTGTTTCGACCTTTTATGTAGGAAACCTTAAATTTGTAAGACTGGAATGTGAGCGCCCACCTCATCAAGCGCGAGTTATTACCCTTAAAATGCTTAAGAATACTAGGGGTTGGTGATCAGTTTTTATTACAAATTCCTTGCCATTGAGGTAAACCTTAAATTTCTCGATCGGCCAGATGAATGCCAAACATTCTTTTTCTTTGGTGTAGTGGTTCTTTTCCCTATCGAGTAGTTTCCTGCTGGTGTAGGCGATTGGCATAGGCGTGTTACTCTGGTATTGTAGGAGAACAGATCCAATACCGACATTAGAGGCGTCCGTTCGCACATAAAAGTCTTTATCTAAATCAGGCAAAGAAAGGACAGGTGAAGAGGTTAGTCGTTTTAGTTCTTCAAAGCTGTCAAACTGTTGCTGATTCCAAACTAAAGGTTCTCTTACCTCCTTTTTGAGAAGATCTGAAATTGGAGCTGTGATTGAAGCGAAGTTTTCGATGAACTTCCTGTAGGAGGAGGTCGTGCCCATAAAAGATCGTATTTGCTTCTTTGTCTTCGGCACTTCCATGTCTACGATGGCGGAGATTTTCTCACCTATGGGTCGAATGGAGTCTCTTCCGAGAGTCAGTCCGAGGTACTCCAGAGTAGGGTAGCCTATGAAGCACTTTGACGGACCAATAGTTAGGTTGTGTTTTCCATTCTAGTAAATTCCATCAAACCTTTGTGTTGTGTTGCGAAGGCTGTGTATTTCCGTGATTTATGTTCGAGAGGGATCTGAAAATAAACTTTACACAAAGATCAAGTTCCGTTATATATCTAGCTCCTGTAAATTTATGAAGATAATCTTCGATTGTTGGCATTGGCTCTGCATCATATTCTGTCACATCGTTCGAAAATCTATGCAAATTCTCCAAGAGTTGTCTGGTTTCTTCACCAGAGTAACAGGCGAACAGTATGGCGACAGGGATGGTTGGATTACACCTAAATTTAACATTGTCTACCTCGTTATTAAAGGTCTCTCTGAGATGCAATGTGATGGGATATACCTTTTTCCTAATAGGCTGTGTGCTATTTAAAATTATTTTATGGCTGTAGGTTGGTGTACAGCCAGGAACGCTCGTAAGTACGTTTTTGAAGTTACTTAGTAAGCTTTGTGCTTCTTTCTTTTGTTCTACACTAAGTTTCGAAGAAAGGTTTGCTATCTCACCTTTGTCTTCATCTAAACTAGGCAGGATGTGTGTGTCTTTGTCGTCGAACTCTTCTACCACGCAAACCTGAAGAATTCCCAAGATGTCTCCTCGTCCTGATAGATTGGTTGATAGTAGGCTGCAGTTTTGAACTACGTGCTGGTCTTGTTTTCTGCGAACAACTGTTTGAGCATATTAGCATGAAAGATTTTTGGCTTACCACCAATTTCTATGATGTAGTCAACTCCGTTTGTTTTCTCGTACGACATAAGGGCCTCTCCATGACATGAGCAGTTTATTTGCATCTTTTGGAAGCAGGACCAATACTTCATCGCCTAGTTTGAAACTTTCGGGATTCCGCCTTTTTATCGAAGTAGCTTTTATGCCGAGCAATACTGACCTCCGCATTCTTGGCTGCAATTTGAGCAGTTTCCTCAAGTTTCTGTCGGAGCTCAAAGACGTACTGGTCTGTATTTCTAGTGGGTGTGTCTATATTTTCGTTAGCCCATAAACCACTTAAAATAGTTAGAAGTCCTCGGATACGTCTACCGTAGAGTAGCTCAAGTGGTGAAAACTTCAATGTATCATGCGGTATTTCTCTAACAGCAAATAGGGTAGCCGGAATATATCTGTGCCATTCTCTAGGATAGTCTTGACAATTTTCTTAATACTGCTTTAATGACACCATTCACTCTTTCGCAAATGCCATTCGCCTGAGGGTGATACGGTGTGGTAAATAAAGGCTTTATGGTTAAAAGTCTATGGATTTCTCCCATCAATTCTGAAACGAATTGCCTACCTCGCGCTTAAAATTTCGCGGAGTATACCAACGCGCGAGAACACTGTAATTAGGGCTTCAGCAACAGAGATCGAATCTATATTCTTAAGTGGCACTACTTCTGGGAATCTAGTTGCAAAATCCACGATGGCGAGGATGTACCTATGACCTGAAGATGGTGGGGAAATATGGCGTACTATATCTACTGCGACCTAGGAAAATGGAATCGTGCAAATCTTGGGTTGCTGCAAGGGTAATGGTTTAACTCTACCTTTATGTGAAAACTTTTGACATACTTCACAAGATCTACAGTATCTATAAATATCTGCATTACCGCCAGGCCAATAGAATCTTTCAAATACTTTGAGTAGTTTTTCGATTGGAAAAATGACCTGCTAATGGAGATTCTTGAGCTAGATACAGGACAAGTTGTCTACATTTCTGGGAAACAATCAAAGCTTTATGACCCACCTCGTGTTGCTTAGGGCTTTCAATGCAACGACGGTAAATTATGCCGTTAATTTCTTCATACCGAAACTGAGCTCCGTTTTTGGTATTATCTAAGGTTTGACTTACTACCTTGTTCCTTATGTTCTCCAACGTAGGACACAATTTCTGAAGTTTCTTGAATTCGTCGGGAGAGATTTTTAGCTGTTCTAATCTGTTTTTGGATAAGGAAGTTAGCGTTTTCTTTTCTGAAGAGCGAGTCTTGACCATACATCCTACCTTAGGGTTTAATTTAGCCTCTGATTCGGTTGTAGGACCTATATTAATTTCAGAGTTTTCCATTTCTGAATAGTTTTAAATTTTTAGCAATAATAATATTTCCTATTAAGACTTCACTACACGTAAGGGGTACTCTTACTGCGTCAATCCAGCCAGTGAAATAAGGGCAGTCTATGTATCACCTAGCTACAGGGAATTCATCTTTACGTCCTAGGTGGTCTACAACTATACATTTCTTTGCTGTAGAAACGTCTACGTCCGGCAATAGATGCTCTGCTACCACTACACAGGAACAACCTGTCTCCTAAGAATTGTGTTTACTCTCGTACCAGTTACAGTTCCACTGACAGTTAAACCAGATGGAGCATAAATAAGTTTCTCTGAATTTTTGTCATGAACTGTTCCGTTTTCTGTTTTGGCTGGTCTGACTTCGGGAAGGTCGCTGGATTTTTAGGACATTTTCTTTGGATGTGTTCAGGATCGCCACATGCGTAACACTTGATGGGCTTTCGATTAGGTGAAGTTTGACGACTCTGGTCTACGCTCTTTCCCTGGTTTTTGTGGATGTGGGGTTTCCTTTTCTTTCTTTCTTTCCTTCATTAGGGTAGGAGTTGTGAGCGGAAGCATAAGTGTCTGCCAGGTCAACCATGTCTGCTAAGGATTTTACATTTCTCTCGTTAATAAAAAGTCTGATCTCATTCGGACATGCATGCATAAATTGCTCTCTAATAACAAAATCTCTTAAATTAAAATCTGTTCCACTATTTTTGCTTTCAATCCAGTAGTCAAAAATTTGGCTTAAGCTACTCCCAAACTGTGCAAAGGTCTCATCGGAGGAGATTTTCTTTGACCTAAACAACGTTCTATAATATTCTGAGGTTATTTTGAATGCAGCTAACAGGGCTGATTTTAACAAATTGTAGTCGTTTGTTACTTCCATAGGAAAAGGTGTAAAGATACTTAAAGCTTTACCCTATACCCAAACTGTATAGGGAAAAGTTCAATAGGCCAACCGGACAGTTCCGCTATGCGTTCAAATCTAATTAGGTGAGCAGTTACATCATCTGCGCCTTCGGATGATGGTAGTTTAAGTTTAGGTACACAAGAATAAAACGTATTATCACCTGCATTTTCCTAAGTGAGTTCGGCGAGTTTGATTTCTTTTTCCGTTTCCAACCGTTTCGCTTCTCTTTCTGCTTCCAACCGTTTCGCTTCTCTTTCTGCTTCCAACCGTTTCGCTTCTCTTTCTGCTTCCAACCGTTTCGCTTCTTCCGCGTTCCTGTTGTTGTTTAATGAAGGCTGCTAAATCGGGACCTGATAACCCTAGTCCTTCACCAAATTCTTTTTGCTCTGATAAACTCGGTTCTTCAGACATACTTGGTTACTTACTAGAAATTTGTAAAAAAAATATTAAATTATGTAAACCCTATGGATTTATTTATTCGGCAGTCCTATCCCTGATAGAAGCGTTCAATGCTTGCTTCTATTTAATTCTAAGCAGAGGTCACTGTAGGCACCTTCAGTTACATTACACTAGTTTTCCACCAATAGTGTTACTACCTCAGTCACGTGGGGGAACAAACTGCTACCACGATTCCTAACTGATCGAGTGTGATACTTAGTGAGGCACAATGGTAATAAACACACCTGTAGTATATGCGTCATAAGTGACGCGTATACACTACCCCTTCCAAGCTTTAAATTAAAAAAGCACTAAAGGAACAAATTAGTGGAAAATATACTTATCCACAGTCAGTGATGGGCAGTATCTAGATACATGTATCGATCGATACTTTTGTATCGGCATCGGTATCGCTTTAGCTACTTGACAAAAGTATCGATTTATCGGTATCGCTTTAGCTACTTGACAAAAGTATCGATTTATCGGTATCGCTAAGGTCAATTTTCTTAAATGTATCGAAAAAAATCGATACATCGATACATTAATAAGAATTTTTAAATATTTAAATAGATGTTATAATATGACACTACTGAGTTATATTTATGAATATACATAAATAATAATAATATTAAATATTTATTTAATGACAGTACTACTCTACTGGTCACGTCACACAGTACGGCGCAACGTTTAAACACGTTTGTACTTGTGTTATTGAGATTAATTAACCATAATATAGAAACATTGTTAGCTGTAGAGAAGAAGCTAGAGCGTTTGAATTCGGAGGCATTGCGTCATTGTCAGCCACTTCTCAATGCAGTCACAGTAGGGTTCACTAAGCGGTTTGAAAAGTTTCTGTGCCTTGATGCGTCGCATGAGTGTAAAGCAGCAATACTGGCATCGTCTTCAAATCCTCTGTTCAAGTTAAAGTGGATGACAATAAAAGGCAAATTTAATACTAACATTGTCAAAAAGAGGGTTAAGAAATGTTGGTTAATGCTGTTAAGAGCCTCAGCGAGCAGACCCCCCAGCAACAACCAAGTGATGCTGCATCTGACGGAAGTGCAGATGATTTCTTCTGTTATGAGTCTGCTTCCACTAATGTGTCTGCAACCCAAGATTCCACTGAGATGGAAGTTTTACAGTATCTGGGTGACGGAAGTCATTCTCTCCAATCTCTGAGGCAGTACCCCGGAATTCTACTGGTCTTCCTGAAGTATAACACACCACTACCATCCTCTGCTCCTGTAGAACGGTTGTTTAGTTTGGCTGGTCACATTCACGCTCCAAAAAGGAATAGACTGTCTGACCAGATGTTTAGCCAGCTGGTATTTTTGAAGGGTAATAGTAATTACTTTTAATTGTTAGTGTAATATTTTCAGTCATTCATGTATCCTACAAAATTAAAACATACTTTCATTAAATAAAGCAATTGTTTTTATTTACACCTATAAAACCCATTAAAATGTCGTTGATTTTACTTACAGTGCGTACAAATTACTAGTATAAACAATAATATCTAATACCTACATATTAAATTAATAATTATAAAAATGTACCGGCGATGCATGTATCGGTATCGGTATCGCTTAAGACATCTAGAAAGTATCGGCGTATCGGTATCGCCTAAGACGTTCTTCATGTATCGATGTATCGGTATCGCTTTAGCGATTTTCATGTATCGATGCCCATCACTGTCCACAGTGAACCGTTACACTGTGGGTTGAGGTAAGGCAAGTCGATATTTTACTTACAAACAGTCGTCTTAGCACTGCCTGTAACCGGGTTCCTAGACTCGTCCTTGTTGACGGGCAAGAAGACTCCAAGCCATAACTCTGGATCCGGAGGAAGATTAAATTAAAGCTAGTTTAAACATGACAAGTAAACCTAGCCACCTATCCTGTTTGCAGCGCCAGATGTAAAGGTTTCCCTTGATAGGTGCAGGTTGAAGAGACAAGCTTAAACAATGTGTATATATATTTACAAAGTTATAAAAGAAAATGAAATTACTGAAGATTAAGACAAGTGAATTTTCCGAAGTGTTAGGAGTATGCTCCGATAGCTTCACTGATGTAACGTGTCGGCTTGTGCGTTGACTAATAGTTGCCCAAGGACTTGATCCAAGTTACCCCCCTTTGAAGACCTCTGGAAGAATGGTTGGCTAGTTTGGCGTGTGGTTGATGATTACAGTTTCGTCTTCATAATTATATGGTTAACTGACCAACCACAGCCAAATGGCCACACCCACTAATTAAGAGAGTCTACAAGGGTCAATGAGATCTTTCCACAGACACTCAATTACAGTACTTACAATAATATATATGACTATTATTATTATATATGACTATATTATACAACATATACACTAGGCCGGGTCGTTTTTGCTTGAAAAATTTTTTTGTGGAAGTTTAATTTACCTGTATTACGAAAGTTTGTGTACCTACATAGGAAGTATCATGACAAAGTTTCAAGCTTTTATATAAATATTTTGAGGTTCCACAAGTCACTTAAAGTTTTGGTGATTTTTTCCGATACTCCGTATAGTAAACTACAGCTCTTTGCTGACTTGCCATGATGGTTTACAAGGAAAATCACCCAGAATTCACCACGAGGAGGTGGCTGGAGGTCGAATACACACCATGCCCAGCCCAACCTCCCTTCCATTAGTTTTTACATGTAGTTTATTGACATTTGTATTCACATTTTGACTCAAATGTAGGCATGTTTGATCTTCAAGCAATTCTTGCCTTTATAGTTGAAGTTTATACAACCATCTCTCTTTTCCTGGCCACAGACAGAAGCTGATGCTTCTGTTACAAGTTTGACATGTCTTTCCACAGCTTGTGAATGACGTGGGTACTTTTTCAATAGAGGGTTAGTTTCATCACCCCTTACGATAAGCTCTAACTGGGTGTTTGTCAAGCTTTTTGTCAGAGGTGGTTCATGTCTTGGGTAGTCTCCAAATCGAATTAAATCTGTGTAGTCTTGCCAAGAAATTAATTTTAGGCCGTCTAAATTCTCTAATGCCCGAGGACACACTTTCCCTGGCTAAGAGAATGCGCCGGAAAGCTAACTCTCTCATCACTTGCCTTTCATGAAATAACATCGAGACCAATAAAGTTTCTGGGTGAGCAAAATATGCCCGTCTTTCAATAACAGGATCAATGATTGCCTTAAGCTCATCAGATAGGTATCTTGAATTGGATATCATAACTATCCTGTTGGCTGTCGTAAGCCATCTGGCATGGTTCAAAGAACCTGGGTTGCGGTTTTCAAGGTTTTGGGAACATTGGCCTTCTATGACTGCATTACAAATTTCCATGAGATACTTTTGATCTTGGCTTAGATCGAGATCCCCCGGAATAGAAGGCATATTACTTGATTTGATTGCTTCAAACTTGACAACTGGCATCTTTTCGCACGCAGTAAGACTTTTGCCAACATTTCCAGCACGGACTTTTGGTCCTTTGGTTTTACCATCCAAAACATTAAATAAATGGCGGAGAGGTAGCTCATTGGTATGCAGCAAACACACGAACCAATGAAAAGGAGTATTGTAGTGTACCTCTAGTTGCCTGATAACCCCATTATGTATGCCAGTGTTTACATTGGTTCCATCACATCCAATGACCTTCAGATTGTCTACCTTAATATTGTTACTGTTAAGAAACTTTATCACTCCCTTAGAAATGTTAGTTGAATTTCCAGTCACAGGAGTGAAGTGCCCAAGATATTTTGATTCTGGTTCAGCTATAAGCGTGATGTGTTCCTCAGTAATTGTTGTACTGTAGTACCTCCCATCCTTACATATATTTGCTTTAGTTAAGTCCTTTCTTCCATCAAAATACAATGTTTCTATACTTTCTTCACTTGATTTACTCAACTTCTCTCTGATCTTCTTTCTCTGCCGTCTCACCTTATTCTTATCCACAACATTGTGATAATCTTCAGAGGTAATGAGACCAAAATCTTCCAGAACAGCAGAGGCAACGGCTGCACCAGCTCTGTCTGATATTCCGAATCGGTCACAAGTTTTTGCTAATGAAGGCAATTTGCGAGTGAGCTTATGTGCTTCACCTGATTTCTTTATACCTTCCTCAATGTGATCATCATCACGCTCTCTATCTGTATCTGTTGATGTGTCAGGATCAGGAATTGTATGAAAGTTATCCCAGTCCATTGGCTCTTCCCTGGAAGTGGATGGGTTATTGATAGCTCCATCTTCAATGTTTTTAGAAAATCGTGCTCTTTCTTGTTCTTTACGCTCAGATCTTATTTGCAGTTTCTTCGTTGTCTATAAATCAATACTGCCTATTGCCATTTTTCGTGCACCTCTTTGGTCAATTAGGAAAGAACGTTCCATGGCAGGAACTTTTAGCTCTTTTTCACAAGTGCAAGAAAACAGATCATGGCATTTGCGGGCAGCAATATCAAAAAGCCTTTGATTTTTGGATTTGAATGCGGTCAGTTTAGATTCAAAATCTTTCCTTTTTCTACCAGTCTTCATCATATTTTTAGATTTTCATGACAATCCTTTACTCTGGCTAATATTTGCTGTTCTGATATTTTTGGAATTGATGCACTTTTCCAGATCTCTTTTACCTTTGATGCAACTATTCTTGTCACATCATTAGCATTTGGCTCTTTTTTTCCCCTCACTAGCTGTAAGTAAGAGATATCTTGTTTGTAAATATTCTTTTAAAACATCTTCATATAGGGGAAGTTGATTTCCACTGAGCTCAGCTTTCCCAAAAAGGGAAACAGCTGGACTCATGATTTTTTTTCAACAGTTGCTTCCACTTTTATGGCCTCAGCCATTTCGGATAATTTGGGAAAGTCACTCTGTTCGTGTAACAACAGAAAAATTGTATATATAAATTATATATATTCTGGACGAAACACAGTCAAGAAAAAACTTAATAGCAACAAGAATACAAAAAATACAAGAAAATCTTAATAAAAAATCATAATTGCCAAATAATTAATAAAGTTTACGTATTTAAATAAAGTTTTAAAAGTTTTAAAGTTTTTTTGTAATGTTTTACGTTTTACTTGCAATCTTCAGAGGACTTGCGGAACATCTAAAACTTGATCAATTTAGTTTTTTTAATCATTGTTGAGCATTTATAGTACATCTACAAATTTCTTGGACGTAGGCATGTGGAAATTCACAAATTTAATTTTTCGACCCGGCCTAATATACACTTCGCTCACTGTATGCAATGTGAGATAAACTGAGTACAGGAAACTCAAACTTCGACTCGCATCATTATCTGTGATTTTCAGAAACTAGAAAAGTAAGTTAAGTAGTTCTCCTTACGTATGCCGGAGACTCAAAAGTATCATCGGACAGCGTTTGTGGTGATTGTGGGTTTCAGTTGAAATCGGATAAACAAAAATAAGTGGATTATTAACAGTTGAACTAAATTTTAGAATGTATTCATACTCCCGTAAATGTGGCTTCTTTTAAAAAATTGATGTTGCGTTGTTCAGTATATTTATGGGGACATTAAAAATTAAAACGCCATTAAACTCCACTTTCTCAATTTATGGAGGTCACGCTTTTATTAAGCTGAATTCTGCATTCTCGTGCGGCGGCATATTTTGTTTGAACTTCGACTACCAATTCAAGTTAATAATAAACGAGGAAGGTCAGAACCTGGCACAGCGCTCAGGCAAACGAATGCGGTCGCACTAACTCCCGTATTATTATTACCAGCATCATCGGAAGTCGAACCCCGACCTCTGTATCTTCACTTCACGATGTTACCCACTGAGCAACGGGCGCTGGCTATCAGTTCATTGTTCAAGTTACGACGTAGTTACAGCAGATTTATTCCTGGAAAGTTGCAAGTTTTCCAGTACGGTACTCGAAATATACACTTTCAGAATCGTTATGGAAAGTTATTATGGCATCCATGAAACTAATGTGCGCATTGAACAGAGTACGAATAAATTATAATTTTTGAAAAGACTTATTCGGCCTAACCTTCTCTCTCTCTCTCTCTCTCTCTCAGACCTGCATCCATCTCTCCCCCTTCCCCCCCCATCTCAAAAGAGGAACCACGTTCATATCTCAATATACTTGATCCAATATCTTCATCCGACCAACATTATCCGCGCCATATCTGAACGGTGACATAATTTTCCGCTCCAAAATTCCTCGCGCTGACTCAGCAATAATTTATCACCATTTCCGAAAATCGAACGCGCAACATTTTCTTCTTCTTCGCTGCTTAGCCTGACCTGATTTTTATGGCCGAGTTTGCGGTTATATATACATATATATATATAGAGAGAGAGAGAGCGAGAGATGGGTGCGGGGGGGCCTGATTGTCTTTTCTTTATTTATTTTTTAAAAGGACCTTTGGTTTTTTTTATATATATAATGGTTAGAAAAGAGGGAAAAGGGGGGAAACTGCTCTTCCTTAAGCCAGCTGGGATCGAGTGAATGTAGGGAGTGCGGGAGGAGGAGAAGGAAGAGAGACGGGAACTTTTTTGTTCTTTAAAAAAAAAAAAAAAGTAAAGAATACCCTTAAAAAAAAGTGCAAAAAGCAGGAAATAAAAGAAGTAAACCTTTTTTTACTTTGGCATATCGTAAACTAACGATTTTATTTGTGAAAATTTATCGTTCCAAAAGCGTTAGAATTTAAATATTTTGACCCGATTTATAAATTTTTTTTTTCTTTTTAACTTTTTTTTGTTTTTGTTTTTGGAAATATATTTTATTGTTCCCTGAAAGCTGAATAAATTTATTATTAGTGTTATTATTTATGTATGTCTGTCATTTACGATACACTAATATATATATATATATATACTTTTATATATATAACCTCAATTTAAAAAAGTTTTGTTCATCCCGAATTGTTCACTGACAAAGGTCAAGGTCAAGCTTGTTGCCCCACCTTAGACCTACACCATACCGTGGAATCCGAACAAGACCCAACAGGGTGAGTCAGAAATTACATCCTCGCCAGGACTCGATGTGGCGACCTCCTAATCAGCAGCCAAACGTCTTAACCACTAGGCTACCCAGGGTACCCATTTATCTACCGACCACTTTTCTGTATAGAAGTATGAACAACTGGGTGAGCTGAGCGACGCTTGTCCTCTCCAGGAACCAACCCTGGGGTGGTGGATTCGTAGTAAGCGATACTAACCACTACACCACCCAGGCGCATATATATACACACACACACACACACACAGTATATATATATATATATATATGTATATATATATAAATAAATAAATAAATAAAGGTGGATGTTGCGTATATGTACGCAATGACATAACTTGTTCTCGTATTCCTGAACTCGAATCCTCCGAATTCTATACCCTCTGTCTACAGCGTACATGCCAATCTCAAACTAAATGCACCCGCGCTGTCCATCATTCTCGTAATTCTTCTGACTATCCAAATTCTTTGACTATCGTACTTCCAAAGTGAAATACATTCTATCCCACTCTCCTTTTGCTGAAATCTCCACTTTAGGAGATTTCAATGTTTCCCACTACCTTTGGCTTTCTTCCCATTTCACCAACATCCCTGGTGAATTTGGCTTACAACTTTTCCATCCTGAATGACCTAGAGCAGATTGTACAGCACCCTACGGCCTACACGTATTTCCAATCGCCTTGGAGATATGTCCAACTCTTTCGTCTTCGTCTTTCATCTGGTACTTTTCCTTCTTGCTGAAATTTCGCTTTCATTCAGCCTCTCCCAAAGAAGGGCGACAGCTCTCAACCCTCCAACTATAGTCCATTTGCTTTGAATTCTTGCCTTTCTAAAGTTTTTGAATCTATTGGAGACTACGGATCATCAATTTGATGTGGCCAAAACATAGGCTTACTATAATTTATGAATTTAATTGAAATGAATAATTAGGGGTCACCAGTTTGGGATACGGCCCAAACAAACAATATTTAATAAGGAGAGAAGAATTACTTTTTGTGCACAATATGTTTCTCTCTCCTTGAAACCCACCTGTGTTTTTCGGTCTCTGATGATTCCCAGATGTTTGCGAAAGGCGAGGAAAAGGAATTTCTGGTCGGTCTCCACAAGTAGTCCCCTCTCAGAGACTGCACAGGAGCGATAATAAGGAGAATTACCATTTCGGAGCGAAACTGACGCGGCCACTCCGAGTTCCGACGCCAGGCCTGGCATTTGTCGGTATTACTGTCGCAGGAGTGTACGAAAGGTCCTCCTCGGCTGGGGGAAAGGGCAGTGTTGGGGCTGCTGTAGCGGGTTGTAGTGGAACTGCCAAGGAAATGGGGTCGTCCTCGAGGTACGCCGGCTTCAGGCGGTCGATTGACACTACGTCTTTGCGTCCAGCGCGATCAAGGGTGAAAGTCTTGTCACTCCTCAGCAGTACTGGGAAGGGCCCGTCATATGGGTGTTGCAAGGGAGGGCGGATGGTGTCGTTCCTGACGAAAACGTGGATGCAGGAGGACAAATTGGCGGGGACTTAAGTGCAATGATTACTGGGACGACGGGGGGAAACTGGGCGCAATTTGAGCATGGTCGTCCGTAAAGTGTCGGCATAAGTGCTTCCATCCACAAAAGGGTGTGCTCCTGACGAAGTGAAAAATTCGCTGGGTAGCGGCAAGGAGTACCGTACACCAATTCGGCAGATGTGCAGTGTAGGTCAGCCTTGAAAGCTGCCCGTATTCCGAGGAGGACGAGGGGAAGGGCGTCGTCGGTCCAACGTGGGCTGGCACTGGTCATCCTCAGAGACGCCTTTAGGTGGCGGTGTAGCAGCTCGACGAGGCCGTTGGCCATGGGCATATATAAAGTAGTCTGGATCCGGGAACAGCCTAAAAGCTGTGTCAGGCTCTTCCATAGGGACCCAGCCACTGATGGAGGTGCGGGCGGGGGACTCTGCTGTGATGTCCCTTATGGGAATCGCCTCAGGCCAACGCGTGAAACGGTCGATGCAGGTGAGGAGGTACGTGTAACCATCGGAGCGGGGAAATGGGCCGACGAGGTCCAGATGTACGTGGTCGAAACGTGCGTCGGGGGGTTGAAAAACAGTTAATGGGGCCATCGTGTGACGATGAATTTTGGCCCTCTGACATTTCATGCAGGCACGGGCCCCCCGTCTGACGTCACGGTTGATGCTGGGCCATACGAAACGTGAGGTGAGGAAGGCTTGAGAAGCGCGAACGCCGGGGTGGGAAAAGGAATGAAGCCTATTGAAAATACTGCGTCGGAATTCTTCGAGGACGTAGGGACGAAACGATCCCGTAGAAACGTCGACCGTGAGGGTCATCGTACAAGGCAGCAGAGGGACCTCTTCCAGTTGTAATGACTTGGGTGAACTACGGAGCTGCTGCAGTTCATCATCACGGCGTTGGGCCTCTGCTATAGTTCCGTAACTGATTACATCATCACTGGCCGAAAAAAGGGACGCGTTAATCGTCAATCGTGACAAAACGTCAGCAGCGGTATTTTTGTGCCGTTTTATATGCCGTAGGTCACTGGTGAATTGCGAGATGGTCCAAATGCCTCATTTCTCTGGGGGAATAACGGTCGGGGTGGGAGGTAATTGCGAAGGTAAAGGGCGGTGATCCGTGAATATGATAAATTCCCTTCCTTCGAGGTAGTGCCGAAAATGTTTGGCCGCCAGGTAAACCGCAAAGCAATTCGAAAATGTTTGGCCGCCAGGTAAACCGCAAAGCAATTCGAAAATGTTTGGCCGCCAGGTAAACCGCAAAGCAATTCGAAAATGTTTGGCCGCCAGGTAAACCGCAAAGCAATTCGAAAATGTTTGGCCGCCAGGTAAACCGCAAAGCAATTCAAGACCGAAAGTGTTTTTTATACCTCGTTTCCGTTAGTTTGAAAAAGCACGTGAGAAGAAAGGCAAAGGCTGCTAACTATCGCCGAATGCTTGTTGTAAAATGGCGCCTGCTGCGGAGTTTGAGGCATCTACTACGAGGCTGATTTCTGCGTCAAGATTAGGGTGAGATAGTTGGGTCGCGTCTATGAGGGCCGATTTGGCCGAGTCGAACGCTTGCTGGGCCTCTTCGGACCATGGGACGCTGGCAATGAGGTCATTATCTATGTAGGCAAAACAGAAGGGGAGATCACGGAGGACGTTGTCGATAAACCTTTGAAAGGTTTGTGCGGCATTCTGGAGTCCGAATGGCATGCAGACGTACTCGAAAAGTCCGAAGGGCGTGACAATTGCGGTTTTGAGGACGTCCTCAGGAGCTACCGGGATTTGGTGGTATGATCGTACAAGGTCAATTTTGGAGAAAACTTTGCGCCCGTGGAGGTTGACGGAGAAATCTTGCAGAAGCGGGTAGGGTAGCGATCGGGCACTGTACAAGTGTTGAGTGCCCTATAATCACCCACATGACGCCAATCGCCTTCAGTCTTTTTGGGGACCATGTGTAAAGGTGACGCCCAAGGGCTTTTGGAGGGCCTGACGATTCCCAGTTCGATCATGTGCTCGAACTCGTGCGATGCGCAGGCGATCCGGGGCCAGGCGTCGAGGGCGAGCATTCTTTGAGGGGGTCTGAAGTCTGAATGTAATGTAGGATGTTGTGCTTGACTGGCACTTCGCGGTTGCAAGGGCGCGTCACTGATGAAAACTTCGCCAGCAGGTTGCCGTACGGTGACTCAGGGCGAGTCACTGAATACACTGGCGGAGGCGCTGACGTATGAGAGAGGGTGCCTTGCACACAGGGTGGTCGTTTGGTCGATAAACCTCCGGCGTCTGAGATCTATTGCAATATCAAAATGTTGCAGAAAATCGGCTACCAAAATGGGTTGTCGCGCGTCATCAATAAGAAAAACCCAACGGAAAACTCTCCTGAGTCCGAGATTGAGAGTGAGGGATTTTTCTCCGTAGGTTTGTATCGGGGAGTAATTCACTGCGTGCAATTCGGTTTCCAACCTGGGATGCAAACGATCTTCAGCGGAGGGCGGGAGGATGTTAATTTGGGCGCCGGTATCGACCACAAACTGTAGCTTGGAGTGGGCGTCAGTAACGAAAAAGAGGCGGACGCCGGGGAAGCCTGGAGAATTAGACACCGTTAATGCTCGGCTGATGGATTTTCCGCCTGGCGACAGGGAGGGGTGTACTTTCGGGCTTGATTACCGAATTTCCGGTGATACGCCCGCGTCGGCGGAGGAGGTGGGGGTGTGGGAGCGGGAATGGGGTCGTGGGCTGCGGGGCTGGTATTGGAGGTACGTGGTCGGCTTCTGCTGCGTGCCTTCAGGTCACGTACATCGCGGAGGAGGCCTTCCATCATCACTGCCATCTTCGTGATTGACTCCTCGAGGCGGGTGTTGTCGGGAACAGGAGGGGGTGGGGGTGGTAGGGTAGCCGCGGCCACTTGCAGCCCTTTGACTTCCATGACTCTGTCCGCCATGTCTGCGAGATCCTGTAAAGGGGTGTCTGCCTAGGGTTTCTTTCCCAGGATCCCGGCTGTTTTTATTGGATTTGAAAATCCCGGGAATTGGACAAATATCCCGGGAAATCCCGGAATTTTAAAATGACTTAATTTATTTTTTATTGATTTATTTGTGTTTTTCTTTCGTTATTAGAAGGCTCTTGGGTAGAATTAAAGAAAACTACATAATATTTACGACATTTTATTCTCCTTTTCTGCTTTCTAAATGAACACCTACTAGCATTAGCAACTTAGAGCAATCTAAAAGTGGGCCCGTATGCCAAAAACTGGCAAGCAAGCATTTGAAGCAAGAACTGCAGTTATTCGAGACAATAGAGAACAGAACTTTAAACATCATGAATTTATTTGATGCACTGAAAACCATTCCGCCAACCTCTGTTGAATCAGAAAGAGCCTTTTCTGTAGCAGGTTTATTTATCACCAAGTTGAGAACTCGTCTTAGTGATAGAAGTATCGATTGTTTATGTTTTTTAAGAAGCTATTTTAAAAATGTTGATTGACTCTAAATATTTTAAGATAAAATATTTTAAGATAAAAGGATGAAATTATTTTTCTAATGAAGTTTATTTTATTTTTATTTTTTGTATTGGCTAAATATTTTAACATAAAATATGTTGAGATAAAAGGTATAAATTATTTTTTTTGAAAAAAGTTTTTATTTTTTTTATTTGCAAATGCACTTAATTATAATTAAAGGAATATAATACTTTAGCCTTTAATTTGTCCCCTGCAGATGAATAGCATGATAAATATTATGTTTAATAAATATCTACCACTGATTGGTAAACTCAATTCAAGTATTACAATGCAAAAGTGGTCATCTAGGCATAAGTAATTGGTTATCCCAATTCTAAAAGGGTATTTTATCACTGAACAATAAAAAAATTACCGTTCTCTTAAATATACAACCATTTCCTGGATTTCCCGGGATCCCGGGAATTGGCTTCATTTTTCTGGGAATTCCCGGGATTTCACGGGATGAAGAAAGCTGCATATAAGGAGAAACCCTATGTCTGCCCCCGTCACCACGAGCATTCGTTGAATATGGGGTGGCAGTCACTGAATGAAGAGTTGGCGAAGGAAAGAGCGCTCAATGGCGTCCGCCGATTCCCCCAGAAGCTGTTAAATGTGTCGCAGAAACTGTGACGGGGACCTATCTTCTAGCATTTCTGTTGCAAGTAACCGCCGCAGTCGATTTTGCTCCGACATGGCGGTTCGTGCTAAGACTGCGGCCTTCAATGGCTCATACGGATCTTCGCGGGGCCTATTACCTAGGATATCTCGCACCCCGAAAGCGACCTCCGGTGTGAGTTGCGACGCGACAAGGTTGAACTTGTCTTCGCTGCTTGCTACCTTCTGATATGCGCAATGGCACTCCACCTGTATGAACCATGTGCGAAGATCAGTGGGCCAAAAAGTGGGGATCCTGGCAGCGTCGCCCGTAAGGGGGGTGCAGTGGAGGTGGTGTTGGTTCCTTGGGCATGTTCCTTGCTTGGAAAAGCGTTATCATGAACCGGAGAAAACCCGTAAGTATGGGCACGAGAAAAGGTACAAAACACGGATGCTGGTAGGCCTATTGAGACGCGCTTTGAATTACGCGTAGCGTATTTAAATGAAAGGTTAATTGATATGGCTGCAGAAAACATAACGTTCGAGTCACTACAGGGTCACCAATTAATTGGAGCCAACGGATCACCAATTTCATGTGGCCAAGAGAGTAGGCTAACTATAATTTATGAATTTAATTGAAATGAATAATTAGGAGTCACCAGTTTGGAATATGGCCCAAACAAACAAAATATTTAATAAGGAGAGAGAAATTACTATGTTTTGAGCACAATTTGTTTCTCTCTCCTTGAAACCCACCTTTTTCAGTCTCTGATGATTCCCAGATGTTTGTGAACGGCGAGGAAAAGGAATTTCTGGTCGGTCTCTACAAATCTATCCTTAACTGGAAGATTCTTGAACACCTCTCCTCTCACAATCTTCTTTCAGATCGTCAATATCGGTTCCGCAAGGGACACTCTACTGACGATCTTCTCACGATCTTCTCGCATGTCCTCTGACTGTTGGTCACCCTACTTTCGGGATTTCGGTAGAAAACTTTTGCTATTGCGCTACATATATCAAAAACTTTTGTTAGAGTCTGGCACAAATCTTTAAGTTCCAAACTGCCCTCCTTCAATTTCTGTGCCTTCATCTCTGATTTCCTTTTTGTCCGATCTATAGCTGCGATTGTGGATGGCCACTACTCTTCTCCTAAAGCTATTAACAGTAGTGTTGCTCAGGGTTCTGTCCTGTTACCTACTCTTTTTATTTTATTTATCAATGATCTATTAAGTCGCATTTCCTGTCCTATCCCCTCTTATGCCGATGATTCCACGCTTCATTTCTCCACGCGCTTCACAAAGTATCCCTCTCAACAGTCGCACCATGATTCGCGTAGGATGGCTATGGTACGCCTGACCTCTGATCTTTCTGCTATCTCTAATTGGGACAGAGAAAAACCTTGTCGCTTTCAATGCCTCAAGAACTCAGTTTCTCTGTCTGTCTACTCGTCACACACTTCCACACGACTATCCCCTTACCTTCAGTAATACACAACTAATTCTTCCTCTTCTCTTAATATTCTTGGCGTTTCCTTTTCTCATGATTTTTCCTGGAAAGATCACATATATTCTCTTTCCAAAACAGCTTCTAAGAGGTTAGGTGTCGGGGTCTTGTCTGCCCTTGTTTGGAGTTCGCTTCTAATGTATGGGGTGGCTCAACCTACACAGCTCTACTTCGGGTGGAATAAAAGGCTTTTCGTCTCATCAATTCCTCGCCTCTCACTGACTGCCTTCATTCCCCTGTCTCATTTGCCCCAATGTTGCCTCACTTTCTTTACTATCGCTATTATAACGGACACTGTTCTTCTGAACTCTCTAACTGCTGCTGCCTCCTTTAAGGAGAGCACGCAGTACCCGACTTTCGACACATTCTCATTCCTTTTTTATCGAACTCTCTAAGACAAGGGTTAATCAGTGTTTTCAATCTTTCATCTACTCAACCGGTCAACTCTGGAACCATATTCCTTATTCCATCTTTCTCCCTGTGTATGACCTCTAATCTTTTGAACGCAGTGTGTCCAGGCATCTCAAAAGGTCTGGACTTTGATTTTGGCTCTCTTCTTCTATGGGAGGGGTGATTTTTGCAGGCATTCGCCCTTGTACCCTCCTTCCTGTATTAAAAATTATATATATATATGTATATACATTAGGGTGGTCCTCAAAAACGAATTTTTTATTTTTACTGCTCCCACCCGATAAAGTAGTTCCACTTCATAAAAAAATTATTTTGGCAAAGTTTTTACCAGATCCGATAATATTTAGGGGTGGCTGTCAAACTTTAAATTTTGAACGAAATCCTTAAAATGGGCAAAATCTGCAGCATCTAAATTTGCTGGCCACTTGTGGTACCTATCTGAGGAAATGGTGGGATTGGCACTGTTTGATGCTTCTGTATCAGTAGACACAAAAAGATTAATTGTAAAGGGAATTAATGAGACAGAAGGCAGCCTAAAATGTCCTAAACGTGTGTGCCTTCGTCAAGATCATCTCCAACATTGGATTCCTTGAGCACGAGAAACTCTTTCAAGCTTATACGGGCCCTCAATATCAATACTGCATTTATGCAAAAAGACCCGTCAACATGGGACTCAGATGATGAGTTTCAAGAGGCTCTTCGGAAAGTTGAAAACATCAAGGTCGTGAACGACAATGCCGAACGCGGGATTGCACTTATCCAGGATTATAGTGGAAAACACACTAAGAATGAAGAACAACTTCAATACCTATTGAAAGTCGTGGAGCAACACAGGAAGAAATATCCTGAACCTACTAAGAAGATCTTAAACAGTGAGCTACAGTGAGTGGTCTTGCCAGCCATGACGATTCATTCAAAATAGTACGTCATCAGTGTTATGTATAACGCTTATAATTTAAAATATATATGCAAAATAAAAATCTTTTAACTACACATTATATCAGTGGTTCCCAAGTGGTGATCCATGGATCCCTGGGGGCCAACTGAGATTGTTCAGGGGGTCAATAGAAAACCCCCGCCTTGCAGTTTTGTGGTAACTTCAAGCTTCGACAACCACCTCTAATTATTATCCGATCGAGCTCAAATTGAAGCAGAATTATTTTCTTATTAAGTGGAACAACTTTATTGGGTGGGAGCATGTAAATTACCAAAAAAAAATATCGCCTCTATAAGGGAGGACCACCCTAATATACATACAGGATGTCTCAGAAGTCGCGCACCATAGGCTTTATTCAGATTTACGAGGTTTAAGGGTCGAAATGGTTTATAAGTAATGTTTAATTACAATATATGTTCGAATAATAAAATTAGTCTGTACAGTTAATAAAAAAGCTAAAATAATTAAATTGAAAGAAGCTACATTAGCCAATGGTGCGTGACTTCTGAGACACTATTGGCTAATGTAGTTTCATTCAGTTTATTTTAATTAAGATCACTTAGAAAGTCGCATTTTGATTAATAGTAGTCAGCATGGGTTTCGACGCCATAAATCTTGTTTAACTAATTTGTTAGAGTTTCATAATGAAATAGTGCGCGAATACCTATCGTATTCGCGCACTATTTATTTAGACTTTAAAAAGCGTTTGATACAGTTCCGCATAGAAAATTAATTGCAAAGGTTAAAGCGAACGGTATACGCGATCAGGTAGCTAACTGGTTAGAGAAATGGCTTCATGCCAGGAAACAGAGGGTCGTTGTTAATGGTAGGAAATCGGGGTGGTTAGATGTAGGTAGCGGTTTCCCTCAGGGTTCAGTGTTAGGCCCATTGCTATTCGTAATCTACATTAACGACATAGATGTAGGCTTGACCAGTAACGTGTCAAAATTCGCGGACGATACTGAAATAGGCGATAAAGTTTTTAACGTGGGCGATAGAAACAGGCTCCAAAACGATGTAAATAGAATTATGAGTGGACAAACTGTTCAGTGTTCATTTTCGATAATAGCAATACTCGTAATAACGGTTTTAAATTGTGTGGCAGACATTTCATTACTAATATCGCTAAAAACATTTTTACGTTTAAAGTAATTGATAAATGAAATAATCTTCCCGCGTCCGTCGTGAACTCTACCAGCGTTAATATGTTTAAAAACCGTTTACATAGGCTTTTTAAAAATATTAACGTTGTTTCAAATAATAAAACAATTAGCAACAGGAGTTCTGGGGCTCATGATCGAGGATGAGTCTTTTGACGATTAATGCCAGCTTGTGACATGCCAGCAATAAAATTATAAAAAAAAAAAATTAGACTAACACAAACTTAGATGTAGCTCGTAGCGTAAACTAACCCACTTTTTGTTATACTCTTCATACTTTTTTTTTCTTTTTTATCCTCTCTCTGCATGGTTGTATGGTATGACAGTGTTGGAGTTAAGACTGTCTTTGCATGGTTTGTCAGCGTTCTTATTTTACTTCTTTTCATCTTTCACCCCTTTCCTATTCTCTTCGACTATTTTTCCGACTTGTCGGCAGTGGCCGGCGGATGATGATGGTGTCTTTCTCTCTCTTTTTCTGAATGAATGTTAACCCACGAATGATAGGTTTTGCTACTTACTTAACCCATTATTCTCTTCTTTTAACCCCCTACTCTCTTCTTTCTCTCGAGCTAACCTTAGAGTGGATCTTAGGGTCTTTGTTAGCCTTAGCTTCTGTAGATCTGTAGAAGATAGCTTTTTGATTAACTGTACATACTATTAATTTTATTATTCGAACATTATCGAACATATATTGTAATTAAACATCACTTATAAACCATTTTGACTCGTAAACCTCGTAAATTTGAATAAAGCCTATGGTGCGCGACTTCTGGGACACCATATATATATATATATATATATATATATATATATATATACAGGGTGTTTCATAACATGTGGGATGCACTTTCAGGATGGATTCAGGATATGAGACCACTGAAAAAAAGTTTTTATAAACATATGCCTGAAATCGCCTTGTTTCCGAATTACAGCACGTTGTGTTCCAGCAAGTATCCGCCTTATCTTTAAAGGAAGTGCTCAAAATGACCGCCTTGCGCTTGAATACACGCCTCAACACGCCTCGTCATAGACTGCCTGACGCGTTCAAACATTCCAGGTATTGCTCGGATTTCCTGGCATCCTTGTTCTACATGTTGGCGAAGCATTTCAACGTTGTCAATGGGTGTCACGTAAACGATGGATTTCAGATGACCTCACAGGTAAAAATCGAATGGATTCAGGTCTGGGGAGCGAGCAGGCCACGCAATGGCTCCTCCATGGCCAACCATTTATCAGGGAAATGATCATCCAAATAGTCTCTGGCTACTCGACTAAAATGAGGCGGGGTGCCGTCATGCATAAACCACATAAGACGTCGGACACCAAGAGGAGCTTCATCTAGTAAATCGCTTAAATCATTCCTTAAAAAATTGGAATAGGATTCTCCTGTTACTCTTCCAGGTAAAACAAAAGGACCGATTAAGTTGTTGTCAATAAGTCCTGCCCATACATTGATACTAAATTGTTGTTGGTGCCTTGACTGGATGATGGCATGCGGATTCTCTTCGGCCCAGTGATGAGTGTCGTGAAAATTGATCATGCCATTTCTTGTGAAGGCAGCCTCATCAGAAAACAACACGGAGGATAGGAACAGAGGATCGCGAGCACACTGTTGAAGGAACCAAGTACAAAAAGCCTCTCGTGGTGGAAATCAGCTTCAGTAAGCCCTTGGACTCTGAATGTGATATGGGTAAAGCTGTTGCTCCCGCAAAATTCTCCACAGAGTTGTGTATCTTACCCTCTGCTGCTGCTCTCCTTCGGGTGCTGTCACTAGGATGTTCCTCCACGCGATTCAGGACCCACTCCTCCAACTCACCAGCCAGTTCTGGCGCTAATTGGTCTACCACCATCTGAAACTCGCTTGTTGAATGATCCTTATCAGCAAGACGCTCGTCTATTCTCTGAAAGGTCTTCTTATCTGGCAGACGGCAATTCGGAAACCTTTCCGCGTACAGACGTCTTGCTGCGGCCGCATTACACTCGGCAAGTCCATACATGAGATGCATGTCTGCCATTTCTCTGTTTGAATAAGCCTCCATTCTCACTTCAAATGCACACTATCACTGAAAAGCGCAAAAACTTTTAAGGTTTTTTTTCACTGGACTGCACTTATTCACGGTAAGAAGTTACAAATACGAACAGTGAAACAACGCGATGCACCTCTGACTGACTGATGGCTCTACACTCAACGATATTGAAACATGTCATAGAGTGTACGAAACATTACAATCGACAAGGCCATACATGAAATAAGTCTCGTACACACTCACAAACATTGTCGGCAAGCAGTGTTTGCAAACAGTGCGGAAAGAATTGCAAGAACACAAAACGGGCTGTACCTCGGAAACAAAGCGATTTCGGGCATATGTTTATATAAACTTTTTTTCATTGTTTTCAGGTTCTGAATTCATCCTGAAAGTGCGTCCTACATGTTATGAAACACCGTGTGTGTATATGTATATATATATATATATATAGTTTAATTACTTAATTGTCACTTCTGTGCTTATAACACGTTCTTATGTCTTAAATTAGTTGAATTCATCTATTTCAGTAATCAATAGGACGAGTGTAAGAGTGATGGTCTCGCACAAAGGTTGTGTGTAATATAAAAGACTGATATCCCACAGACTTGCCTCCGAGGTGTAACGCTCAAATTTAAGTAATCTGGAACTTCTAAGAACTCGGTAATTATATAAATTCCATTCTTCATTGGTTGAAATGGTTCGAGATGAGTAAATGAATAGCGCCCGATTTCATTCCATCTTCATTATGAAGGAATTGATGCAAAATTATCGCATTAATGTACTTCATTTTTGTTGTTGTTTATTATTGATTGAGATGTATGTGCGCTGATATACCTTAGTTAACCTTGGTTTTGCTTCCGCCCGAATTGTTCATTCTGACCAAGGTCAAGCTTGTTGCTCCACCTTGGACCTACAGTTTAACGTGAAATCCTAATCACGACCCACCACGTCTTTGCCCGGACTCGATCTCACGACCACCCAATCAGCAGCCCAACGTCTTAACGACTAGGCCACCCGGGTACCCATTCATCTACGAACCTATTTTTTTATGAAAGAATGAACAACTGGGTAAGCTGCGCGCCATCCGCTTTCGCCGGGAATCGAACCCGGTGTCGGTGGGTTCGTAGTCGGTAATGCTAACCACTACACCACCTAGACACACGCAGAGACAGTATATGTGCGCGCGCGCGCGTATATATATAAAAATCAAACGACGTTATGAAATATCTTAATAATACACAATAAGATTAGGTGAACACAGAACCGTCAAATGGATTCATTATCTATTGAAACAAACCAATTTTAGAGATGAAATTAAGATTATTAATTCAAGTGTCTGAACTGAATTCCTTTTACACAGTCTGACTCCCGAGTTTACCAAATTATTTATTTATTTCTATTCGAAAATCTTCCTTCGATACCAAATTGTCATTCGCAAATGGAGAACATTTGAGTCGATATAAATTTTATTCTGCAACGTGTAAGTTGTTTTTTCTCAATAAATAAATAAAAAAAAAATATATATATATATAATATATATATATATATATATATAGTGTGTACCTTTGTTAATGCAATGGTAAAATCTATACCTATGCTCTGAGGGGCGAACTGGCTCTATAATTGTAGCACGTACTGCCGATTAAATCTATTGGAGCTAATTTCTTACGAGGCACGAGTGTGCAATTTTCATATTTCTCCAGTTATGACCCCCCGCGTGAATTTTTAAGCCGAAGTATATGTTTGTGCTCAGTGAATATACGAAATATATCTGCCCAAGTAACTGAGAATCGGAGAGGTCAACAGGAATTAAACAGTGTGTGTCAATACAGTACTTTAAAGGACGTTACGTATGTACAGGGTGTCCCATAAGTCCGGTCTCGGAGGGGAAATTTATTTTAAATTAAATTTACGAAAGTAATACGTGTGACGAGGACTGAAACAAATGCTCAAATTGAGGTCTTGTTTTGGGGCCTTTTTTTTTTTTTTTGTTGCGGGTAAAATAACAAGCAATGGCTAATATGGAAGTGAGCCTTTTTCTCAGGAGTGTAACTCGCTTAGATATTAACCATTGCCGTGTTATTCTACCCGCAATCAATTTACTTTTGTAAATTTAATTTAAAATAAATTTTCCCTACGAGACCGGACTTACGACACACCCTGCATATATATATATATAATTTTAGACAGGAACGGGCACACAGACAGATACAGAGATAGATAAAGAGACAGGGAACAGCAACCGACAAAGGGAAAACAGAGAGAAAGAGAGATGTTAGGAAAAGGGGAAAAAGTGACGTCAAAATGGTTAATCTTTACAGAGTAAAAGCTTTTATCTGGTCTCTAATTTAATTTTAGGGGAAATTTAGTAACAATCGAGAATGGACCTCGAAAACCCCGTCCTTCTGTCCACTGCCATTTCTGTCCTTTCACCAATCCATAATTATTACTGAAGGAACATTTTATATATATATATATATATATATATATATATATATATATCTATCCCCAAGTCACGCCAATAGTAAGTTACTTTTATTTTACCCACTGGGTCGAACTTTGTAAATAAGTCGGCTTTTCATGTAAGACCTACTTTTTTTAGGTTAGGTTAACTCTGGTAACTTATATATATATAATGAAAAAATTAAATTATTAATTTATAATATATTTCATCAATGCTCAATATTAATTATAAATTACATTTTTATTTTCATATAATGACTTGCGGTAATCAAGGTGTCATTTTTTTTTCAGGCAGGTAGGAGGGGCCATGGGTGAACGCCCACAAAGATGGCCTTCCCCCCCTCCTCCCCCTCCAATCTCGTATAGAAGAAGGAAAGAGCCGAAATCTAGCTCCAGAGTGTTCGAGATAGATGCCTGGACTAAATCTTACGAACTTTGTATATGTTCGTTACATGCAAAGTAAAGAATTGAGATACGTACGTAAAAAAGAGAGAGTCCCTCATCTGTATACGCTTAATGAACTTCCTTTTTTATCTGTTAGGGTAAGAGAACATGACTATAATAATTATTAAATTCTTTCGCCAAGATTATAAAGAAGATGAGGCTTGGTTTTTATTAATATTATTTTACAAAAATGTTTTTATGTGCCAAAACGTTTGACCAATGCAAGAAGCGAAAACTAAAGATATGATAACCATCGTGTTATTAAATACCGTAACTATCAACTTGGAAGCCAATGTTTTGTTAAAATGTTTAACTTTTTTAATGAATTCCAAAGTGAAAGCTTTTTAAATGTAACAGTGACTGTTAATTTATATTTCTTTGCTCAGAAAATCATTTTACTCGATATTATGAAGCGATGAAATGCAGTTGCGTCATAAAAATTATTCAAGTTTGAAATCACTACTGAATTAATTGAAAAGTTTTTCAGGTTTGGTTGTAATAGAGTAAAGCTTGGAAATTTAAAGTGTCTTCAGCCTCGCTCAGCCATTTTGTTACTAAAACTAAAGGCAGTTTTTTTTTTTTTTTTTTTTGTATGCTCCTCAAGTACACAATAATTCCCTGGAAACACCTCGTTTGAATAATTTTTTTGTTTGTTTGTACAAGTCACTCATTATATCTGGTTCTACGTCACGTTAAACCGAGTCAAATGTACTAATTCTTTCGTACTGTAAAAACTTCAAAATTTCCAGTTTACCCAGGAGAAAACAAATAAATAAAATCAACATAATCATTTCTTCCCCTTCAGAGTAAGCGCATGAGCAGCACGAGGTAAAACCAAAAGGGGGGGGGGAAAAAAAAAAATCTTTTGAAAATTTCGCTAACAAAAATCTATTATACGAGTGTTTTAGCATCGTTTACAGAAGCAATAAAATCAGTTGGGAGAGACACGTTTTCAATTCATTTTTTTTTTTGTTTAATCTTCAAATCTCGCGAAACAGATATAAAAACATATGATTTGAGGCGAGATTCTTTCATTTTTATTAAGAAAACTTTGAAGATTTTGGATGAAAGTTTTTTGGAAAGTTTGAATATGAAAAGCGGAATTACACTTTGGTTGGTCGTTTCTGCGTGGGATTATTCCCCTTAATTCGAATCGGATATACGCAAGAGGTGGTCATAGCCGTAACTTTATTTTCGGTGCTTCAAACTGTCGAGGGCTCTCCATGTTCTGAATATGGAAATGCATAAACAGTTATCGTTATGGAGTCGATGTGGTTTTATATATATATATATAAATATGATACTGTATATATATATATATATATATATATATATATATATATATATATATATATATATATATATATATAACGCGCGCAATTTTGCATAATGAGGAATTACCCTACCAGCATATGAACCTCTTGAAGAGGACGAAAGGGGATGGTGCAAGCCACTACACTGTGACGAGATAAATGTTCATACAACCTGACATGTCCGAGGAAACTTTTAACGCTTTTGATC
Source organism: Bathynomus jamesi (assembly GCA_023014485.1). Classification (NCBI taxonomy): domain Eukaryota; kingdom Metazoa; phylum Arthropoda; class Malacostraca; order Isopoda; family Cirolanidae; genus Bathynomus; species Bathynomus jamesi. Next base: position 248,129 of record JAJOZX010001421.1, read on the forward strand.
CCAGAGGAGTTTACGTAATAACCCTCCCGCACTCGAGCTAATGACCAACATTTCATTCAAATTATCTGGTGCAGCGTTGCAGTTCCATAGATGGAATGTGGAATTCAGTTGTGGAACCACAAACGTTACACCAAATAATTTGTATGTAGTGATGGTCATCAGCTCGAGTGCTGGAGGGTTAATATGTAAAATGCCTCTGGGTGCAAAAGCGTTACGGGTTTCCTGTGATGATGAAATATCCGTCAGGTTGTATTACCTTTCATCCCGTAGTAGCGTAGTGACTAGTACATTTATTTTTCATTAATATATATATATATATATATATATATATATATATATATATATAATATATATATATATGGGGTGAATTTTACACTTAAACACGTGAAATGAATGAATGATGCAAACCCATAAGGTAAAAGAAAAAATTATTCCAAAGTCTTTCGTGTATTCAGCAGTACGTCAGGGAATTCCCTGACGAGGTGTACTGCTGAACACACGAAAGGCCTTGGAATAATTTTTTTCTTTCCTTGTGGGTTGGCGTCATTATCATCATCACACACACACACAGGGTGGTCCAAGATAAATAGCCCCATTATTTCTTTTAACAAAACTCAATGGGGTTACGTTATCTTGGGCTACCCTTTATACTGTAACTTAACCGAATCTAAATAGCCTAAAACACTGGAATATAATTTGTTGCAGTATATATATACAGTGGTGTAGTGCTAAATAAAGAAGTGAGGGAACGCATTTTGAAAGTGTTACTCAGATGCGGGGGGGGGACAATGGCGAGCGCGGCGAGCCCATACAGCTTGGGGTCCGGGGGCACTGTAAGCCCCCCGGGAAATCTTTTGAAATCTGACCAATTTCAGGGATATTTTGAGGTCATATGCACTGGATATTAGGATATATTCCAAGGTTGAAGATGCAGTATTTCCAGTGTCATTAGATATACGACCATCCAGTACGATCAATAAAAATAGCTAACAACTGGAATGATTAACTAAAAAAAAGTTAACTGGTACGCCGTGGTGACTGTTTCACCAGATCTTTATAGGCTAGCATTGCCTCAGTCGAAGCTAAAAGAAATGAAGCAGTTAATGATTCTTTCTCATATTTCTTCTAGGGGTGGGAATTAAAATTTCATGACGTTAGAGATTTGTAAGTTCGGATTTATTTGAATAGTGAGGAACGCCGTTCCGTTTACCAAAAAAAGTAAGGGAACGCCGTTCCCACGCGTTCCCACAGCACTACACCACTGTATATATATATATATATATATATATATATATATATATATATATATATATATATATACAGGGCCGGGTCTAGAAGTTGCGAGGCCCTAGGCAGATCTAGAAATTGCGAGGCCCTAGGCCTATATATATGAAAATATGGACTTAATTATCGGTACTATACCAGCAATATTAGAATCCTGCATAGACAGAACTATGCCAGCACTTAAAAATTAAACCAAACCAAAATAATCACGCATGGAAATTGTATAAGAAATAAATAAACCATACAAATAAGTGTAAATTATAATATGAATCAAGATTTGTATCGAAAATATAAGACAATGATAATATATATATATATATATATATATATATATATATATATATATATATATATATTATAGGTAATGACTTTCCATAGTATACAAACGTTTTTCATATGTGATGTATAAGAGATGTTGACATTTCATTTTTTATAATAGTGAGCGATCGACTTATAAGGCTAAATATTAATGCTTTAATATTTGGTTCAGATGCTCCTTGAATATTACAGCAATGCTTTTCTACTTTTCTTCGAGCTAAACTCTTCAATTAATTGAGAATAATCTAATGAATTTGTTATATCGTTTTCTATTGATAACATAGCTAATGATTGCAATCTCGCTTGAGACATGGTGGAACGCAAATATGTTTTAATAAGTTTGAGACGCGAGAAACTTCTTTCAGCCGAAGCAACAGTAACTGGGATGGTTAATACTATTCGAAGTGCAACATAAACATTAGGATAAATCTCACTTAGTTGTTTTTGCACTATATAAACAAGGGCATTTCCGAGATGTGTTTTCTCAGGTATAAACCTGCAAAGTACTTTAAGTTCTTCATAGAGTTCTAAATCATTAATATCACTGAACAGAACGCGCAAAACGGCTTCAGCGAGGCCCCCTTTGGCGCGAGGTCCTAGGCCAGGGGTGGGGAAACCCTCGCCCGCGGGCGAAATTTCGCCCACGAGCTAATTTCAATTCGCCCGCTTAGGTATTTATTATTTACTAAAAATTATTTATTTACAGCCCAGCAAATAGCTTTTTAAAATACATCTTATATACAGCGTGTCCCAAAGAAATGTATACCCACTTTGTTCGATAATACCAGCTATGAGGATAATAAATATATTACTTTTTATATGTTTTTTAATAAAGAATTTTCTCCTGAATCTAAATATGTAATTATTTTTATTAAAATTGAAAAACAAAAAAGTTACAGGTGTTTAAATTATAATTATTATTTTCGAGACTTCATGTGCGATATTTTCTAATATTTTTGCACGTATACGAGATAAGTTTGAAACCGACGGCACTGTGCAAAACTTACAAAAACAACGTTCTGGAAGACGTCGAACATCTTAGATAAAGTGTCATTTAACCATGGAATTTGTAAATTTTTTGAATTAACTAATAATTACAACATTTATGCTTCAATATCAACACTAAACATAAGTATCTCAAAACAGTCGGTTAAAATATTAGAAAATATCGCACATGAAGTCTCGAAAATAATAATTATAATTTAAACATCTGTAACTTTTTTGTTCTTCAATTTTTAATAAAAATAATTACATATTTAGATTCAGGAGAAAATTCTTTATTAAAAACATATAAAAAGTAATATATTTATTATCCTCATAGCTGGTATTATCGAACAAAGTGGGTATACATTTCTTTGGGACACGCTGTATATAAGCTTAAAATTTGCCAGACGCCCGCGGAGGTGTTTATGTTATCGATTTTCGCCCTTGGTACTGAAAAGTTTCCCCACCCCTGCCCTAGGCGATCGCCTAGTTCGCCTATAGCTAAATCCGGGCCTGTATATATATATATATATATATATATATGAATAGAAACGACATAAGTATTAAGGAACGTTTCTGCACACGAGGAGGAGAGATAACGAATAAATGAAAAATGAGGCGAACCGCCCAGGAATCGAACCCAGGGCCTTCCAATTGGCCCTGGGTTCGATTCCTGGGCGGTTCGCCTCATTTTTCATTTATTCGTTATCTCTCCTCCTCGTGTGCAGAAACGTTCCTTAATACTTATGTCGTTTCTATTCATTTATATACTGCGTGGTCATTGCAGTTATATATATATATATATATATATATATATATACTACTGTAGCTTGGTCACTTTGAGATGCATAACAGATTTTATCAATAGCGAAAGAAAAATTAGCCACAACGCTTTGAATTGGAACTACCTTCTTAAAAAGAATGGTTATGGGTTCAAAGGTGCCGAAGCACGTGTGTGTGTGTGAGAGAGAGAGAGAGAGCGCGCGCGCGCGCGTGTGTGTGTAGGCAACTAAGCATTAGCGAAGTTGAGTGTGTGATAATTCACAGATGTAATGGAGTAATTTTTCTGCAAGAACACATTTAATACCTCACAACATTAAAATTTTATATAAAAAATCTTGAAATTTTTATTGTCAACAAAAAAAAAAAAAGATATTTTGATCTTGATTAGGTTAGGTTAAGCTAGATTAGCGAGTACCTCACTGTTTAATGACTTAACAGTAAACCACCTTTGAGCCCTCAATTGAGTTCGAAACACTTATCGCTCCCTTTTTCGTTTTATGATACGAAAGTTGGGTTTGGTTAATGAGGTTTTTAAATAGTTCGATTTTAAAAAAGCCATTACCTCGCTTATGCACACACACACACACACACACACACACACTGTGTGTGTGTGTGTGTGTAAAAACAAACAAAATAAGTGGGGAATAAGTAAAATCATTGATAGTGATCGTATTGATTTGGTTTGAAAACTCCACGATAACAGTTCTTGGCGTAAGCTGTGACTTGCACTAAAGGAGAGAGAGAGAGAGAGAGCAAAGGTTGCTTTTTTACGAGTGAAGATAATGATAGGGAGAGAAGAGTTGTTTGAACGCGAGTAAACAAACGTGTCAGATGATTCAGCTTCAAATCTGAAGGGAAAAGTGTCACTGACATACATACAGTTAACATGCAAATTTTAACACACACACACACGTGTGTATATATATATATATATATATATATATATATATATATATATATATATATATATATATATAAAGAAAAGACTGGATGCCTGGCTCAGGACAGTACCAGATGAGCCGGGCGTGCCTGGCTATGTACGGTGGAGAGCGCAAGAAAGCAACTCGCTCCTCCACCAGGCCAGACCTAGAGGCGGGGCCGCCAGCTTGACCTCCATGTGAAGAGAGACCAACACACGAAACAACATAAGGTTCATAAGGTAAGGTATATATGTTATTTTTAACTAAAAACTACTTTTTCAGTAAAAAAAATTTGTAATTTATAATATTTTAAAAGAATTTACAAATTACGGAGTGATGACCCTTTAAAAAGACACCTGTCTTTTGCGTCACTGAGTCAAAAGGGCATCATTGCATAAATTATAAATGTTTTAACTGAAGTATTTTTGTTAAAAATAGTGGCGGCCATAGTACGGAAAAGATCCATTCTCTCTGGCTCCTTTGACTCCTAACTTTTGCGCCACCTTGTGCGCTTGTGCGTATATATATATATATATATATATATATATATATATGTGTGTGTGTGTGTGATATTCGCGTTGCACGCGTGAACTTCTTTCTGGAAATAATTCCCATGAAAATTGAAACATCCACTCCCACTACTTTAGAGTTTATTTCAACTCTTTAGGGAGTTTCCCTGAAATAGAGCTGAAATTGTGGCTGCAGTCTGTCCCTGGAGTTACTTCCATATGTATCGGCGACGGTGGGAGACACGGCCTTTGCCCTCCCTCCCTCCCTCCTTCCTTCGAGTAGGCCATACCCAGGGCCTGGTTAACCATTAGTTAGGCTAATAAAGCTGTAGCCTTAGGCCCTATTTTTTATAATATAAACCCTCAATCTTTGTCACAAGATTGGTTAAGTAATATCATATAAAACTGCATAATTATATCTTCAGAGGTGGAAAATAAGCGGTTTTTTTTTAGTTTTAGTAAGAGGTTTTTTATGTCATTATATATGATGGTGGTGTTATTGTTGATATGTATGTATAATTTTCATCCATTTTTGTACGATTGGCTTGAAAGGATTAAATCCATTTCCGAAATTGTTTTTTAGACGTTAGGAATTTGGGCCTAGTGTTAATGATCATTCAGCATGTCAATGAAAGGCGGAATGTTTTGTTTAACATCACAGTTTTAAAGCCAGGAAGGAAGAAATTATTCTCTGTTTGAATTGTATGCTTTTTTTTTTTTTAATGTATATAGCTTTGATTTTTGTTCGTTGTTAAATTTTAATAAATATATATATATATTTCTATTTGTTTGAGGATTTTATGAATTATATACAATATATAGGTTCTTCCCTCTTATTAGCCCTTAGGCCCCTCACAGCTTTAATCCGGCCCTGGCCGTACCCACCTTATTTACCGGTGTTTGTTGGAACGGGGCCTTCGGCTCCATTGCGACGAATGTCTTGCTCTTTTGACTGTGCGTTACTTGCTGGTCGAGTGTCGCAGTATTGGGGACCCACGTCGGCGCTTTCTCTCCGAGTACCGCGGAAAGGGCGCTACATGGTACTTATCCCCCACCCTCCACCCCCAACAATGCTCTTCAATGCTCCGTTCTGACGCGATTTACTTTGGAATGGAAGCATTAGGTTTGTTGAGGATGCTGGCTTTTTCCCTCATTTCTAATTCTTTTTACCCTCAAGTTTTCATTTACATTTTTCCCCTCACCACATCCGCAGCGCTCATTCTTCATTTGTCATTTCATTCGTAGTTTTATGTAATTTACAGTTAACCCTATCGATTAATTCCGTTTATTTGGCGTCAAAGACCGGGACGTTACGATGCCAGAGGGATTACATTCACTCATTCGCTTCATCCCATTTTATACTTGCCTCCATGCTTCGGATGCTCTCTTTACTATAAGCATACCTTTTAAACACTTCACATTCGTACCTCCATTTCTTCAACATCTATCTCCGTAAGGGCTTCTCTATTCTGTTGCTACATCATTCGAATTCAGCCTTTCGGCTTTTATTCGAAATAAAATATTGTGATTTACTCGATCATACGCTCCTAGTCTTATACCCAAGAAACAACGATACACGCAATTACTGCAAGTTTATGCACTGAGATATATATACTTCATGCAGTTACACCCAAAATCCCTTAATAGTTTTATGTAATTTATAGTTAATCTCATTAACTAATTTTGTTTATTCACCGTCAAAGACCTCGATGTTGCAGTGACAAGAGGGATTATATTCAGTCAGTCACTCGCTGTATATATATATATATATATATACCTGTATATATATATATATATATATATATATATATATATATATATATATATATATATATATATATTATATATATTATATGGATATACAGTATATATTCCTACATATATATATATATATGCAGGAAGGAGGGACCAAGGACGAACGCCCGTAAAAATGCCAATTCCAGAGAAGTAAAAGAAAAATTGAAATCAAGGTCCAGAGTTTTGGAGATACCTGGACACACCACATTTGAAAGACTGGAGGTCACATACAGGGGGAAAGATGGATTGAGAAAGGTTGTGCCAGAGTTGAACGGTTGAGTAGATGAAAGAATGAGAAGACCGTTTAACCCTTGCGTTAACGAGTTGGACAGAAAAGGGATGAGAATGTGTCGAAAGCCTGGTATTGTATGCTCTACCGAAAGGGAGGAGGCATGCAGTTAGAGAGTTCAGAAGAGTGTGTATATACTGTATATATATATATATATATGTGTGTGTATATATATATATATATATAATATATAATATATATATATATATATATATATATATATAGTCATAACATTAACATGAAGTGATGTTTTGGTGTGTGCTTTTAATTCGTAGCAACTCGAAACGAGCAAATGAAAAACAAATTAAATGTACTTAAAAGGAATACAAATGCTTTCTGGATTTTAAACGTTCAAGTCTCTTAAGAGAAATATTTATACTTGATATCACGAAGGCAATAAAAGTCGCGAGAATGTTTAATATTTATAGCTTGTAATTTTTTTAAAGTTAAAAATGCAATAAAATAATCATTTGGCGTTGCTTTTTAGACCCTATTACGCCAAAGTTTCGTGAAACTTTTTGAAATGTATTGATTAAACTGCTTAAAAGAGAGGAAGTTACAGCCTATAAAATAGATTTCTCAGCGAAAAGGTCTCGAAGCATTATTCTATTTGAAAGGGTACCAACTAATTTACTCTGCGAACACACGCATGATTCAAAAATGAATAAAATTTAGGTATACAGTTTACTGTAGTTGTACAAAGTCCAATTAATGTGACACATTCGTTTAAGATTTTTTATATTTTTTAATGAATTCGAGTAAATATGAGCAATTAAGGTTAACGAACCTTTTATTTACTAATCTGAAGGTAACACCTTCGTCACATATATGTTTCAAACAACGATTTCAGTCCAGGAGTGAGCGCAATGGGGTCGCATTAGGCTGGCCTGAGCGGTGTGCCATTCTCTGGCCCTCCTAACTGCAATATCAATTGCAGGAAAGCATATCAAACAAACAAAAATCTTTAATTCAGAAAAAGAATAAATCTTGCAGAAAGTTTTTAAATATTTTTAGATACAAGTTATGATAGATATCCGTCACGGCATTATTAATATATTCACAGTATTCTTATCCGAATATGTCGTTGGAAGCCTGGAAGCTTTTTAGGCACAATTAATGGCATTCACTTTATTTGTTACATATATGCTCCGTATGAATTCCAACAAGGCCTAACGAAATTACCGTATTATGTGTTGAATTTGGTATTTAATTAGTTCACAGAATAGGAAGGAATTTGTCATTATATCCAGAATGGAAAGGAAACGCGATTATTTTATAGAAATCGCTCCCTTCACGCTTTTTGGAGCAAAATTATTTTGAAAACAATGAAATTTTATGAAAACTAAACAAATCTATTCACTTTGTTTGCTCATCATTTAATTATTTTTATGAACAGTAAACTTATTAATTGCACCGTTCTCGTAAAAAGAAACTGTATCAGATGCAGTGTACAGTTACTACAGGTACAGTAAGCTCGTTCATTATTATATTTTTCTATAAATTAATGGAAAGATAAATAAGAGATAACGGAGAGATAGATATAGATAGATAAATTAATTAATAACTTTATAATAAAAAATAAATTTCAGAGCAATATCGTGGAACTTTCAGTTTCTACAGTAAACAAAGTGTATTTCTATTGTTTCAAATCTCGGAACCACTGACGCAAAACGTGTTGCTTTACAATCTAACTTGAATATTTTATTTTTCACTGAATGTTTACTCTACACGCATGTTGATAAATGTGTGTGTGTGTGTGTGTGTGTGTGTGTGTGTGTGTGTGTGTGTGTGTGTGTGTTCTTGGCTACTTTACGTTATGGTAATGGAGGTTAGATCACGTTAGGTTTGTTCAGATTGATTTAACCAAGTTGTTTAGATTAGGTTAAATGTCGCCATCCACAACTGAAAATGTAAAAATATTGCGGTTTTGTAAAGTAGCCGAACGTATGCGTGTGCGCATAGGCAACTGGGCATACGCGAGGTCGAGTGTATGAGAATTTACAGATGTAGAGAGGTATTTTTTGTGAGGTGACGTTTTTGGTTCCTCGAAACATTAAAAAACTTGGGATCTTTTCCATTTTATGGGAACCACCATTTTTTTTAAATAAATACATGGTTTTACAGCATTTTTTATGCTGATTCCAAATATATTATTCTTTTTCAGGAGAAATAAAAAATAAGAAAGTTATAGTCAATAATTTTTTATTATTTATATGATATGCCACGATGACGTCATTTGTACGATAACGTCATCGTAAGCTCAGTTAGGGCCTAATAGGCTGTAATAGCCTATTTCTAATAGTGTGAAACTATAATTTCATTAATGTATTGTTGGTCTCAAGAGTATACAACGATCAAATTTTGCGAAAAGGAATTCGGCATCTCCCATGGAACAATCGTGGATTATAACAATTACTTTAGAGAGGTAATTAAGTTTTAAACAATTAACCTAACTAACCTAACTAAACTAACCTAACTAAACTAACCTAACTAAACTAACCTAACTAAACTAACCTAACTAAACTAACCTAACCTAACTAAACTAACCTAACCTACCTAACTAACCTAACCTAACTTAAACTATGCAATATGAGAAAATAAAGAAATATCGTATAAATAATAAAATATTAATGACTATAACTTTCTTATTTTGTATTTCTCCTGCAAAAGAATAATATATTTGGAATCAGCATAAAAATATGCTTCAGAACAAAATATTTATTTAAAAAAATGGTGGTTCCCATAAAATGGAAAAGACCCAAAACTTGTATAAAAATACCTACAAACAATTTTTTTATCGAAAATTAAAAATGTTGACCCTGATTAGGTTAGTTTAGTTAAGGTTTGGCGAGGTTAGGCTGCATTAGCGAGTCCGTCATTATTTAATGACAATACAGGGTGGTTCAAAAGTACCTATTTTGTTGAAATAATAGTATTTTAGAATAAAAATATAGTAAAATAATTATTAGATGTACAGTATATTTATTTATCAAGCTTAGGTCTAAGATTCGACGTGAGTACCATCAGTGTCTCTGCAAATCTCAAATCTCTGGAGTTATTTTAGCGACTGCCGCGACAATGGGGGTTGCGGATCTGGCAGGTCTGTAACTCTTGTTCTGTAAACCTCAGACTTTATAAAGCCCCACCCAAACAATTCTAATGGTATTAAATCCAGAGATCGTGCTAACCAGGGCCTGTTTCCATCACGTCCAATCCAGCGATTTGGTAAGAGCTCATCAAGGTACACCCGAACGATGTTTGCATAGTGACATGGAGCTCCATCTTGTTGAAAGACAACAGTGTCCTAGTTGACATTCTAGGATTTTTTGAAAGGCATCTCTTCCCAATTCGACATTTTCTTGAGAGGTGCCTGGACGTCCAGGCTCGCGAATTACTTTGTCTCTTGGTCCTGGTTTGTGAAATCATCTTTAGAATTTTTCTCAAATTTCTTTGCACTTCTTCCCTTGGATACTTAGTGTTACTACCATCACACGTTCTTGTACCTTCCATCATCATCTGTGGCCTGTAGAAAATAAAATAGAAATATTATTTCAGTAGAATAGATAGAGACTTTTGGACCACCCTGTAGAAACCACCGTTCGAGACCTCAATTGCGTACAAAACCCTTATTACGCCTTTCTCGGTTCGATGTCATTCAGGTTAGGTTAGGTTTGGTGAATTAGTTTTTCAGATATATGGATTCAAAAATGACACCTCGACCTATATGTAATTTAAAACACCGTCGAATGATGATAAAATTTGTACTCAAAATAAGATTCATTCTAAGGCTTGAGTTCAACTGAACGTCATATTTAACATTTTTAACCCTTCCTTTCACAGTAAACTGTGAAAGGAATTTTGTAAAGAGATATACAGGGTGTCCATAAATGATTACCCTGATTAAAGCATGCTATAACTTTTAAATAAACACTCGTATTCAAACACAGTTTTAATCATAAGTAGATAAACATACAAAGTTTTGATACATAGTTAATGAACTTAATAAGCTTCCACATGTGCACCCCTAGTGGCACATAAAATGTCTAAACGGTATTCACACTCACGACACACATTTTCTAACATTTATGGGTTAACTGTTGCAATTGCATCCGTAATGCGTTCTCGCAATGTCCTGATATCTGGAACAACTGTTGCATAAACCAAATCTTTAACATGACCACAGAGAAAGAAATCCAGCGGGGTAATGTCTGGTGATCTTGGGGGGCCATGGGATTGGCCCGTCCCTGCCAATCCATCGATTTGGAAATGTTGCGTCGAGAGTTTCACGAACAACATGCGCCCAATGAGGGGGTGCCCCATCTTGTTGGAAGATGACAGTTGGCTGCCTGTCCTGCAGCTGGGAGATGGCGTAATTGGTGAGCATATCCAGGTACACAGTTGCGGAAACAGTGTTCTCAGCGAAGAAGAAAGGACCAATTATCTGATCATGCATTAGTAGGGTGTGTCAATTTGGGAGGTGAAAATTAATTTTTGCCAATTCCTTCACTGAGGGGTTTTAAAAATATGTTTTTGGATGTGAAGAATTCAAATCTGCTATTATTTTTGTGATTGCTCAACACTTAGCTTGGTAAATCTACGTTTGATTAAAAAGCACATAAATTGCTCTCGGAAAACAACATTTATTAATTTTAGCTTCTCAAAATGTCAGGTAATGCTATAAAAATTTTAGTTTCTCTGCATAAAACATATCCTAGTAATCATAAAACATATCCTTGTAATCATAAAACATCATTAGAAAGTAATGACATCAGTAAAAAAAATATTTAAACAAGTTTCATCAAGTCTTGCTTTGATTCGTTCTTGGACATCAGCCGCCGACTTGCTTCTTGGCCTCTGATATAGCCCTCACGTTTCTCATGTGTATACACCCTGCCTGCTGCCTCTGTGACTTGTTTCACAACCTCTCTATTGACTGAGCATGACAGGGCCACTGTGGAACTTGCATAGGCTTGTCAAAGAACTTCTTTACTTCCGCTGTAGTCAGTTTACATGTCAAAGGAGGTTCAAATACCCTGTCAGACCAGTCTGTCAGCTCCAACACGGAAGAAGCACTGGGGTTGATGGAAGGTGTTTCCTGGGACGTACAGAAAGATCTCCAAGTGTGTCATCATCTCCACCCCTCATGTCAACAATCTTCTGGACACCAGCTCTCCTCTCCTCACTGTCATCTGAGCACAAGAGTGTCTGGATTATCATTTCGCTGAATGCATACCATGCTGAGCGCTTGATGGTTGGCAAAACAGCATCAACTACAGCCTTTTGCAGCCTAACTAGCCGCAGCTGAAACAAGATGTGGCGTGGGCCTTCCACCCAAGAGTGTTTTACTTTGATGTTGAACGAACAGGGGTAGTACACACCAACAATGTATTCCACTATCAGTCTTAAGTTGTTGAGGGTTTTGCCTTTAAGGCCATGTTTTGAAACCCATATGCGACAAAGCCTGTTTGCTGTTGTCAACCACCTTGAATGGCTCACTGGACCAATTTCAAGAAGGGCCAGATCTGCGGGAAGTTCTCCTGTCCTTATGGCCTGTGTGATCCTATACCCGTACGCTTGATCAGTAGAGAGATCCTTTACGACATTGTCACTCAGTGAAGTAAGAGGCTCTCCAATTGAGAGTTTGGTGAATGAAGGATCAATTTCAAGTTCGGTTGCAGTGTCTAGCATCTTGCCAATGTTACCTGTCCATTGTTGTTAGACAAGGTCTTCCCATCCAGTGCTGTGATCAAGTGTCGCAGGGGTAACTCGTTAGTGTGGAGGGCAAACCAACCAGATCAGCTTACGGCAAAGCTTGACCTCTACCCAATGCATGGAACCACCCTCCCAGCCAGTGTTAACATTTGTAGAATCACCTCCAATGGCCTGCAGGCTTTTATCAATGCCCTTCTTCATGAAATCTACAAGATTATCAGCAATAACTTCAGCAGGTTTTTTTCTCGTTGAGCCTTTCTCAGGAGTGAAGTGGTAGAGATATCTTCCACCTGGCTCACTGCACACAGAATAATGCTCTTCTTTGATGATGCTGGGGAACTGACGATCTGAATTGTCTACTTTCAGCATAACTTTAGTTGTATCTTGACGGCCGTCAAAGAAGATGCAGTCAATTTCACCCTTCTTACAAAGATCATCAAATTCCTGATCCAGGGATCTCATAACTTTTTCTTGGGCCCTCTTGACTTTATTGTGATCAACTACAAGTCTCTTGTCTTCTTCAGTGATCAAGCCAGCAGTGGTGATGGCAGCTGCGGCACGCAGGCCAACACCATATCTGATGCTCTGCATAGCAACATTAGGTATTTCTAATGTGTTGTACTCTGGCTTTTTATTGGAAGTTGAAGACGTGCTTGGTATTTCTAATGTCACTTCATAACTTCCATCCTTTCCATCTTGAGCATCAGCTATTTGTTCTTCATTTTCATCATCAGAGAAAATTATTTCATTTGATGGCATTGAAACATCCTGCTTACTTGTCTGATTATATTCAGCAAGCCTTCTTCTTTCGTCTTCTTGCCGCTTCTGCTTTTTGACTTGTCTGTTGTGCTCAGGTTGATCTGGCAAACCAATCTGATGTGGTCCAATAGAACCAGACTTGTCTCTCTGACCTTTAATGAAAGCAAGTTCCTTCACAGGGATCTTCATCTCCCTAGGGCATGTACAGTTAATGTGAGTTTCGTTTTCAACTAGCATCTGCAAGGCAGCCAAATTCAGAGCAGAGAACAATTTTACACTTGCAACTGAGGATGTCAAAAAGCTTATCAAGTTTTGCAATGAAAGCCTCTTTGACATGTAGCTTTCCTCTCCCAAGAGATATGTTTTTGGCCTGCTCCCAGCTCTCTTGGATCTTGTTTAAGATTGTGACTCGTGAATTTACAACGGGGGCTACAAAAGAACTTTGCTCGTTCCCACTTTTCAAGCACTTAGGGTAATGTCCTTTTCAAGACTGGCTGCTGGGTAGTTTCTCACATCCTAACCACTTTGTTCTCTTAGCAGTAGCCCATATTTCAGAACGTCTCGCAGAGTTGGGAGTTCAGAGGGCAACAAATCTCTACCAGTTCCAATTAGGTTGCTCATATGTGTGAATGTCCCCAGTCTTGTCCTCCTTTTAGAAGCCATTGTAGGTCAATTCCCACTGGTTAGGATGGTAGCACTGACGGACAAGTAATCTTCAGCACACTGATGAATATGTTTCAACCTGTGAAATAAGCAAAAACAGCAGTGCATTATATATATACAGCATATATAATTATTAATATAATAATTATTATATAATTCCACAAAAAAGTCACTATTTTAATGTAACTTCTTACCAAGCAAAACTATATTATATTAAATTAACAAAAATATCTTTAGAATTCCTAAGTCATGCTGCAACTCTTTAGCACCCCTCATATTTGGAATTTGGAAGTTGAAAAATTCGACACACCCTAATGCATTAGTCCACACCAGACATTGATCTTCGGACTGCCCCGAATATGCTCCCTTACGGCACGTGGGTTTTCCGATCCCCAAATACGCACATTGTGTCTGTTGACTCTACCACGAAGATGGAACGTAGCCTCGTCTGAAAAGCAGATACGTAACAAGAAGTCATTATCCTCGTTAATGCTGTTTAAAATGTCAATAGCGAATTGTTCACGTTTTGGACGGTCATCAGGCTTCAAGTTCTTGAACAATTTGTACCTTGTAGGCGTGTAACTTCAAATGTTTGTGTAACACCTTGTGCACCGTAGATTCGGTATCTTTAGTTGGCATGAAGCTTGTCTCACCGATTTCCTTGGTGACCGTGTGAAAGCAGTTTGAATGTTTTCCACCGTCCCATCGGAAACTGATGGTCTACTACTGCTCTTTCCCTTTTCCACGTTTCCAGTTTCTAAGAATTTTTTCATCCACGACTTAACTTCACATCAGGTGGATTCTTTCCGTACTTTGTTCTGAACCTTCGCTGAACACTGACAGGAGATTGTTTCTGCAAGCCACACAACACATTGTGCCTTCTCTGTCACAGACGCCATCTTAACTGAACAGCTACTACAGCGCTCCTAGCGGTGAATGTGGTAGACGAAACACACCAGCACAGAAACTTTATGCGTGTACGAGATCACCTGTAAAAAGAAAACGGATGTAAGATTCGTCATTAAAACATGAGAGCATACTGTTTTCAGGGTAAACAGTACTAAATGAGGCCCTTTTTGGAAGAAGTGGCTAACCGACAAAAGTTAAAAAAAAAGCCAGAAAACGCAAAGTTGTACCAAATTTGAAAGTACCAAAATATCTTTTGAAGATACTTCGACGAAATAACTTCAAAAGTTAAAAAGTTTTGGCACTTTCAAATTGGTCGTTTAATTGCGTTTTTTTTTTTTTTTTACTATTGTCGCTTAGCCACTTCTTCCTGGGAGGACTTCAAATATTGAATGCGTACTTTGGATCACAAAACTACTGTTCCATTACCTTATTTAATTAAGCATTATATTCTTGATTTTTATCATACTTTTGTTTGGAAGAATTAAAAGTTGATTAAACTTTGTCCCAGTGGGACTGTAATGTCCCACCACAAATAATAATAATTAATAATAATATACGTGTATTGTACTAAAATGTAAGTTTCCTACAAATGCTTCGACAAGTTTATACAAGTTTAGTTACGAGAAAAGAAACCCAAAATGAGTGTAATACAAGTGACGAGTTACTTAAATATTTGGTTTTGAATAACAAAATATATCTTATATTTTTTGGTTAAAACAAAAAATATTTATGAACAAAAAGGGTTAAACTTCAATAATTTTCAGTAGATTCATTAATGTTTGAATGTTAGAACATATTAATCCTGTGAGGTCTTAAAAGTTAAAGATTTTGCTCTCTCTCTCTCTCTCTCTCTCTCTCTCTCTCTCTTCTCTCTCTCTCTCTTCTTCTCTCTCTCTCTCTCTCTGTTTATATATATACGTATATATATATATATATAATATATATATTATATATATAATATAATAATGGGAAATTTTTATTATTGAGTTAAGGCAATAAAAGAATAGGGATCAAACAATCGTGTGTAACGCAAACAGTCAGAGACTGTTAATTGGGTGAGATAAAGTGTGATAGAATGAAAGTCGACGCCTTTGTTTAACGAAGAATTAATGAGACTTATAGTTATTTGAAAAAAAAAATATTCACATTTATCAAAGAGACGATTCTCTATTGTAAAATAGACAGTTTTATGAAATCATGTTAATTGTCTGTCGAAGCGCATTTCCATGTTTGTTTCGTACATTTCTGTATACGTGAGCTGGAAATTTCATTTAGGACGATATTGAAGGCATAAATACGGAAAATAGAACTAAATTGAATTGTGTATATAAGGGGTTCCAAAAATCCTTAGCCCCCCCCCCCCCCCATTTGCAGCTTACATGTTTACTTATATCGAAATAGTTTTAGTGATTATAAAAATATATAAAATTCTTTATTTATTGCAGGTATTAAAATTACTCTAGCTGATAAAGTGATAATATAATGGCTTCTCAATTAATTGGTGATTCGGAGAGGCAACGTGTGATAGATCGCGTACGAGCAATAACATTTCGGGAAGCTCGTGATGCTGGAGCCACCTTTATAACACGTTCATGGGTTGCCAAAAAGTTGCGAAGAAGTGAGGACTTCGTCAAAAGAAATTGGAATAAAACTTTGGATGAATGTGAAATGGATACAACCAAATCTTTGCGCCCAAATTTGCCACTCTCTCAGGAAACAAGGACATCATTGAAAGCGGTACGCGAAGTGGGAAAAACAGCTGTGCTAAACTTTCTAGAGAGATCGAAGTGTTGAGAGGAAAGATCGTTAGTGGTGAGATCATTCGACTGTACCGTCATAGGCAAGGTTTAAAGCCTTGGCATGAACTTCCAAAGCCAAGAAAAACTCAACTTAACATCGATGACAGAATGTGGTTTGCCCATTATCTTGAAGATTGGGATGTGGATGATTTCATGCATTTCGCTGTCTCCGATGAATTTTTTGTTTACGTAACACGTCGGCCTAACTACCAAAATGATCGAGTGTGGGCCACAACACCAGATGAAATCGATGACAATGAACATTATGGCGAATTATTAAAAAGTTCAGACTGTGTTGGTGTGTTTGTTTTGTTCACTGCAAAGAAGCTCATGTGGGTGCTGAAGCCAAATGGTCAGAGTTGGGATGGACAGTATTTTCGTGATATTATTCTATCCCAGCATGTCATTCCTTTTCTAAGAACCCAAACAATGTTATGGATGTCGATCAGGTCACACTTCTGCACGATAAGGCCCCCTGCTTTAAGGCATTAGCCACTCAACAGTTGTTGCGGAACCATGAGATCCATTTCTTTGGAAATGAAGAATGGCCAGGAAATTCTCCTGACCTGAACGTCTGTGAACACATTGGATCAGTTATAAAGGACAAGGTTGAATGTCTCTTGTTTCAAGAACCTTCAGCAAATCGATTTTCGAAGGATACAATGACGCAACACATTGAAACTGTTTTAGCAAATTTGCGTAACGATCAAGATCTATTCACGTCACTTTTGGCAAGCTACCCAAAGCGAATTCAGGCTGTCTTGGAAGCCAATGGCGGGAACACCAAGTTTTAATTGTTTCATTAAATGCAGGATTAAATTCTCTTTTGTAAGGTATATTTAGTTTTACTGTACCTCTAATGGTTTAGGCCAGGGGTCCCCAAAATTCTCCTGACCTGAACGTCTGTGAACACATTGGATCAGTTATAAAGGACAAGGTTGAATGTCTCTTGTTTCAAGAACCTGCAGCAAATCGATTTTCGAAGGATACAATGACGCAACACATTGAAATGTTTTAGCAAATTTGCGTAACGATCAAGATCTATTCACGTCACTTTTGGCAAGCTACCCAAAGCGAATTCAGGCTGTCTTGGAAGCCAATGGCGGGAACACCAAGTTTTAATTGTTTCTCATTAAATGCAGGATTAAATTCTCTTTTGTAAGGTATATTTAGTTTTACTGTACCTCTAATGGTTTAGGCCAGGGGTCCCCAACCCTGTGCCCGCGAGCACCATGGCGCCCGCCGACCCGTTTGCGTGTGCCCGCCACTGACTGACTACGATTGATAAGTTTTTATTTAATTTTTAATGAAATGTTAAGCATGTTACATATTTTAAATATTTAGTTACTAAATAAGCACACCGGACAAAAAATTAGTCACCCCTCTCAGAATGTACCTAATAACGTGTGACGGCGCCTCTGGCCTTGATAACCGCACGAATCCGGCGAGGCAGAGACTCTACGAGGTTGTGCATGTACTGAACATCGATTTGCTGCCACTCGTTCATCAGCCGGTCCCGAAGTTCCGCCAGAGTCCGTGGGTGTCTATTCCTGCGCTTCACTTTCTGTTTCCAGCCTGAACAACACCTTCGACGCATTCAGGATTAAAGGCTTCATTGGACCTGCGATGTACTCGTCGCCTCCCATCATTGGAGAACAAACAAAAACGGGACTCATCGGACCAAATTACACGTTTCCAATCTGC
The DNA here is from genome assembly GCA_023014485.1 of Bathynomus jamesi. Taxonomy (NCBI): domain Eukaryota; kingdom Metazoa; phylum Arthropoda; class Malacostraca; order Isopoda; family Cirolanidae; genus Bathynomus; species Bathynomus jamesi. Next base: position 266,559 of record JAJOZX010001421.1, read on the forward strand.
CGCAGTCCAGTTTTTGTGCCTCTGAGCCATTTATAACGTGCCAATTTGTGACCTGCTGTTAACAGCGGCCTCTTCCGTGGTACCCTGCTCCAGATGTCCATCGCATGCAGTTCTCGTCGCAATGTCCGTTCGGAAATTGGTCGCTGGAGAACCTCATTGGTTTCTTGGAGCAATTGTTCTCTGGTTTGAAAACGATTTGCAGTTACTAGACGAGAAACATGGCGGCGCTCCCTATTGTCGAGAATTGTTTTCCGGCCACAGTTACGCCGTCGATTTTCAGTTGATTGCGAACTACACCACTCTTTGTAAACTCGCTGGACAGTACGCGTTGACACACCAACGAATTGGGCTACTTCAGACATTTTGTGTCCGTGGGCTCTGCCAAACACGATGGCTCCTTTCTGCCACTGAGTAACGTCTGCCTCACGACCCATTTTGCAGACTATATCCAACACACACTTTGTTCTTCACCACCTCACGAAACAGATCTGATCCTGTGTGCTACGTCACCGCTACTTGTCACTTACCAATGCTACATCAGCGCCCTCTGTGTGACCTTGAACTTCCTACTATCGGTGCTATTAGGGGTGACTAATTTTTTGTCCGGTGTGCTTATTTAAAATATGTAACATACTTAACATTTTATTAAATTTTAGTAGTTAATTACAGAAACAGATGCTCATTTATTTGAAAATAATTATTTCTTTATAAATAAATTAAGTTATCGTTTTGATAATTTTTTTTAAGATCTTAGTTAGCCCATCCTTGTTTTTTTTTTGTATTATGTTCATTATTTTACATAGGAATTAAATTTTTTTTTGTGTATTATGTTCATTATTTTACATAGGAATTAAATGGTTTTTTTTTTGTATTACGTTCATTATTTTACATAGGAATTAAATGTTTTTTTTGTGTATGTATTATGTTCATTATTAAGTCCAACTATAAATTTGCATTGAAAAAATAAATGGTGCCCGCCGCACTACTGGTAGTCTTGAATGTGCTCTTCGGCACAAAAAGGTTGGGGACCCCTGGTTTAGGCCATGGGCGGGGACTAAGGTTTATTGGAGCCCCATATATATATATATATATATATATATATATATATATATATATATATATCATACACACATATACACGAGTGTATGTCCCAGTAAAGCATCCTACCGAATGGTAAGATGTACTCGGGACGTTGCTCTACGACACGGGGAAGAAACCACCTCTGTGTTGGCACATTTTACTTCAGTCTCCGTCTTAAAATCACTCTAGGCTTATATATATATATATATATATATGCAGAATCTTTCAAATACTTTAGCGATGTTCCATCAACACAAACACGACTAAGATAACGTCACATCACGAGGATCCACTCAAGGCATGTCCTTATGTTTTGCCTCACCCCTCAACTTCGTTACAAGGACTCCTCGACGCACTTACACCTCTCTCTCCGAAGAACCAGTCAGTGACACGAGAGCTACCACCATGTGAACACATTTTGTGCAGGCCCCATTTTGGCCTGGTGTCATTCACCTAACTTTATACAAAGACGACTCATAACCTCGAGCATTATTAATATTATTTTAACTGTAAACAATCAACATATTTTGTCTCATTCATAAATCATTTATTTTGTTTAATAAAGGAAGAAAACTCATTCTATCAATCAACCTAATTAATAACATTATTTGATCTGCAAATATCTGGTGACCTCAGCCGAAGCATTATCATTAGCAATCACTTAATACTATTATCAATTAACCATTATTATCATCATTATAATTATAGTGCCAACATTACGCTATAAATTGGTATATATATATATATATATATATATATATATATATATATATATATTAGGGCCCTGCGAAGCTTCAAGATTCGATTTGATTTCGAATCGGGAGAGAGGATTCGGTTTGATTCGTTAGCTTGGGCTCCGATTCGATATTTTCGAATCTCCATTAAGTCCGGTAAACAACATTAGTGATGTTGTTTTGAAGAACACTTTCGTAAATAAACACTTTTCTTTTTACTTAGATTATAATTCAATCTATATACTAAGACCAATCTCTCGCGCAATAACACTTTTATCATACTTTAATACCGTTGTTCCTCCTCATGGTCAAATACTTAATACTTTTTTTTTAAGAACGATTTACTTCATCCTTTGTTCTCAAGAAGATTTAAGTTTATGCTTATTACTAATTGTGTGTAGAAACATTCTGATCTATGTGTACAGTTGATTCGATTTGAATTGTTTGGGATGATTTTATTCGAGATTGGATTTGAAAAAATTTTTTTTTGATTCGCAGGGCCCAAATATATATATATATATATATAATATATATATATATGATGAATAAAACCACGAAGGAAAGGAAACACAAAAAGGCGTTCAAGCGCTTTCGTCTAATGACATCCTCAGGAACACTGAAGTACATAAAAGGTTACGGCCTATATATAGGTTACAGAAAGAAAAAAATAAATAAATAAATAACATACACACAAACATACTGTATATATATATATATATATATATATATATATATATATATATATATATATATATATATCTACACACATACATATATATATTATTACATATATATATATATATATATATATATATATATATATATATATATATATATATGCAATAAACGGAGAAGTAAAAATAAAAATAAAAAATAAAAATTAGAGGATTAACAAGAGGCATACAGATTTGTAAGGAAAAATATCGATTTTTAGCACAAGATCAAATGAATTATAAAAATACAAATTTATACTGGAAATCTGCCCGGGTTTTAACACTTTGCCTTTTAGAGTCAAGTTTCGATATATATATAAATAAAATGAAGATTAAAAGTTAATAAAGTAGCATACAAGTTTACCAAAGATTTAGCGTCCTACCCTTTTTATCTAAATTTGTTTTGAAGGAATTCAAAACAACAGGATCGAGTTGAAAAAGACCTTTGCTTATGTTGAAGTTATTTGAAAGTTGGATAATGGCAGACTCAAGAATATTTCTGTTAACAATGTTGCTAGAATTAAATAAAACTGAAGCATTATTCCAATCAATACAGTGGGATAACTCTGAAAAATGGACAAAAAGAGCACTGGACAACTGTCCTGTTCTAACGGAATATTGATGCTGTTTTATACGTGTGTGCAAATCCTTTCCCGTCTGACCTATGTAAAAGGAATCACATTGTTTACACCCAATTTTATAGATAATGCCTGAATTATTGGTAGGGCTATTTTTTACAATGATATTTTTCACAATATTGTTATATGAAAATACTACATTAATATCCAAAAGTTTAAGTACATTAGCAATGCCTAAAAAGCCCGGGAAAAATGGAAGTACTAAAATATTTTTGACAAAGTACGAGTGTTATTATTGACACGATAGAAAGTTCGTTTTGCCTTGTTGAGACAAGATTCCATAAACGCAGATGGATACACAGATCACTTCCAATACCGTTGATTTTTTTCTAATTCGGCATCGATGTATTCCGGACTGGCGATCCTAAGGGAGCGGAGAAACATTGAAGAAAAAATGGCCTTCTTAGTGGGGGTGTCATGTCCCGATAAAAGTGTACGTAGGACAAATTGTTTTTTTTTTTTCCGATAGATACTAACTTAAAACCTGGGCTTTCCCTATGTACACGCACATCCAAAATGGGATTGAATTGTCTTGTTCCACTTCTAAAGTAAACTTAATGGAGGGGACTTTATCATTTAACTGAGGAGGAAGTTATCCAGGTCACGATTCATGGGCCAGATACACAAATATCGTCGACGTACCGCAACCAAGGGATGCCAACTCCCAGGATTCTCGGAATGTAAGTAATTTCGAAAAACTCCATATAATATTGGAGAGGAGGGGCGATAAGGGGTTGTCCATGGCATCCAAAAACTTGTTGATAATACTCGTTACTGAAAGTGAATTTACAGTCTTTGATGCAAAGCTTAATAAGTTCCAAAACAATGTGTGAAGGTAGTGGCAGGTCATACTTATGTAATTCTTGGAGAGAAAGTCAAGCATATCATCAATCGGCACTTTTGTAAACAATGAACAAACGTCAAAACTGATCAATCTATCGTTAGTTTCAGTACGTGCATTATTCAATTTTTCAGTAAGATCCATGGAATTTTTTACATGTGAATCAGAGATAGTTCCGAAAATGGGGGACAAGACTTTGACAAGCCATTTGGAGAGTTTATAAGTAATTCACTTTCATAACGAGTATTTCAACAAGTGTTTGGGATGGCCATGGGCAACCCCTTATCGCCCCTCCTCTCCAATATTTATATGGAGTTTTTTCGAAATTACTTACATTCCGAGAATCCTGGGAGTTGGCATCCCTTGGTTGCGGTACGTCGACGATATTTTGTGTATCTGGCCCAGTAAACAATGTGATTCCTTTTACATAGGTCAGACGGGAAAGGATTTCACACACGTATAAAACAGCATCAATATTCCATTAGAACAGGACAGTTTGTCCAGTGCTCTTTTTGTCCATTTGTCAGAGTTATCCCACTGTATTGATTGGAATAATGCTTCAGTTTTATTTCATTCTAGCAACATTGTTAATAGAAATATTCTTGAGTCTGCCATTATCCAACTTTCAAATAACTTCAACATAAGCAAAGGTCTTTTCAACTCGATCCTGTTGTTTTGAATTCCTTCAAACAAATTTAGATAAAAAGGGTAGGACGCTAAATCTTTGGTAAACTTGTATGCTACTTTATTAACTTTTAATCTTCATTTTATTTTTATATATCGAAACTTGACTCTAAAAGGCAAAGTGTTAAAACCCGGGCAGATTTCCAGTATAAATTTGTATTTTTATAATTCATTTGATCTTGTGTTAAAATCGATATTTTTCCTTACAAATCTGTATGCCTCTTTGTTAATCCTTTAATTTTTAATTTTATTTTTACTTCTCCGTTTATTGCATATATATATATATATATGTATGTGTGTAGATATGTATGTATATATATATGTATGTTTGTGTGTATGTATGTTATTTTTATTTATTTTTTTTTTCTGTAACCTATATATAGGCCGTAACCTTTTATGTACTTCAGTGTTCCTGAGGATGTCATTAGACGAAAGCGCTTGAGCACCTTTTTGTGTTTCCTTTCCTTCGTGGTTTTATTCATCATAAATATTTTTCACGTGTTACTTTCGTGAAATAATTTTCATTATATATATATATATATATATATATATATATATATATAAGCACACCGGACAAAAAATTAGTCACCCCTCTCAGAATGTACCTAATAACGTGTGACGGCGCCTCTGGCCTTGATAACCGCACGAATCCGGCGAGGCAGAGACCAATTCATCATTTAGTATGCGGAGGTACGCCTGCTGATTCAAATTCATCGTCACTGGAACGAGAGGGCCCATTTCGTGGTACGAAAAACATCCCCAGAACATCACGGAACCACCTCCAGCCTGAACAACACCTTCGACGCATTCACGATTAAAGGCTTCATTGGACCTGCGATGTACTCGTCGCCTCCCATCATTGGAGAACAAACAAAAACGTGACTCATCGGACCAAATTACACGTTTCCAATCTGCCGCAGTCCAGTTTTTTGTGCCTCTGAGCACATTTATAACGTGCCAATTTGTGACCTGCTGTTAACAGCAGCCTCTTCCGTGGTACCCTGCTCCAGATGTCCATCGCATGCAGTTCTCGTCGCAATGTCCGTTCGGAAATTGGTCGCTGGAGAACCTCATTGGTTTCTTGGAGCAATTGTTCTCTGGTTTGAAAACGATTTGCAGTTACTAGACGAGAAACATGGCGGCGCTCCCTATTGTCGAGAATTGTTTTCCGGTCACAGTTACGCCGTCGATTTTCAGTTGATTGCGAACTACACCACTCTTTGTAAACTCGCTGGACAGTACGCGTTGACACACCAACGAATTGGGCTACTTCAGACATTTTGTGTCCGTGGGCTCTGCCAAACACGATGGCTCCTTTCTGCCACTGAGTAACGTCTGCCTCACGACCCATTTTGCAGACTATATCCAACACACACTTTGTTCTTCACCACCTCACGAAACAGATCTGATCCTGTGTGCTACGTCACCGCTACTTGTCACTTACCAATGCTACATCAGCGCCCTCTGTGTGACCTTGAACTTCCTACTATCGGTGCTATTAGGGGTGACTAATTTTTTGTCTGGTGTGCTATATATATATATATATTATATATATATATATATATATATATATATATATATATATATACAGTGTGTGTATACTGTGTGTGTATATATATATATATATATACACAGTGTGTGTGCATATATATATATATATATACACTGTGTGTGTATATACACACTGTATGTGTATATATATATATATACACACACACTGTGTATATATATACACTCTATGAGGCAGGAAACAAAAATATGACGATGCAAGAATAACTTCAATTCAGTATTTGTCGGTCTCTTTGCGCTAGAATCTGACATAATGGTTGAGCAGCTAGATGAACTTGCGAATTTTAGTTTCATTTAAGACGAGTGAATTTACTCGAAAACAAATCCTCCTGTTGAAGGAACGTAAATAAGAAATGTCATTTGCCAACGCTTTGCATATGGCGTTATGAAAATATATTCTCTCTCTCTCTCTCTCTCTCTCTCTCTCTCTCTCTCTCTCTCCGCAGGGGGTCTTAAAGGTTATGCACGTTCCTTCTGGGTGTAGTAAACTTTATACTTGGGGTGTGACAGCCCTCCGGTCCCGAGTCGTGGGATTCTAGAGAAATTGGCTGCCAATTCCTTTAGGTTCTCTTTCGGGAGGGCGGGTGGTCTGTTGTACAAACCTGTCCCGTGGGTTACTAGGACCCCTTCCCATCCCTACTCTGTCCTTTTAGCTTAGGTTAATGATGTTCTCCTCTGACTGCAAAAAAAAAAAAACTTTTAGTATTAACTCTTTTTCTCTACTCTTACGATTAGGACCCAACTGCTACCTCATGCGTGGGAAGAGAGGCTTTGGAACCTCTATAAATAACACCATTTCACTTCAGTTGTAGGTAAATAATTAGAGGGGATAATAGCGGGTAGGATTGTTGACCATTTGGATTCCTACAAGCTACTTGGGACTCCAATATGGGTTTAGACGGCATAGGTCGTGTCTCACCAACATGCTCGAGTTTTTCCACGTCATGTTGAGTGAGTATGATAAGAGTAGGGCGATTGATGAGAAAGCCTTTGATAAGGTACCTCACCGCCGGCTAATGGCGAAAGTGCGCGTGCTGGGTATTGGTGGGGAAGTAGGTAGGTGGATTGAAAACCGGCTGAAGAATGCCACAAAGTTAATCCCTTCCGTTAGGCATATGGGCTACAATCGACGCTTACGTGACGCGGGTTCAAAGACGTCGATTTTAGAAGCATGTTTAGTTTAAATGATAACCCAACTCGCAACAATGGTTGGAAGTTGGATTTGAAACGGTTTAGGACTAGTATGTGTGGGAATTACTTTACGTATAAGATCTGTGACACGTGGAACAGGTTACCTTCAGAAGTTGTGAACAGTTCCTCTGTGGATCAGTTCAAGAAAAGTTTAGACCAAATCTTGCACACTATTTGAGGGTGTAGAAAATTTTCCCTGGCACCCGTTGCCATTGGTACCTCCTCGGTATGGGCCGCAAGGCCTTTTGAGGTACTTCTTTTCCTTGTAACTCTCTCTCTCTCTCTCTCCAGGATATCGTTGCTATCACCGAGTCCTGGATTCATACTGATCGTAGGGACTACGTTGGGGAGTTCGAAATTCCCGGGTATAGAATGTTTCGCAAAGACCGCACCCGTGGGGAGCGGGGTGGGGTACTAATATACGTCAGAAACACTTTGAGTCCGGTTGACTACCAGTTCCGGTCGGAACGGGAGTTGCTTGGCGTCGATCTGAACGTGGGAGGGACGAGCTATAGGTTAATCTTGGTGTACAGACCTCCGCATCTCTTCCTCGAGGAGGATACAGCCCTGTACACCGAACTCAGTAGCCTGCTAGGGGATAGGGTGTGTGTAGTTTTAGGAGACTTCAACTGTCGCGGCATAAAGTGGGAAAACAGGACTGCTGATGCTGAAGGGAGGAGGCTAGTTGACTTTGCTGATGAGAACTTCCTCACTCAGTGGGTCAACGAGCCTACACGAGGCGAAAGCGTTCTAGACTTAGTATTCACAACCGAAGACAACCTCGTCACTGGCCTCACCGTTGACGAATCGTTGGGCGGGAGTGATCACGGTCTTATTAGGTTCCGTGTGTGCGTCCCTTGGGTGAAGCGTAGTAACTCGAGAGGCAGTAAGCTCGATCTTCGGCGGGCGAACTTTGTTAGCCTCAGGGATAGCGTAGGAGAGATGGGGTTAGAGGTCGGCGGCGATGTTGAGGGAGAGTGGAGTGCATTCCGGGACGAGTTTATGGTGCTGCAGTCTGCTGCCATACCCTCAAAACCGGTCACCCCTGGCAGCCTAAGTCGTTCAATCGTGACATCGCTTCGGCTATCCGAAATAGGAAAGTAGCGTATAGGAGGGGCGAAAGCCAATCGTTCCCATGAGAACACTGAAGCGTATGTCCGCCTGTGTAGGGAAGTGAAGGCGAAGGTTAGGCTAGCGAAACGTAACGAAGAACTATGGGTGGCAAGCCTCTGCAAGGGGAACCCTAAGGAGTTCTTCAGTTATGTTAATAGTAGAAAGCCCATTAGAAGCATGATAGGTCCGTTAAAGGACCGAAGCGGCGTTCTGCGGACCTCCGACGCGGACATCGCTAATGTGCTTAATGAGTACTTTGCGGGAGTGTTCACCAGGGAGGATACCCGCGTCATCCCCGAGCCAGGCGTGAGGCACGAAGGTGCTGGCCTGGATAGTGTTCGATGTACCGCGACAATCGTTGCCGATAGAATAGACAAACAGCGCGTTTAAGGCTCCTGGGCCAGACCAGTTTCTCCCCAGAGTGTTGCGGGAGGTGCGCGACCAGGTGGTTCCCCACTTGGCTACAGTCTTCAACAAATCGTTGGAGACGGGCCAGGTGCCTGGTGACTGGAGGGAAGCCAACGTGACCCCTATCTTTAAGAAAGGGGATCACGAAAGTCCAGGGAACTATCGTCCCATTAGTCTCACTTCAGTTGTAGGTAAATTGTTAGAGGGGATAATAGCGGATAGGATCGTTGACCATTTGGATTCCTACAAGCTGCTTGGGGACTCCCAACATGGGTTCAGACGGCATAGGTCGTGTCTCACCAACTTGCTCGAGTTTTTCCGTCATGTTGAGTGAGTACGATAATAGTAGGGCGATTGATATACTTTATCTCGACTTTCAGAAAGCCTTTGATAAGGTACCTCACCGCCGGCTAATAGCGAAAGTGCGCGCGCTGGGTATCGGTGGGGAAGTAGGTAGGTGGATTGAAAACTGGCTGAAGAATAGGCGACAGAGGGTTGTAATTAAAGGGGCCAGTTCGGGTTGGGCCTCGGTCACTAGTGGGGTTCCTCAGGGTTCCGTTCTGGGGCCACTGTTGTTTATCATTTACATAAATGATATCGACGGTGGCATCGTCAGTCGGATCGCCAAATTCGCTGATGACACCAAGCTTGGGGCCAACGTTGGGACGCCCGAAGCGATCGAGCAACTGCGTGCGGACCTAGGTAGGATAGGAGAGTGGTCCGAAAAATGGCAAATGCTGTTTAACTTGGGTAAATGCAAAGTGATGCACATTGGCTATGCCAATCCCAAGTCGGACTACTCGATGTTGGGGAGTAATATCGAGGCGACTGATTTGGAAAAGGACTTGGGTGTGCTAATTAGCAGCGACCTTAAGTTTACCAAACAGTGCGTAGAGGTGGAAAAGAAACCCCAGAAGCTGTTGGGTTATATCAGGAGGCAATTTCAGTTTCGGAACAAGGAGATTGTGCTCTCTCTGTACAATTCCTTGGTTCGGCCGCACCTAGAGTATGCAGTGCAGTTCTGGTCGCCCACCCTCAGGAAAGATATTGAGAGGCTGGAGCGAGTACAGTCGAGGGCCATAAAGGTAATCCCTTCCGTTAGGCATATGGGCTACAATCGACGGTTACACGCCCTGAACTTGTTTTCGCTGGAAACTCGGAGGCTACGCGGTCAACTGATCGAAGTTTTCAAGCTGTTACGCGGGTTCAACGATGTCGATTTTAGAAGCATGTTTAGTTTAAATGATAACCCAACTCTCAACAATGGTTGGAAGTTGGATTTGAAACGGTTTAGGACTAGTATGTGTGGGAATTACTTTACGTATAAGATCTGTGACACGTCGAACAGGTTACCTTCAGAAGTTGTGAACATTTCCTCTGTGGATCAGTTCAAGAAAAGGTTAGACCAAATGTTGCACACTATTTGAGTGTATAGAAAATTTTCCCTGGCACCGGTTGCCATTGGTACCTCCTCGGTATGGGCCGCAAGGCCTTTTGAGGTACTTCTTTGCCTTGTAACTCTCTCTCTCTGCTGGAGCGAGTGCAGGCGAGGACCACAAAGTTAATCCCTTCCGTTACGCATATGGGCTACAATCGACGGTTACGCGCCCTGAACTTGTTTTCGCTGGAAACTCGGAGGCTGCGCGGTCAACTCAATATTTTCGAGCTCTTACGCGGGTCAACGATGTCGATTTTATAAGCATGTTTAGTTTAAATCACAACCCAACTCGCAACAATGGTTGGAAGTTGGATTTGAAACGGTTTAGCACTAGTGTGTGGGAATTACTTTACCTATAAGATCTGTGACACGTGGAACAGGTTACCTTCAGAAGTTGTGAACAGTTCCTCTGTGGATCAGTTCAAGAAAAGGTTAGACCGAATCTTGCACACTATTTGAGGGTGTATGAAATTTTCCCTGGCACCCGTTGCCATTGGTACCACCTCGCCTTTTGAGGTACTTCTTTTCCTTGTATCTCTCTCTCTCTCTCTCTCTCTCTCTCTCTCTCTCTCTCTCTCTCTCTCTCTCTCTCTCTCTCTCTCTCTCTCTCTCTCTCTCTGCTTTGTCTGTTCATTTTCCCCTTCATTTTTATCTTTTGTTCTTTCCCAGTTCACGACTTCTCTTCGTTTTAATGCCTGATTTACCTAAATTATTAAAATGTAATTATTCATTATGAGGTATCTCCTTTTCAGTTTGATTCAATTGAGATTCATTTCCTAAAGAATCGTGTATATACAGGGTGGGCCGAAAGTCTGGATCCATAGGAAAATATTTATTTTAATACATAAATTACAACAAATGGTAAATACTTAAAATGAATATCAACTTTAACTCGTAAATGCGTATCCGTGATACTGTACAGTGGTTCGTACTCCAGTATAAACAACAAATTATAACAAATGCTCAAATTGGCGGCCTCTGACATCGAGACACTTAGGGATGGAATTTATGATTTTTAATAATTCTTCGAATTGACGTTCTCGAGATGCGTGTTTCATTTGATAATCTTCTTGTTGACTTTACTGGACTATTCGTTAAAGTTTCACATACCATTGCAGAGGTATTTTCATCAGTTGCAGTTTTTGGACGACCAGAACGCCGTCGATCATGTACACTTCCTGTTTCTTTGAAACGTTTAAACAGCTTCCAACAGTAGCATGTGTTACTGGATGCTTATCAGGATGATTTCTATTGAATTCGGTAGCAACTTCTCTGTGTGTAGCGCCCTGTCTTGGGTACATGAGCACAAGTTCTACCCGGTCTTCTGTTGTTAGATTCGAAGCCATTTCTGGGCTGAAATAAAAAAAGTATTTGAGTATTTATACTGGAGTACGAACTACTGTACAGTATTACGGATACGCATTTACGAGTTAAAGTTGATATTCATTTTAAGTATTTACCATTTGTTGTAATTTATGTATTAAAATAAATATTTTCCTATGGATCCAGACTTTCGGCCCACCCTGTATATATAATTTTTTTTTTTGTGAAATTGAAAATTTGAGAAACGCAAAATTTTGCTCTAATTGGGAATCGAACTCTCATCCTTTCGATTGATTGGCGATGAATGCAGCTCAAACCACAATACGATTGACCAATTCTTCCTATGTACTGTACACTCGAACGTGCGAATATAGGAGCCATATTGGTCACTGCGTACCGAAGGGAAGGGCGACAGGGGCGATCGCCCCACCCCCTTGAGCTAATAAATTATAATTTTGATTATTTTTACGTATTTACTGTAATTTACATATTCAATTAAATATTTTACATGTTTAATTTCATGCGCCAATCGAAAAATGTTAACTAGCTTTCTAGCGATTTTGTGTTTCATGGGTATTGCGTCATTTTTCATGGCACCTGGCAACCGCAGTTTATCGATTTTTGTTTACATTCATTTAAATATTTAGTTTGTGAACTTTCTAAATTTTGATAATTTTAAGTATTGATTAAAACTTTGTGTGTATGAATGTGTGTGTGTGATCATGTGTGAAGGCCGCTTGGTCTCAAACATGTAACTAATAAATGAAATGAAACATTAAGTATGTTATTTTTTAAATTTAGTATTCAGTTTTTTTACACACTTTAAACTTTAGTTTCAAAGTTTTCATTTAATTCACAATTTTTCACCTTGTATTGCACACACAAAATTTTATGCGGATTTTGTTTGGATTTTTTATTTCATTATAATGGACTTTAATGTTATGGTTAGTAATAATTCTTATTTCTACGAATATTTGTAACTTTGCAGGTGTCACAGGACTAAAGATAATGGACCTTGGACATTTTTTCTTTTGAAAAATTTATAAAACTGACAGTGGTTCTAAAGAGCATGATGATCAACGTACTGTTAATCCCAGTAAAATTGCTAGTTTACAACAGGATGAGAATGAAAGTGAAAAAATTTCGGCGCCTTCGGCGCTAGCTCTTGCCTCCCCTACTACTAAAAATTTAAAATGGCTTAGGATCCCGAAAATTCTTAATCCGGTCCTGAGAATAATTTTCTTTTATGAAAGTAACAGTCCAAGGAAATGCTTAATCTGAAAATTAGCACTTTTTTATTCTTATGTTAATACAAATCTGAGCATCCTAATTGCGGTTTGCATTGAATATTATGTTATTAATCAGATTTTTATCATAATTTTTATATTTTTTATAATATAATTTTTATATTTTTATTTATAATGTGTCTTAGCAGAGCTAGTTAATCATCTCTAACTGAACGATAAGCTCATCATGAACGTACATCAAAATTATTTATCTATATTTCAATTATACTTCTACGATTAGTTCCAAGTTCGCCCCCCCCCCTTGGCAAATTTCTGGGTACGCCCCTGTTGTGGCCTCGTGGTGGTCTTTGGCCAACAATACATTTTGGTGGCTTTCCATCCAGTACCGAATACAGACCCTTGTAGTAACTTTTTTATTTCTCTAAAGATTTTGAGAGATTCTTTCTTCAGTGTCTGAGGGAGTGAGTGATCATCTATATAGGTGTTCCTCTTTCAGTAATGTCAAAGAATCTAAATGAATTGATTTTTATACATGTCTTGAAAGAAATTGGAGATAAGCCTAATAAAAGAAAGTTCGTTATGAATATTTGTGTATTCGATATGAGCAATGACGATGATATATTCGAGTCAGGTCTGCCTTCCCTATAGTTTCCTATTAAGTTAATTTTCTCAATGAAATAGCGAGGTTCGCTGTAACCATTTCATATGTTTATACGAGTGAATGAGAAAATGTTTAGTTAGAATGTTCTGCTGTGAGATAATGAATTAAGGGCTCTCTTCATCATCCTTCGTCCTCTTCAATGCGTAAAATAAAGGATTTACCACATCGAAAACCTTGTGATGATCTACAGAAGCTAAGGCTAACTAAGACCCAAAGATCCACTCTAAGGTTAGCCCGAGAGAAAGAAGAGAGTAGGGAATTAAAAGAAGAGAATAGGGGATTAAGTAAGTAGCAAAACCTATCATTCGTGGGTTAACATTCATTCAGAAAAAGAGAGGGAGACTCACTCTCATCATCCGCCGGCCACTGCCGACAAGTCGGAAAAATAGTCGAAGAGAATAGGAAAGGGGTGAAAGATGAAAAGAAGTAAAATAAGAACGCTTACAAACCATGCAAACACAATCTTAACTCAAAGAAACACTCATACCATGCAATCTAGACATGCAAGTAAAGAGAGGATGAGAAAAGAACAAAAAAAAAGTATGAAGAGTATAACAAAAAGTGGGTTAGTATTCCGCAAGATATGATGATGATGATGATCTGTAAATTATATATATGGCGAACGTAATGTAGCATATGCTGATGATTTTTGCCTTATTTTTCCTCTACAGAACTGAAATGTCTCATTCTAGATATGACACACATTCAGAGAAGGACGAATCTAAATTATTCATGTAAAATTCATGTTTAAAAAAGAAAAAAAAGTCTTCTGAAAACGTGTTTTTCCCCATAACCTTTGCTGAACTGAGTATACAGGGTGTCCCATAAGTCCGGTCTCATAGGAAAATTTATTTTAAATTAAATTTACGAAAGTAATGCATTATAACTAAAACAAATGTTCAAATTGATGTATTGTTTTGGTACCTTTTCTTAGTTGCTGGTAGAATAACACGCAATAGCTGATATGGAAGCCAGTTACAAAACAAGCCATCAATTTGAAGTTATTTTAGTTCTAATTTTCCCGAGACCGGACTTATGGGACACACTGTAGAATACAGTGTTCTGCATTCCAGCCATAGAAATTGATTGTTGTATGTAAGGAGACTCGTGAACAACTTCTCCAATGCATAATCTAAGAAAACTTTACTTTCAGAATAGTGGAAATTTGTAAACAAAAAATTAACAATTAGCTGAGAAGTGAATTTTGAGTCACTTTTACACAGTGATAATATAAATAATATTACAAAAGATGATAGAACCCAAGCAACAATGCTATTAGATATTATGGAACATGACGCCCTTACATAGGAAATCTGTGAATCACAAAAAAAGAGAACGTTTTGGATTTAATCTTGACAAATAACGAGATAATAATAATAAAAAAGGTAACGCACACAAAGTTCTCCGACCATAACCTCATCGATATATAATTGAAGTTAGCACCCAGAGGTCCGAAAACGCATCCTAGATTCAGAAGGAATATTTGAAGGCTTAAACATAAATTCAAAGAAAGTAAATTGGGAAAACGTAAATAAAGATTTAAAGGGAAGTAAATTGGGAATTGCTACTTCACGAGAAGACTCCACAAGAAATACTATATATAATACAGACTGAAACCAAATCTATAATACTGAAACATATTCCAGAGAGACAGAAAAGTAAACGTAGCAATCTCGAGAGAAAAATCAGGACACTATTCAGCAACGAAGACAAACCGTAAAACATCTCCACAGATGCAGAACTGATGCAAAGAGACTCAAACTAGAGAGGAAACTAGGCGAAATAGAATGGACCTAAAGCAAACATTCATACACAAGACAAACGAGGAGGAAAATAAGGTAGCAGAAAACAAAAAATAACCCAAAGTACTTCTACACGTTTGCGAAAAGGAAAATGCAGTATAAGGAGAGTATTGGTCCGTTAATAGACGGGGAGGCCAAATACACAAATGACCCGAAAAAAATAAACGAACTGCTTAGTGAACAATTTAAGTCTGTTTCGCACCCCTAAGTCCGAGATGGAAATAGAAAACCCAGACGAATTTTTTGACATAGATACAAATCTTCCAAGAACAAATTCCGGCACAAACCTATTAATGGATTTAGAGTTCTCGGAAGATGTAATTAAGGCTTTATCACAGATGCGAGACAATTCAGCGCCAGGGCCAGACACGTGAAGTGCCACGTTTCTGAAGAAATGTAGAGTATTGCCAAACCGCTATACTTACAATGGAGGAAATCACTCGACACAGAACAAATTCCACTCCCCTTAAAGAACGCGAACATTGCCCCCCTATTTAAAGGTGGTAACAGCAATGCCCAAGATTTATCGGCCAGTGGTTCTCGCCTCACACCTTATAAAGTGCTTTGAACGTATAATTAGGGGCAAAACTACCTACTACCACAAGAAAAGCCTTATACAACCCAAATCAACATGGCTTCAGGGCTGGAAGATTATACCTATTACAGCTACTAGACCACTAGGAAAAAATTGGAAACATTGTGTCGAGAACAAAACATAGCTGTAATATATACTGACTTCGCTAAAGCATTCGATAAATGTGACAATGGAATCATAGCACACAAACTTAAGGATACAGGAATTACTGGAAAGCTAGGAAGGTGGCTGTTTAATTTCTTGACGCAAAGAACAAAGAGTGGTGGTAAACGGAGTTAAATCGGAAGTCTCAGAAGTCGTGAGCTCTGTCTGACACAAGTATTAGCTCCCTTGCTGTTCATAATAATGATTGCAGATATTAAGGACAGTATTGTATCATGCTTCGCAGATGACACAAATATATGTAAGGAAATATTGAACGATGGTGACATAAGAAAATTACAAAACGACATTGAAACATTATTCCAGTTGGCAGAAGACAACAGTATGAAGTCCAACGAAGAAAAATTCCAACTTCTAAGATATGGTAATAACAAGGAGCTAACAGAATAAAAGGTACAAAACTCTGCAAGACAAACAGATAACGCCAAATCTACAAGTCAGGGATCTTGGAGTAATGTCGTCGGATACAGAATTCAGAGAGCACTACATCATCAAAATTACAAAGGCTAGAAAAATAATGGGAATCATCTGGAGGAGCTTCCGCAGCAGAAAAGCAAACATCATGCTCAAATTATGGAAGATTCTAGTCCTACCAATCATTCAGTATTTCTCAGTACTCACAAGCCCATACAGAAAACGAGACATTGCGAACATTGAAGCTATACAAAGGTCTTTTACGTCTAAGATAGAGGAAACGGAAGGTGAAGACTACTGGTCTTTACTACAATCCCTGAAATTCTACTCTCTCGAAAGAAGGCGCGAGCGGTACACAATAATATACATATGGAAAATACTTCAGGGCTTTGTCCCTAACCTTAGAAATGAAAGAGAAACAAACTGGAATGAGAGAAGAGGCAGATTTTGTACAGTCCCACCTGCTGTGGGACAGGGGGGGCCATGAAAACGAGGATGGAAAATACCCTCAGAATACGAGGCCCAAAGATTTTCAATGCCCTACCGAAAGAAGTAAGGAATCTCCAGCACACTTACCCGAGTAACTTCCACCAGCTGGACAGATTCCTGCGCAAAGTCCCTGACCAGCCATATGTGGCTGGCTACGAGGGCAGGAGGAGATCAGATAGCAATTCCCTCCTTCACCAAATCCCACAAATGAGGCGGGATGCTGCATTGGGGTCGACCGCGAACCGTCGTTTGAACTCACACAAAGTATAAATTTCTTTGATAATGACAATTTAAGACTTTAATTATGACGCTTTGAAACATTTCCCTGACTTTTAATTAATTATAATTATATACGAGTCAGTAAAACTTAAATTTTATATATATATATATATATATATATATACTGTATATATATATGAGGAGGGGCGACAAGCTTGACCTTCGCGAAATGAGAAATCATCGCGCGGAACCTTTGTAAGGTGTGTATATATTATATATATATATATATATATATATATATATATATATATATTAGGGTGGTCCTGCTTAGGGGGTGAAATTTCAAGTTGAACATTTTTCAGCTCCCACCCGCGGAAATCGTTCGAATGGTCGAGAAAACTCTCTAGGTGATTTATTTTTTTAATCGGACAACGTTTACCCCTCCCTCATTGAGCATTACCATTAAGCTAATTTTTTGACTTTCAAGTAAATGTTACATAATTTGTAATGTTTGTTTTTTTCATTCTTTCCAGATTTTCAGTGGTTGGATAACTAATGTGTGTAAAACTGTAAATTCTAATGATTATAATTTAAACTGAATAACTCCTTTAACCATAAGTCAAGCTACCCGTCAGTGGTTGGATAACTAATGTGTGTAAAACTGTAAATTCTAATGATTATAATTTAAACTGAATAACTCCTTTAACCATAAGTCAAGCTACCCGTCAGTGGTTGGATAACTAATGTGTGTAAAACTGTAAATTCTGATGATCATAATTTAAACTGAATAGTGAATAACTCCTTCAACCTTTAAGTAGATAACCTGGATCATGGCAGCGAAGCTGCGCTACCTGATTGCCCCGCAGGAATCGATCAACGGGTCGCAACTTCCTTCGCAAAAAGAGGTCTTGGCCCTGACGGTCTACAGGATCGACGTCCAGAAGAAGTCACTTCGAGAGGCCGCCAACCAGGTCGTCGAGCTCGTCACCGAGGTGTGGTCCAAGGCGCGAATCCCCCTCCGCCGGAAGGACCACATCGTCACCAAGATTGAGAAGCTCCACAAGGAGTTCAACGATGTGAAGAGGAAGAAGGGGCGAGCTGGCGCTCAAGCGAAGCGGGAGGACGAGTTCAGCGAGCGGATGATGAACCTGTTCGACGTCGCTGCCGCTAACGCCATGGAGCTGCTCAAGAACGAGGAGGACAAGGCGTTCCTCCTCGCTCAGCGCGAACCCCGTCGGCGCGGCAAGCTGGGGTCCGTCGACTCGACGCTAGCCGCTGTCGATGCCCGCGCATCTCAACGCCAAGGGGAAGAAGACCGACGGAGGCAGCGAGCCGAGGAAGAAGCGACGACATCTACGGCTCGAGTGGAGCTCGAGTGGTCTTCGTCCTCTTCCAGTGGTGCCGCAAGCGCAGCGGAGAGCGACGACCATGGAGAAGAAGGGAGCCCTCGGGCTCCGAAGCGCTCCAGGCGGGGCACGACGAACATCGTTTCGGCGGCTGTGGCGTCGTCGCTGGATCGCACGAAGGTGACCGACCGAGGAGCTGTCTACGTCCTGACAGAGGTTGCCCGGTCGCTTGGGCACGACGTCGCAGAGCTCAATATCAACCGCAGCTCCATCCGCCGACACCGGCGCAGGCACCGCTCCAGGCTCAACGTGGCGCTCAAGAAAGAGCTGAGGGCCGGCAATCTTGTCGTTCACTGGGACGGCAAGCTCATGCAGGACTTGACGAGCAAGGAGCAAGTCGATCGGCTTCCCATCTTGGTCTCCGGTAACGGCGCGGTGCAGCTCCTGGGCGTCCCGAAGCTGCCGAGTGGAACGGGCTCTGAGATGGCCAAGGCCGTCCTCAACGCGTTGGAGGAGTGGGAGCTCACTGAGCAAGTGAGTGGCTTGTCATTCGATACCACCGCCTCGAACACCGGCCGGAACAACGGAGCGTGCGTCCTCATCGAGCAACACCTCGCGAAAGACTTGCTCTACTTCGCGTGCCGCCATCATGTGCTGGAGCTCCTCCTCGGTGCGGCGTTCACGGCTGTGATGGGCCCCACGTCCGGTCCTGACGTGACCCTCTTCAAGCGTTTTCAGGAGCGCTGGGATTTCCTGGACAGAAGCCAGTACGAGTCCGGCGCTGCGCACCCCGATGTCGCTCCTCTGCTCACCACTGTCGACACGGAGTGGTTTGAGAAGGCGATAGTCGAGCGCAAGGACCTGCGCGACGATTACCGTGAGCTGCTCGAGCTCACCCTCCTCTTCGTCGGTCACGTCCCCCCGCGAGGTGTGCGTTTCCGAGCTCCCGGGCCGATTCACCACGCCCGCTGGATGGCGAAGGCAATCTACGCCTTGAAGGTCTGGATGTTCCGACAGTAGTTCAAACACGGCGAGGGAGGAGAGTGGCCTCCGGAGCATCTGCATCTTCGTCTGTCGGGTCTACGCCAAGGCGTGGACGGAGGCTCCGATCGCCGCAACTTCCCCCCGAAATGACTTCGCCCTCCTCAAGGACCTGCTGGCCTACTCTGACATCAACCCTGCGGTGGCCAAGGCGGCGCTGACCAAGTTCCAGAACCACCTCTGGTACCTGTCGGAGGAGCTGGTGGCGCTGGCGCTGTTCGATCCGGGGATCGCCGTCGATCAGAGAGGAAGATCATCGCCTCTCTCCACGACCGGGTCGGTGAGGAGTCCCCGGCGAAGCGGCCACGCTGCCAAACCGAGTACTCGCCGGGCTTCAGTTGGAAGACCTGGCGTCGTCCAACACACGAGGTTTCTTCGAGAAAATTCGACTGGAGGACGGCTTCCTCGAGGTCGACCCGGAGACCTGGCCGAAGCGGGAAGACTTCAAGACAGCGGCGGCACGTGTGGGAGGGCTCGCCGTAATCAACGACATGCCGAGCGAGGAGTTGCCCTCGTCCAAGAGTACAACCGGACGCTGACCCACGACGAGGAGCAACTCCAGTTCCTCCTGCAAGTCGTCGCTCGCCACCGCTGCCAGTTTCCGGACTCTCGGAAGCGAACCCTACAGACCCAGGATCGCTAACCGGGCAAAACTCCGGGGGTAAAGGTTCAAGGTCGATGAGGGAGAGGTAAACGTTGTCCGATTTAATAAAAAAATTCAACTAGAGAGTTTTCTCAACCATTCGAATGATTTCCGGGGGTGGGAGCTGAAACTTCCCAACTTTGAATTTTAAGGACCACCCTAATATATATATATATATATATATGGGATGAATTTCACAATTAAACACTTAAACCCTGTGGGTTTGCATCATATATATATATATATGATATAATATATGTAAAGAACGACGCTTGTGTAGAAGAGCGTTCCGCACAAGATGAGGAGGGAGAACGAGCAAATGAAAAATTAGGTACCTCCCAGGAATCGACCCGGGATCATACAATGCCGGTCGCATATGCTAACCACTGCACATTAATTATACTGTGTGTGTTTGTAGTTATATATATATGGGAATGAACTCAGAATGGTTCCCTGAGTTTTTTATGATACACACAGACCGTGCATGGAACAAGGAACTCTTCTGGGATAATTGAATCCACTATAGTCCGAATAAGTAATGGTAAATGACAAATACCATAGTTTTTCTTTTTCATGATGCAAGCCCGACGTGGGCAACGGGTCTCTCGCAAAGAGGTCCCATAAATATAGCTTCCCTCACCAGCTATCTGCAAAGCAGACAGGATCCAGCTTTGGGAAATGGATCTAGCGTTTAAAGCAGCCTAGCCCCACTACATTTAGAACCTCAATATAAGTAAAAGACTCGTTGCATTCACGTAAATGACAAATACCATAGTTTTTCTTTTTCATGATGCAAGCCCGACGTAGGCAACGGGTCTCTCGCAAAGAGGTCCCATAAATATAGCTTCCCTCACCAGCTATCTGCAAAGCAGACAGGAAGCTATATTTATGGGACCTCTTTGCGAGAGACCCGTTGCCCACGTCGGGCTTGCATCATGAAAAAGAAAAACTATGGTATTTGTCATTTACCATTACTTATCGGACTATAGTGGATTCAATTATCCCAGAAGAGTTCCTTGTTCCATGCACGGTCTGTGTGTATCATAAATATATATATATATATATATATATATATATATATATATATATATATTACTTTTGTTGAGTTTGAACGACGGTTCAGAATCGACCTGCGGTCGACCCCTCTGCAGCATCCCGCCTTATTTGTGGGACTTGGTGAAGGAGGGAATTCCTCTCTGATCTCCTCCTGCCCTCGTAGCCAGCTACGCATGGCTGGTCAGGGACTTTGCACAAGAATCTGTCCAGCTGGTTCTTGAAGATATTCAGGTCGGTGTGCTGGAGATTCCTCACTTCTTTTGGAAGGACATTGAAAAGCTTTGGGCCCCGTATTCTGAGGGTATTTTCCATATGTATATTATTGTGTACCGCTCGCGCCTTCTTTCAAGAGAGTAGAGTTCCAGGGATTGTAGTCGACACCAGTAGGCTTCACCTTCCGTTTCCTCTATCTTAGACGTAAACGTCCTTTGTATAGCTTCAATGCTCGCAATGTTTCTTTTTCTGCGTGGGCTTGCGAGTACTGAGCAATACTCAATTATTGGTAGGACTAAACTCTTCCGTAATTTGAGCATGATGTTTGCTTTTCTGCTGCGGAAGCTCCTCCAGATGATTCCCATCATTTTTCTAGCCGTTGTGATTTTGATTTTATAGTGCTCTCTGAATTCTGCATCCGACGACATTATTACTCCAAGATCCCTGACTTGTGGATTTGGTGTTATCTGTTTGGCTTGCGGAGTTTTGTACCCTTTTTTCTGTAGCTCTTTGTTATTACCATATCTTAGAAGTTGGAATTTTTCTTCGTTGAACTTCATATTGTCTTCTGGCTACTGGAATAATGTTTCAATATCGTTTTGTAGTTTTCTTATGTCATCTTCGTTCAATATTTCCTTACATATCTTTGTGTCATCTGCGAAGCATGATACAATACTGTCCTTAATATCTGCATCAATATCTGCAATCATTATTATGAACAGAAAGGGAGCTAATACTGTCCCTTGAGGGACAGAGCTCACGACTTCTGAGACTTCCGATTTAACTCCGTTTACCACCACTCTTTGCGTTCTTTGCGTCAAGAAATTAAATATCCACCTTCCTAGCTTTCCAATAATTCCTGTATCCTTAAGTTTGTGTGCTATGATTCCATGGTCACATTTATCGAAGGCTTTAGCAAAGTCAGTATATATTATGATACATCAATGTTCTGTCCTCGACACAATGTTCCTAATATTTTCTCCTGGTGGTCTAGTAGCTGTGACAGGCATGATCTACCCGCCCTGAAGCCATGTTGATTTGGGTTGTATAAGTCTTTTTCTTGTAGGTAGTAGGTAGTTTTGCCTCTAATTATGCGTTCAAAACACTTTATAAGGTGTGAGGTGAGAGCCACTGGCCGATAATTTTTGGGCATTGCTCTATTACCACCTTTAAATAAGGGGGCAATGTTCGCGTTCTTTAAGGGGAGTGGAATATATATAGGGTGAGTCAAAAGTCTCTATACATAGGCAAAATGGTCATGATAAATAAATGGATTATTTATTTTTTATTTTTTTGTTGGTGATGTGCTGAGATGCCTTTGTCCCAAGAAGAGCGTATAGAGATCTTTCTTCTGGCAGGATCAGGAAACTGTCGCAAGGTTGCCAAGGATTTTAACAGGAGACACGCCCCCGGCACGCACATCACACACGACACCGTTGCCAAACTCATTGAGAAGTTCAAGAAGACTGGAAGTGTTGCAGACCAACCGAGAAGTGGCCGTCCACAAACAGCCACCGATGAAGGCACAGCGACCATGGTGCTGGCAGCGTTCGCAAAGAGTCCCCAAAAAAGCACTCGACGGATGTCTGCAGAATGCGGTGTCAACCAAAGGAGTATCGTCCGCATTATGAAAAAGTACAGATGGCATCCATACAAAATGCAAATGTTGCAGTATCTTAGCGAAGATGACCCGGACAGGCGGCTGGAATTCTGTGGATGGGCAAGAACAAAAGTGGACGAAGACACGGAGTTCTCGGCTGGCATCCTGTTTTCAGATGAAGCCAACTTTTATGTTCATGGAGAGGTTAATCGTCAAAACGTACGTTATTGGAGTGATGACAACCCGCACTGGATGAGTCCCTCAAAGACGCAAGGCGCTGGAAAAGTGATAGTGTGGTGCGGGATATGGGGCAACACAATTGTTGGCCCTTTTTTCATTGACACAATCTGAATGCCGAAATGTATCTAAACATGCTGCAAGACACAGTCATATGCCGTCCCTGCTGAACGAGTTCGGGGGATTTCCAGCGTACTTTCAGCAAGACGGGGCGTCACCCCATTACGGTATCTGCATGCGCCAGTGGCTGGATCAGGTTTCCGGGTCACTGGATTGGCCGCTGTGGTCCCGTGGAGTGGCCTCCGAGGTCCCCAGACCTCACCCCCCTTGATTTTTACTTGTGGGGGCACTTGAAGGCCATGGTGTACCAGGTGAAAATACAAAACACGGACCACCTAAAGGAACGCATTCGTGATGCGTGTGCACGCATAACACCATTCGTGATGCGTGTGCACGCATAACACCAGACGTGTTAACGCGCGTTTGCCATGACTGGGAGGAGCGCATCCGTATGTGCATTCAGTGTAATGGTGCCCACATAGAGCATATTTTGTGACTTTCAAGTGATTGCATAATAAAGTGACCATTTTGCCTATGTATGGAGACTTTTGACTCACCCTGTATATATATTCTGTATGCAACAACAACAACAACAACAACACCACAAAGAAAATTTTGTTCGAAAATTCTAGGAGAAAAAAACATTTTTTCCCCACCAATGAATTATATGTAACGTAACACAACTCCAAAAACAGGAAACACTCTCTCTCTCTCTCTCTCTCTCTCTCTCCTCTCTCCTCTCTCTCTCTCTCTCTCTCTCTCTCTCTCTCTCATATACACACCTTACTTACAAAGGCTCCGCGCGATGATTCCTCGTTTCGCGAAGGTCAAGCTTGTCGCCCCTCCTCTCGAGTTGGCCTGGTGAAGTAGTGAGTTGGTTTCTTGTGATCTCCACCTCACATAGCCAGGTACGCCAGCCTCATCGGGGATTGTTCTGAGCCAGGCGTCTAGTCTTCTTTTGAAGATGTCCACTGCAACTCCCTTCGTGTTTCTTAGGTCTTTGGGCAGCTGATTAAAGTTAAACAGTTTTGGTCCTCTCACAACAAAACTATTTTCTTTTAGGGTTAAGGATGCTCCCTGTCTCGCCTTTAATTTGGGAACACGAGACAGTCTACCTTTTGTACTTTCCACCGTTGTTTGGGGAGTTATAGGGTTCAGAGTAAGATTAGGGACTAGTTTCTCAATTATTTTCCAAGTGTAAATAATCTCTCTCTCTCTCTCTCTCTCTCTCTCTCTCTCTCTCTCTCTCTCTCTCTCTCTCTCTCTCTCTCTCCAGTGAATATAGGTCTTGTTCGCGTAATCTTTCCCAGTAATTTAGTTTTTGCACCCGTTGATCTTGGCTGTGATATATATATATATATATATATATATATATATATATATATATATATGAGGTCTGTTCAGAAAGTATGTGGACAGGGTGTTTATTTTTAGAACAAGTCACGCTTAGGGATTTCATCGTGCTAAACATGTCTCTGCATGTCGAGACAAGTTGACTGATATGGTTGCAGTCTAAGACTGGGCATCCGGGATCCCGGGATATTATCTCACCCCATAATCAAGCGAAAACGGTTTCCAAAGTTTAAAAAAACAGGTGAACGGAAACTTCAATTGTGAAAAGCCTTTGTGTGAAATAAATATACTTCATAATAAAACTTTAAAAGTCTCCCCTGAAAACAGAATACAGGGAATTCCCGGGATCGAAATCACGGGAAATGAGCTGTCTACTTTACTTCCTCCGGGATCCCGAATGCCCAGCCCTAGGTTGCACTTCATTGTGTAGCGCCAGTCTACTGTGGTGAGCCGATAAAGTTAAACGTGTTTTGTTTCGCGGCGATTTCTTACGATGACGGAGAGTACGGAGCAACGTGTTGAAGGTGAAGGTGTTGTGCACTATGAATATGGTCCACAGGGACAAACAATCAACAATGAATTTTACATCGAAGTTTTGAGACGTCTCCGTGAAGCAGTTCGGAGGAAACGGCCGATGAAGTGGGAGTCCAGAGACTGAATGCTTCATCACGATTACGCGCCATCTCACTCGTCGCAACTTGTCCAGCAATTTTTAGCAAAAATCGCGCCACCACCCTAAGTGCAGCAGCCTCCATATTCGCCGGCTCCATGTGACTTTTTTGTTTTGTTTCCGAAGCTCAAACAAACCCTAAAACGACACCGATTCGATGATGTTGAGACCATTAAAAGAAATTCGGAGTACCTTTTGGCCATTCCGAAAAATGTTTTCAACAGTGGCAGGATCGTTGGGCCAAGTGTGTGGCTTCAGGAGGAGCGTACTTTGAGGGAGATTAAGCCCCAAACCCTGTAAGTACCATATTCTGTCTATAATCGCGTCAGTGCGGATATGTTTTGAACAAACCTCGTACACACACACACACACACACACACACACACACACACACACACACACACACACACACACACACAATATATATTCATATGAACGTTGTCATTATATTTTTTATCGTATTTTATTTCTTAAAATACTTCACTCAATTTATATAAACAGTTATTTGCATTGCCAAACAACGTCAATGACCGAAATATAAAGGTTTTGTCTATATATTTGCGTTTCATATCTAGGAACAAATTACTTCATCAAAGGCTAATATGCTTATTTATAAGCCAAGGTGACAAGCTCTCTCTAATGCGAGCCTTAATTTCGCCAGAGAGAGAGAGAGAGAGAGAGAGAGAGAGAGAGAGAGAGAGAGAGAGAGAGAGAGAGAGAGAGAGAGAGAGAGAGTTACAAGGAGTTACAAGGAAAAGAAGTACCTCAAAAGGCCTTGCGGCCCATACCGAGGAGGTACCAATGGCAACGGGTGCCAGGGAAAATTTTGTCTTTCAAACTATGCTAGCAGTAGTAGAAAACTGGATAGAAAAGTAGAAGGCTCTCTCCCCACCCTCCGCTCCCTCCCTGCCAGAGGCAGGTACGGAAAAAGGTTGAAGAAAATACCTTGACCCTGGAAAAGTAGCCAAGGAAATTTTACAGGAAAGTGAGAATATATAAATAGCTCTATATTTAGCTTGCTCACAGAGACACCGAGCAAGCGAACTCCTGCAGAGTTTTCTGAGGTTTTAATCTTAAACTATGAGTGTGTTCTGTACTTTGTCTAGCCTATTTTTAAACAGATTTACACTTTGACTGGAAACATCCTCTGAGGGAAGTTGGTTCCAGATATCAACTATTTTACAGGAAAAGAAATTTCCGCAGACTGAGGTCCTAAATGTCTTTACACACTCAAATAGTGTGCAAGATTTCGTCTAACCTTTTCTTGAACTGATCCACAGAGGAACTGTTCACAACTTCCGAAGGTAACCTGTTCCATGTGTCACAGATCTTATACGTAACGTAATTCCCACACACACTAGTCCTAAACCGTTTCAAATCCAACTTCCAACCATTGTTGCGAGTTGGGTTATCATTTAAACTAAACATACTTCTAAAATCGACATCGTTGAACCCTCGTAAGAGCTTGAAAACCTCGATCAGTTGACCGCGCAGCCTCCGAGTTTCAAGCGAAAACAAGTTCAGGCGCGTAACCGTCGATTGTAGCCCATATGCCTAACGGAAGGGATCAACTTTGTGGCCCTCGCCTGCACTCGCTCCAGCCTCTCAATATCTTTCCTGAGGGTGGGCGACCAGAACTGCACAGCATACTCCAGGTACGGCCGAACAAGGGAATTGTACAGTGAGAGCACAATCTCCTTGTTCCGAAACTGAAATTGCCTCCTGATATAACCCAATAGTTTCTGGGCTTTCTTTTCCATCTCTACACACTGTTTCGTAAACTTAAGGTCGCTGCTAATTAGCACACCAAGTCCTTTTCTAAATCAGTCACCTCGATATTACTGCCCAACATCGAGTAGTCCGACTTGGGATTGGCGTAGCCAATGTGCATCACTTTGCATTTACCCAAGTTAAACGGCATTTGCCATTTTTCGGACCACTCTCCTATCCTACCTAGGTCCGCACGCAGTTCCTCGATCGCTTCGGGCGTCCCAACATTGGCCCCAAGCTTGGTGTCATCAGCGAATTTGGCGATCCGAACTGACGATGCCACCGTCGATATCATTTATGTAAATGGTAAACAACAGTGGCCCCAAAACGGAACCCTGAGGAACCCCACTAGTGACCGAGGCCCAACCCGAACTAGCCCCTTTAATTACCACCCTCTGCCGCCTATTCCTTAGCCAGTTTTCAATCCACCTACCTATTTCCCCACCGATACCCAGCGCGCGCACTTTCGCCATTAGCCGGCGGTGAGGTACCTTATCAAAGGCTTTCTGAAAGTCGAGATAAAGTATATCAATCGCCCTACTCTTATCGTACTCACTCAACATGACGTGGAAAAACTCGAGCAAGTTGGTGAGACACGACCTATGCCGTCTAAACCCATGTTGGGAGTCCCCAAGCAGCTTGTAGGAATCCAAATGGTCAACGATTCTATCAGCTATTATCCTTTCTAATAATTTACCTACAACTGAAGTGAGACTAATAGGACGATAGTTCCCTGGACTTTCGTGATCCCCTTTCTTAAAGATAGGGGTCACGTTGGCCTCTCTCCAGTCACCAGGCACCTGGCCCATCTCCAACGATTTGTGAAGACTGTAGCCAGGTGGGGAGCCACCTGGTCTCGCACTTCTCGCAAAACACTGGGGAGAAACTGGTCTGGCCCAGGAGCCTTAAACGCGCTCAGTTTGTCTATTCTATGAGCAACGACTGTCGCGGTACATCTAACACTATCCAGGTCAGCACCTTCGTGCCTCACAGCTGGCTCGGGGATGACGCGGGTATCCTCCCTGGTGAACACTCCCGCAAAGTACTCATTAAGCACCTTAGCGATGTCCGCGTCGGAGGTCCGCAGAACGCCGCTTCCGTCCTTTAAAGGACCTATCATGCTTCTAATAGGCTTTCTACTATTAACATAACTGAAGAACTCCTTAGGGTTCCTCTTGCAGAGGCTTGCCACCCGTAGTTCTTCGTTACGTTTCGCTAGCCTAACCTTCGCCTTCACTTCCCTACACAGGCGGACATACGCTTCAGTGTTCTCGTGGGAACGATTGGCCTTCGCCCTCCTATACACTACTTTCCTATTTCGGATAGCCGAAGCGATGCCACGATTGAACCACTTAGGCTGCGTTGAAGCAGGGGTGACCAGTTTTGAGGGTATGGCAGCAGACTGCAGCACCATAAACTCATCCCGGCTAATATGCTTATTTATAAGCCAAGGTGACAAGCTCTCTCTAATGCGAGCCTTAATTTCGCCAGAGAGAGAGAGAGAGAGAGAGAGAGAGAGAGAGAGAGAGAGAGAGAGAGAGAGAGAGAGAGAGAGAGAGAGAGACCCGGATATGCCTCAATGTCACCGTTGTATTCCGCGTTTGTGGAGACGTGCGTACGGTAATGGATCAATTTGCGGTTTCATCACATTATACCAAAATTTTAGTATTCAGTTCCCTTTTTTGTTTTTGTTTTTCCCATTTTTCTTAGAATTACGAGCACCAAAGATGAAGTTTTTCTTCCTTATATTTATTTCCATCTTGTTACCTTATTTATTTATACAAGTTTTTAGATATGTATGCATACAGGATGGGAATGAATATTGTATTGACTTTTGCACAGTGCTTGATGAAATGTATGTATATAATAATATATGAGAGAGAGAGAGAGAGAGAGAGAGAGAGAGAGAGAGAGAGAGAGAGAGAGAGAGAGAGAGAGAGAGAGAGAGAGAGAGAGAGAGAGAGAATTCTGAACATTTCTCGTAACGTTTCAGGAACGAATTATCCTTCTTATCTGGGTAGCAGTTGGATGGGTGACCGTCTTCTGCGTCCAGATGATGTAGCAATCCGTGGTTCGGATTTTTTTTTATGCAGGAAGGAAAGGCCAAGGGCGAATGCCTGCAAAAGCGCCCGCCTCCATTGAAGAAGAAGAAGAAGAAGAGAACAAAAATCAAGGTCCAGGGTTTTCGAGATACCTAGACACCCTGCGTTTGAAAGATTGGAGGTCACAGATAGGGGAAAGATGGATTGAAGAAGATTGTTCCAGAGATGACCGGTTGAGTAGATGAAAGACTGAAAATACCAATTAACCCTTGCGTTAAAGAGTTGGCCAGAAAAGGAACGAGAAAGTGTAGAAAATCTGGTGCTGCGTGCTCTCTCCTTAAAGGAGGAGGCATGCAGTTAGAGAGCTCAGAAGAGCAATATCCGTTATAATAGTGATATTAAAGAGGAGTGAGGCAACATTGCGACGAAGAGAGAGGGATTGATGAGACGAAAAGCCTTTGATTCTACTCGGTCAAGTACGGCTGTGTGGGTTGAGTCACCCCATACATGAGAAGCATGCTTCATACAGGGGCGGACAAGACCCCTGTACAGAGAGAGCAACTGAGGGGGTGAAGAAACTTCAGAGCCGGTACAGCACACCTAACCTCTTAGCTGTTTTGGAAAGAGAGTATATATATATGATCTTTCCAGGAAAGATCACGAGAAAGGAAACGCCAAGAATGTTAAGAGAAGAGGAAGGATTGAGTTGCGTGGAAGATTGTGACGAGTCGATAAATGAAGGAACTGAGTTTTTGAGGCATTGAAAGTGACAACGTTTTCTGTCACAATCAGAGATAGCAGAAAGATCAAAGGTCAGGTGCTCCATAGCCGTCCTACGCGGATCATGGAGTGACTGTTGAGAGGGACGCTTTACGAAGCGGGTCGAGAGGTGAAGAGTGGAATCATCGGCATTGGAGTGAATAGGACAGGAAGGTTCTTTACGTGTAAGGTCGTCATATGACCTTTACTGTTACGAAGGAGGTCATACAACCCCGAAAACACACACACACACACACACACACACACATTCATTTCCTGTCTTTAGTGATTATAAAATTTAATAACCATTGAATTTCAATAAAAAAAAATCTACACACCACACACTTTTCAGGTTATTCATCTCAGTCGCTCTTATTCTTGACTTTTCCATTTCATGCCATGCCAATATTTCACACCTATACAGAAGTGTAGATACTATCACACCTTTGTGTAAACATCTGAACATTTGGATCCAGTCTCCGCTTCCTCACAACCGCTTTCTACTCGCCACCTTTCTTGATTCACTCTCCTATTAATTTCATCCGTACTCGTACCACTTTCACCATTTACCATCACATGACAGTTCGAGTTTCCCTTATTCTCCACAATCAATAACTTGCTCTTACCCACATTCACTTTCAATAGTCCTCTCTCTCACACCGCCACAAAACTCTTAACATTTCGTATATGACAACACTCATTCCGGTAAATAGCACATCATCCGCCTATTCCTATCACACACGAGATTCATTCCTCGGTGCTACTATAGTATGCAGTCTACCTACGATTCGGCAGTCTACCTTTTAATTATAGCTTCTTATTTTGTTCACTAATTGCTTGTTTACATCCCAATGTCAATCGCCCTTGACGATTGGTTAGGTTTAGTCATGATATTTTTGTTAGTTTTAATATCATGACTAAACCTAACCAGTCGTAGGTAGACCGCATACTATAGTAGCACCCATTCTTCTTTCTAGCAGTCGCACTTTCATCTCTTTCATCACTCTATCCATAAACAGATTGAACAACCACGGGGACATCACGCATCCTTGACGCGCACCAACATTTATATCAAACAATTCGTTCAATTCTTTATTTATTCTCACGCGTGCATTACTTCCATTATAGAAACTCAACCGCATTCGCGAGTCTACCACCAACCCCACATACGCAGGACCTGCCACAAAGCTTCTCTAGTTACTTTATCATACGCTTTCTCAAGATCCATAAAATCCACGTATACCTCGCAATCCCTTTCGCATGCTTTCTCAATCACGTCTCACTGCGAACACTGATCCACACAGCCTCTTCCACCTCGGAACCCTCTTTGCTCATCGCTCAGAAAGCATTCTGTAATACCATGAACTTGTTCTATCACTATCTTACCATACACCTTCCCCACAATACTTGACAGACTTACATCTCTGACATATGCACCACAACCACTCTAAGCTAAGGCCGGCCGCACACAGTATCGTCTTGCGACTAACGACTGGAGTCGCGTGTGATTTTACATTGACAGAATGGGAACACCGCACACTGCAGCGACCGCGACGCGACTCCCAGAATGGCGTCGCCTTTCAAACTCTTTCAAACGCCCATACTTAATAATTTCTCTATATATTCCATTCCATCTATCCCTCTGCTTTTCCACATTTAAGTTTGTGAACCGGCTGCTTTTACTTAGCCCATCGTTACGTTTTCAGGAATTCTGTCGCGTGTCCTCCTCACACTACCATATCCCTTCAAGTTTACGCGTGTGGGGTCGCTCCTGAAGAGTCCAGTTCTCATTTTGAACTGGAAAATAAATATTGCTTGGAGAGTATTCTGTTATTTTTCTTTGCAACGTTTCAGAGTTGTGGGCTCATTTACAACCCATTTAGCACAAAACTAAAATTAAAATGCTTGAAGCCTAAAATAAAATATACTTTAAAACAGCACCGAAAATTTGACTACATAACGGTAATGATAAAGAAATTGAGATATACACCTTCTCTTAGTTCACAAAGACAGTTAAGGAATGAACGAAAAAAAATAGAAATTTTGCACTATATATAGCTAATGGTTTAGGTTGGGGTGTTCTGTGGCGATACCTTTGCGTGAACAAATTCGTACCAAGAGCAATCTAGTCGTAGAACCGATGTAGATTTCTTTTTCACAAAGAGGAAAAGAATAAACTATAAACTACATTACACTGTTTTAGAGACATTTTGGTCTATTCTGGGGAAGAAGGAACCAACTGTACGAGAACTCTTGAAAGCAGTTTTGAAGCCTACGTCACAAAATATTGACGCTGAATATTAGTAAACAGCTTTTGCAAAATGATTTATTATTAAGGTATCTTAAATGAGGAAATGTGAGGTATCTCATATCATAGGGAAGAGTATAAGAATTAGAACTCTTGAATGGTAAATAGATAAGAATTTGGGTACATGGTTGTGAAATAACGAAATAACGATAGCAGTTTTTATTAAAGGAATCCTTCAAGTATTCGATTTCGTTATGAAAGCTGCCAAATGACGATGACGAGTTGAAAACCTCCAAAATTACAGTACGAATGGCATTAACTTCTTTAAATGGAAGGGTTTTAACTAACAATTTGTTCCGAATACTGTAAATGTATTTTCTGGATACCGAAACATACAGACATCCTTTTTAAATACTTCATAGCCACGTAGCCAAATTCTTATATATTTTAATTTCCTTGATCATTACCGTCATGTAGAATTACAGAGTATAGTCCCTGTTTATAAAATATATTTTTTAGCTTTCAACTCTATTAATTTTAATTTTAACCTTGAAAATGGGGGCGAAACCCTGAAATCTTAAAAAAAAATAAAGATCAATGCTCTCCACCGTAATATTTATTTTCCTGTTCACTCTATCTATCTATCTATCTATCTATCTATCTGGTAAACCATATGATGAAACCTGTAATAAAAGGATAAAACTGAGCTCATACTTAGAAAAAAGGGGAAAGAAGATATTATTAAATCTTTGAAAGAATTTCTCTCTCCTTAATCCGTTGATGAAGACCCCTTTTTCAAGGGTGACTTTATATATACATATAACAAGGACGACCTCAAATAACATTTTCGAGGACGGGGCTCTGAGAACGAGCTTTTTAAGGATACGATCGGCTCCTTTGTTTCACGAGAGTCCAATTATCCTTTATTATGAACCAACTTTGTAATAAAGCCATCAAGTCAAAGGGTTAAAAATGCCATTATAATATACATATATATATATATATTTTTTTTTTAAGTTCGGGAAGAACCGATTCGCCTCTATTTAAAAGGGCATATCTCGGCGGAAAAAGTGAGAGGAAAAGCAGAGGAAAAAGAAAGGGTGGAGGGGACAGTCGAAGTGGAAAAAGACCAAGGATGACAAGGACTGCAGGGTCGAGCCCCATCATCCTTGGGTGCTAGGACCGGGAGGACGCACGTGAAACCTCCAGGAACAAGCACGTACAAAGAGCACTCAAGAGCACGAGCTTAGAACCCCCTTGCGGGAATATATATATAAATATATATATATATATATATATATATTATATATATATATATATATGATACACACAGACAGTGCATGGAACAAGGAACTCTTCTGGGATAATTAAATCCACTATAGTCCGAATAAGTAATGGTAAATGACAAATACCATAGTTTTTCTTTTTCATGATGCTAGCCCGACGTGGGCAACGGGTCACTCGCAAAGAGGTCCCATAAATATAGCTTCCCTCACCAGCTATCTGCAAAGCAGACAGGATCCAGCTTTGGGACATGGATCTAGGGTTTAAAGCAGCCTAGCCTGCTACATTTAGAACCTCAATATAAGCAAAAGACTCGCTGCCTTCACGTCAGGTTGAATACATAAAAGAAAAAGGGGTAACTATATTTTTAGCCAAAAACCAAAACTTAAACCTCAACTGGTAGAATTGAGCGTCCACTTTTCAAGGCACATAACATGTCCGTTTCAAGATGGGAATGAACTCAGAATGGTCCCCTGAGTTTTTTATGATACACAGACAGTGCATGGAACAAGGAACTCTTCTGGGATAATTAAATCCACTATAGTGGATCATGAAAAACTATGGTATTTGTCATTTACCATTACTTATTCGGACTATAGTGGATTTAATTATCCCAGAAGAGTTCCTTGTTCCATGCACTGTCTGTGTGTATCATAAAAAACTCAGGGGACCATTCTGAGTTCATTCCCATCTTGAAACGGACATGTTATGTGCCTTGAAAAGTGGACGCTCAATTCTACCAGTTGAGGTTTAAGTTTTGGTTTTTGGCTAAAAATATAATAGTTACCCCTTTTTCTTTTATGTATTCAACCTGACGTGAAGGCAGCGAGTCTTTTGCTTATATTGAGGTTCTAAATGTAGCAGGGCTAGGCTGCTTTAAACCCTAGATCCATGTCCCAAAGCTGGATCCTGTCTGCTTTGCAGATAGCTGGTGAGGGAAGCTATATTTATGGGACCTCTTTGCGAGTGACCCGTTGCCCACGTCGGGCTAGCATCATGAAAAAGAAAAACTATGGTATTTGTCATTTACCATTACTTATTCGGACTATAGTGGATTTAATTATCCAGAAGAGTTCCTTGTTCCATGCACTGTCTGTGTGTATCATAAAAAACTCAGGGGACCATTCTGAGTTCATTCCCATATATATATATATATATATATATGTTGTTTGTTGTTCCAAGGGAACCTTATTCCAGAAAGGAATGTGAAGGCTGTCGTAAAAATTATGAGTATCTTTATTTAATCTGGACGTTTCTTTCCATCTTTGGAACACCTTCGGTGGAATTTTGAGTAATTGTAAAAATAAAGGAATGATTGAGATAAAACTAAACCAAATATGGTGAATAGAACTAAAATATAAGATGGGTCATTCCACGATGACGTTCGCAACATTTTGAGCAATTGTTTATTTAGATTTCAGAGTAAATATTCGACCGAAAAACAGACCGTCACGCCGATTCGGAAGCCTATATACAGGGTGTTCCGTAGTTCTGGTCTCGTATGAAAATTTATTTTAAATTAAACTTGCAAAAGTAATACATTAGAACTAAAACAAATGTTCAAATTGATGTCTTGTTTTGGGACTTTTTTTTTTTCTTTTGCCTGTTCTCAGAAAAAGGCCTCCGGAGGCTTATGAGACACCCTGTATAAAAACTGAAAGAATATGTTCTGGAACAAATGGCACCAAAATGTACCCGAGAGCATACCTCATAATGCCTCGTGCCAATTTTGTCTTGCCTCCCAAAATTAGTACTTTTTTAGTTGAATGTATACTAAACAATTGCTCCAAATGTTGCAAATGTAATTATGAAATGACCATATATGGAATCACTCGGTACACTTTATGAAAAAAATACACTTCTTCAACAAGATTTTGACGAGTCTTCATGTTTTTCATCGTACAGGGTGTCTCAGAAGTCGCGCACCATATTTACAGGTGCGGGTGACCTGAATCTGTGGTACGCGACTTCTGAGACACCCTGCATATATATATATATATATATATATATATATATATGGGGTGTAACGAAAGTCCGCTACCATAAGAGGTTAATGTTCTCTTGTTTTAGCTTTATAATTGATGATGAACAATATGGCTGATTACACCCGAAAAGAGAAAGTAAAATTAGTTTTATTACGTGTAGCTTCCTCTGGGGACCTTTGAAGTCGGTTGTTTGCCAGACAACACCACGAACTATTCAATAGTTAAAAGACAATATACAACAAGAATGTAACAACATCAGTAAGGATGTCCTACGTAACGTTCAGTGCAGCTCACGTGATCGAATTAACATGGCAACACCGAATGACATGCAGTTTGAACATTTATCTTCATAACAAATAAAAATGTCCTATGATAACGGTTTTTTTTACACCGTATATATATATATATATATATATATATATATATATATATATATATATATATATATGATCACCCAAACCGCAAGGAAAAAATTAAAACTTTAAAAAGGCTAATTAATTTCGGCCGGTCACAACCAAGCCCTTTTCAAAGCCATAAACTAGTTAAAATGTCCAAGGTTAAAAACTCCCGTCCTGCGGAAGAGCTGGTTTAAATGACTGTGTTAAGGCATAATCACGGACAAAGAGATGGTGGCTGTCATACATCTGGCAGTTGGCAAAGGCAAGAAAAATTTTGTCCAGATTTCAAACATTCAAAGTGAGAAATCTTTAAGTAAAATTCAATCCTGTATATCTGGCAGCCGGTCACGACCCGAAATTACCCTAAAATATTTTAAAATGTTAAAAATAAAGCTCTCCATACTGTAGGACAGTTTGATATTTGAAATGGTGTTTTCTCATAAAATATAAAATGCCCGTACATTTGTCTCTGTTCCTGGTCCCTGACCTTCAAAATAGGTTTAGAATCCTGAAAGTTAAAAATATGATTATGAAGTTCCATATGCTGAACCAAGCTACTGTAAGTATTACCCGATCTCAGGTCACGTTTGTGGGAATTAATCCTCCTCTGAAAATTAATTGTGTGCGCGATGTATTTTTGAGGGCAGGTTCCACATGGGATTTCATAAACTACGCCAGAATTGTTGAAGGCTTTTGTAATAGGATGACGGATGAACAAAGACAATTTATTTGGCACAGCGGAAACCAACTTAATCCGCTGTGGCAAAAGTGAAGAAAATCCTTTGTTGACCTCAAAAGCACTTAAAGGAATAAAACGTCTTTATTCAGGTTCCTAATTTTGGGAGAAGAAAGATCTATCGGCGAAATAAGCTTTATCAATGGACAAATTGGAATAACCCAAACCTCTAAATATACTTTTAATATGTAAAACTTCATCAAGATAAATGGGATCACAAATCCTGAAAGCTCTCAAAAAAGAGACTCAAAATAACGCCTTTTTTAGTACAGAGAGAATGACTGGAAGAAGCATGAATGTAGCTGTCTGAATGCGTAGGCTTTCTAAATACTTTGAAAAAAGGTCTTTGGTTGGGATCTCTTAAAATAAGAAGATCCAAAAATGAGAGAGATCCACTAATCTCAACTTCATACATAAACTGTATTGAAGGTACACGATTGTTAAGAAACCCCAAAATCTCTTCCAAATCCACGCGAGATTCCAAAATAACACGCGTGTCATCAACATAACGGAACCAATTGACCCCGGCACCAAAGATTCTGGCAAAAAATTAACTTCAAAAAATTCCATAAAAATGTTGGCTGAAATTGGAGAGCGAGAAGAGCCAATCGGTAAACCTATCTTTTGTCTAAAAAATGACCCATTCAAATAAAAATAGTTATGTTTCGAGCAAAGTCTAACAAGCTCCAAAATAATTCCGTAATCAAACGGAATGGTCTCAGGATGATCCTGAAGCCACTCTTCTAGGAACTGCAAGGTTAGATCCAAAGGGACTTTAGTAAACAAAGATACCACGTCAAAACTCGCCAATTTTTTTCCCGATAAGTCTGTACCTCGAAGCTTGTCAACAAACTCTGCAGAATTTTTAAGATGTGCTCCCGAGATTTGACCTACTAATGGCGAAAGGAGGCTCGAAAGCCATTTACACAGCTGTTCAGTAGAACTTCCCACATTAGAAATAATAGGGCGCAAAGGTACTGAGGGTTTATGCACCTTTGGAAGCCCATAAATATAAGGAAGATGGGGCAAATAAGATTTAAATATGAAAAAGTTTTGGAAAATCCTCGACGATTCCTCCCAACTCCTTATTAAAAGAAGCCTGGGAAGTTTTTAGTGGATCATTGCTGAATTTAGAATAAACGGACTCATGGGCCAACATGACATTCATTTTAGCCACGTATATTCAGGATAACTACTTTATTTCCCTTATCAGACTTCATAAGCACAACGTTCGAGTTATTCTTCAGTCTGGAAAGGGCATCCAACAAAAATACATCGGAGACACAATTGATTTTCAGAGAACGATTAATTCCACAAACGTGACCTGAGATAGGGTAATACTTATACTAGCTTGGTTCAGCATAGGGAACTTCATAATCATATTTTTTAACTTTCAGGTTTCTAAACCTAATTTGAAGGTCAGGGACCAGGAACAGAGACAAATATATGAGGCATTTATATTTTATGAGAAAACACCATTTCAAATATTAAGCTGTCCTATAGTATGGAGAGCTTTATTTTTAACATTTTAAAATATTTTAGGGCAATTTCGGGTCGTGACCGGCTGCCAGATATACAGGATTGAATTTTACTTAAAGATTTCTCACCTTGAACGTTTTGAAATCTGGGCAAAAAAATTCTTGGCTTTGCCAACTGCCAGATGTATGACAGCCACCATCTCTTTGTCCGTGATTATGCCTTAACACAGTCATTTAAACTTCAGCTCTTCCGCAGGATGGAAGTTTTTAACCTTGTTGGACATTTAACTAGTTTATGGCTTTGAAAAAGGCTTGGTTGTGACCTGCCGAAATTAATTAACCTTTTTAAACAGTTTTAGTTTTTTCCTTGCGGGTTTGGGTGATCTTAATTGTTGCGGTTTTTCCTTGCGGGTTTGGGTGATCTTGTTGCGGTAAACGCAATTAAAGTGTATATACAGTATTATATATATATATATATATATATATATATATATATCCCTTTGCTTTGTCCGGAGCTATAGGGCGCGTCCCTCTGTGGCGAATGTGGGAATACACCTTTCTTCGGTGTAAGGGCTTTCTCTGCCCTCGTGGACCATTGGGCCCGTTGGGGACCCGGCTGATCTCCTGCTTCTTTTTCTTTCTTTCTCCTTTAACCCATTCTTTCTGGCTTCTCCCTGTTTTTTTGGCGTTGTTCTTTGGACCTTGATTTTGACCCTTTCCTTAGCCCTTGGGTGTGGGAGGTGGTTACCCTGCACCCTTGTCGCTTTCCAACCAAACCCAAACCCTGTCCCTGCCACTTTCACCGCGCGTTGGATGAGAGTGGCCGCCTTTCAGGCACAGGGACTGGGTGCGGGTGTATCTCCCCCTGCGTGACATCCATCGGCGGTGGGACCAAGTGTGCCCACACTTCGCCTTTCCCTTGTTGGAGTCGGTGGTGGCTGGATGCGCGCGGGGATGAAGTTCTTTTTTGTTTAGCTATGGACACTTCTCCCCCCGGCTTACGACTACTGCTTCTCATTCCCGGACTACTACTCTCAACACTCGGGTGGTGGGCAACCAGGCCCTCGAGTCCTTTACCACTGGAAGACCGCAACCTAATGGGGTTGACCCCCCTGTGGAAGCGGAACGCTTGCACTCTCCTTTTCCGTTGCCGACCCCAGTCCGTCCCTCGACTACGCCCTTGGACCTACACTCTCTAGAGCAGGGGCCTCGCCCCAGCCCACTTCAGCCACCTTCGGGCAAGTCAAGTTCCACCGAGGACTTGCCCCCACAACCCGGCTTCTTGCTCTCCCCATATGCCCCCCTCACCCGCCGCCAGCCCACCTCCCCGCGGAGAGAGCCTCGCGGCGGACGGGGGAGCCGGCATTCACGGCCGTCCTACCGACCGTTGAATATTCCAGTACATTTCGACTCTACAGCCTCCCTCTCCCTTCCAAGTATCCACAAATTCCTGGTGATTCGGCCTACATCTGGGTCCCTCCCGAACAACTCTGAACGGACGTTCCAGGCGATCCGAACCCACAGCAACTCCAGCCGCTATGACGTACGCCCACAGAGGGATGGCTCCCTCCTCGTAAAATCACGCTCAGCCGCAGAGACGAAAGCCCTACTCTCCATCACTGAGGTCCTTGGATGCTCGGTGTCCGTTTCCCCACACCCTCGCCTGAACCAGAGTCAGGGCACTATTTACGCCACCCGCCTACTGTCGGTCGCAGTGAACGAGCTCCTGGAGGATCTCGCACCCCAAGGAGTTACTAAGATCTATCGTTTCACATCCCGACAGGGAGGCACCCCCTCCCCCACCCCACGTCTGCTCCTTACTTTTAACTCACTAATCCCCCCTGGCCGTATTGTATGGGGTATGGGAGACCGCGCCTCATGCGAGTTTTCTATCCGCCCATACGTCCCAGACCCGACCCGTTGCTTCAAATGCAATAAATTCGGACACGTCAGCTCCGCTTGTCGACAGCCGCATCCATTATGTGTTCACTGTGGACGACTCGCCCACCCTGACAGGTGCCCCAACACACCCAAATGCTCGAACTGTGAAGGCGCACATCCCTCTTCATCCCGAGAATGCCTTTTCTTCAGGTTCGAGAAGGAGGTCCGAGGCCTACAGGTGACGGACTTCCTTAGCCCCCGTGAGGCACGCGACAGGGTGCGGAGTCGGGAGGTGAGGCCGGGGGTGTCCTATGCCGCTGCTCTCGGCTCTATCATCTCGGCACGCCGCCCTGGCCTGCCGCCGAAACCCCCCCCAGCCACTGCTTCCTGTTCCCCACATAGCAAATCCTCGCAGGACCCGACGGTCCCCTGTCCCCCCACCGTTCCTCTTCTTCCCGCACCTCACCTGCCACGAATCCCCCAGGAGTCTGGGACCAGGGTTTCCAGGTCCCAGCCACCTCAAACCCTGCCTTCCCAGTACTCCCTGTACACGCCCGAACCTGCCGCCCGGAGCAAGCCGTCGAGGCGGAGACGCCGGAGCGTGTCACCAGACCCTCCGGCCTCCCAACGTCTCTCTCCCTCTTCCCCTAAGACCAAGAAGACGGCTCGGACCCTTACACCGCCCACCACGCCCACTATGTCCATCTCTCCCCATCGTAGAAGTCCCACCGTTCTACCCCCACAGACTCTGACAATAGTGGCCGAAATCCACGACCCGCCCTGTACGACGAGACCCAGCCCAGTGGATCCAGTGGATGCGGCTCTGGCGCAGCTGCACGGTGTGACCGAGGGAAGCTCGGCTGCGCCCACGCCCATGAGTCTCCTGGATCTGCCCTTGCCTCCTGGTGCCATTTTCTCCACCCCTCCACGAGACCACTCTGGTTCACCTCCTTCCACCCCCATCGTACCTACCCCCCCAACATCCCCGAC
The DNA here is from genome assembly GCA_023014485.1 of Bathynomus jamesi. Taxonomy (NCBI): domain Eukaryota; kingdom Metazoa; phylum Arthropoda; class Malacostraca; order Isopoda; family Cirolanidae; genus Bathynomus; species Bathynomus jamesi. Next base: position 307,670 of record JAJOZX010001421.1, read on the forward strand.
CCCCCCCCTTATCAGCTACCCTGAGTACGCCCTCCCTCCCACCCGCCCGGTCTTTTTGGTACCCCCTGTCACCACCTAGGGTCCGCCGTGAGACCCCGGACAGGCGGGGTAGCGCCCCTTTTGGGGTTAACGTGCCCCCCCTGGCCCGACCATAGAAGCCCGACAAGGCACTTCCGACCCGCTCAGCCCACGATGTTCCTCTGCCTGCCGTGATCCACGCCTCCGGTCTCGCTCGGCCGACTCGACCCCGCAACCTCCGCAGGGTTCGACAGGCCGACCGATTCCTTCCCTGGTGAACGGTAGATAGCCAGCCATGCTCCCGACCCAGCCTTCAGTTTCGCGAACTCCAGATCCCCTTCACACTCCAACCTCCTAGCGCCTACACCTTTACCCATCCCCCTTCATCAACTAATGGATCCCCCGAAAACCACGATAGTCCACTGGAACTGTCGAGGAATCTTTGCAAACTATGAAGGCCTTAACTCCTTGATTGCCACTTCCCGTCCGGTGTGTGTCTGTCTCCAGGAGCTAATCCTGGGGACCAGGTCCATGCCCTGCCCCACTGGTTATTTCTGCGTCGCCACCCCGCCTCCTACCTGCACTCGAAGGGGAGCTGCCATCCTCGTCCACCACGCAGTCCCCTTCTACAATCTCTCCATCCGGTCCCCGCTACAGGTGACTGCCGTCCGGCTCTCCCTGGATAGACAGTACACCATTTGTTCAATCTACCTTCCCCCCCACGCTCAAGTCTCCCGCGACGACCTGGTGGAAGTCGTGGAACAACTCCCCAGGCCCTTCCTACTACTGGGCGATTTCAATAGTCGTCACCCCTTGTGGGGCGACACACACCACCTATATGGCCCCAACCCTGATATCCGTCATGACCGAGCTCTCCTTCGAGTGCCTCAACGATGGCTCTCCTACATTCTACCATGCCACCACCTGCACTCCATCCTGTATAGACCTGTCCCTCGTATCAACTGATGCCCTCCTAGACTTCACGTGGCAAGTCCTCCGAGAGGACTATGGCAGTGACCATCTCCCCATTCTACTCACCCTCAATCGACCCGACCAGACCGTACGGGTACCGGTAAGGTGGGTTACCACCAACGCGAATTGGGCCCGCTTCCGCGACAACACATATACCACCCTTACAACTGCCCACTTCCCATCCATCGACGGTGCGTCGCATACTTCGAGTCCGTCGTTCTAACGGCCGCAAGCACAAGCGTACCACAATCCTCCGCCTACCCCCGCGCCCGACGGGTTCCTTGGTGGACCCCGGAGTGCGCGGAGGCCGTGCGCGCCAAGAAGAAGGCAACTCGGCGCTTTTACCGGACGCGACTCCCCATCCATCGCACGGAAATGCAGCGGGTCAGGGCCATCGCCCGCCGCACAATGAAGACAGCGCGCCGAGCCTCTTGGCGTGCCTTTGTGTCCGGCATTACCGTCAACACACCTTCGGCTACCATCTGGAAGAAGGTGCGGGGCGTCGAGAGGCGACATGTCCCCTCCCGACCCCCGGTCCTCCGGACAAACGACGGACTCCTATGTGAGCCCAAGTCGGTGGCAGACCACCTTGCTTCTACCTTCGCCGCCGTTTCTTCCTCTGCAGCCAATCCCGTACCCGCCCCTGACGATAGCCCCTCCCCACCGTCCATAGACAGCACCTACAACCGATTGTTTACCATGCGTGAACTACAGACGGCACTGGCCTCTCGACGATCCCCTTGCCCCGGCCCGGACGGTATTCCGTACGGCATGATCCAACACCTCCACTCTACCTTACAAATTTTCCTGCTAGACTTATACAATCGCATATGGATAGAGGGTGCCTTCCCCTTTAGGTGGAAGGAGGCCCACGTCATCCCTATCCCCAAGCCCGGCAAAGATTCCCTGGACCCCACAAACTACAGACCAATCGCCCTGACATGTTGTGCCTGCAAGATCCTCGAAAAAATGGTCGCTACGCGATTATCGTTCGTCCTTGAACGTACCAATTCCTTCCCGTCTACCCAGTCCGGCTTCAGACAATTCCGCTCCACCACTGATCCCCTCCTGCTTCTCAGCCGAGACATACAGGATGCCTTCGACAATAGACAGTTCGTACTGTCAGTTTTCTTCGACATCCAGAAGGCCTATGACACCACCCGTCGAGCAATGATCCTCGGTCAGCTCCGACATCTGGGCCTTGTCGGAGCCATGCCTACCTTCATCAGGGGCTTCCTTACTTCTCGGACCTTTAAAGTCCGGGTGGGCTCAGTCCTCTCTGACACCTTTGTGCAGGAGGACGGGGTCCCACAGGGAAGCATCCTCAGTGTTCTCTGCTTCTCTGTCGTGATGAACACGGTCTCACAATGCCTTCCACCCACAATCCGCTCTTCCATCTACGCGGATGACCTTGCAATCTACTTCGCAGGGCGAGAACCGTCTGTCGTTCAACGGCAAATGCAGCTCGCCATCTACCGGGTGGAGAGGTGGGCGACGTCGGTGGGTTTCCGCCTCTCCATCCCTAAGTCCAAGTGTATGGTCTTCAGTAGAAGAAGACCCACAACCCTTCCTCTACCCTCTGTTACATTATACGGCAGTCCTCTTGAGGTGGTACCCTCCACGCGTTTTCTGGGCATGACCCTAGACCGACGGCTCAATTGGGTTCCCCATCTCAAGCACCTAAAGCAATCCCTTCGACGCCCCCTCGCTCTCCTGGATCACCTCTCTCACACCACATGGGGTGCAGATCGACGCTCTCTTCTTCGCCTTTATACTTCCATAGTACAGTCGAAGCTGGACTATGGTAGCGCAGTTTATGGTTCAGCCTCCAACGCCCGCCTCCGTATCCTGGACCCGGTACTTAATAGAGGCCTCCGCCTCGCCACCGGTGCTTTCCGCTCCTCCCCAGCCTCCAGCCTCCATGTGGAATGTGATCATCTCCCTCTCGCCCTCCGACGGGGTCTACTCCTCATGCGGACATACCTCCGTGCACAGAGGCTACCTTCTTCGCTTCTGGGCACGGCGGTTTTAGAACTACCACCTCAGGGACGGAGCTGGCACTTCACTGAAGCGGTCCGCTCTTTCCTTGATCTTTTCAACATGCCCGCCCCCTCAGTTATCCCCATTTCATTCAGCATCTACCCCCCTGGATCCTAACCCCTATCAAGTTCTGCAAAGATCTGTGTTCCCTACCGAAGACTACCACGAGCGCCATGATATACAGGTCACTTTTCCGCGAACACGCAACCCAACACCCGGACGCAATCGCCATTTACACGGATGGTTCCCGCTCGGAAGCTGGTGTGGCCTCCTCAGCGGTGATTCTGTCCCAGCCGCTCTCCCGGAGCGTCGGCCTGCCCCGCGAGGCCTCCGTTTTTTCGGCGGAACTTTTCGCCATAACGGAGGCCCTCGATATTGTGCGCACCCACTCTGCCAGCTCTTTTGTCATTTATTCGGATTCCCAAAGTGCACTTCTCTCCCTAGAAAGATTTAACTCCCCTCACCCGCTCGTCTGTACCATCCAGCAGACCTTCCACTTTTAACGATCTTCCAACATAAGACAATCGCATTCTGTTGGGTCCCGGCTCATGTCGGCATCCAGGGTAACGAGGCGGCGGACCGCACAGCAAAGACGGCCTGCTTGCTGCCGGCCTCCTCCCGACCCCTCCCCTTCTCCGACTTCTTCCCGGCTTTCCGCTCCCACTTCCGCTCCATATGGCAGCGGGAATGGGACCAGGCCACACAAAATAAACTCCACACGATCAAACCGCACATAGGACACTGGGCTTCTTCATTCCACCGGTCCCGCCATAAAGAAGTAATCCTAGCCCGTCTCCGCATAGGTCACACCCGCATCACCCACGGACACCTTATGGCGAAATCGCCAGCCCCGCTTTGCTCTACCTGCCATACCCCTATCACTGTCTTACACCTTCTGGTGGAATGCTCAAAGTTGGCCGCTCTCCGTCGCAGGTGTTTCCCTCTCTCGGCCGAAAACCCCATACCCAACTGCCTACGATCTATACTCGCCGACGGCCCCCACTTTTCAGCGGAAGCCGTTCTCCTCTTCCTTACTCACTCCCATCTGCTCCATCGTATCTGAAACCGTACCCCTCCTACCCATTATCCATCGACTGACCCTTACTCATTCCCCTAGTCTACCGCCCCTAGCACAGTGACATCACCCACTCACTGCCTCGCCGAGATATGTACCGTCTCTTTAGGTACGAATCGGCGGTAAATCTGGAAAAAAATATATATATATAATATATATATATATATATATATGAAAATTATTTCACTAAAGTAAGACGTGACTAATATTTTATGATAATAATTTATGATGAAAATAACCACAAAAGAAAATGAAAAAAGAAGTACTGCTGAAGCGCTTCTTTCGTCGAATGACATCCTCAGGAACATTGAAATTAATCACAAGATTGAGACTACAGTATGTATAGATCACAAAGGAAAAAAAAAATTATTGGTGCAGAAAATATTTAGGAGGAGCATACAATTAATGTGGAACAGCTATCAGAGTTTCAGAGCCTTGCTCTTATCAAAAATCATATTTTCTTCTTGATCTATATATTTGTATAGTCTCAGTCTTCTGATTAATTTCAGTTACCGAGGATGTCATTAGACAAAGCGCTTGAGCACTATTTCGTGTTTTATTTTCCTTCGTGGTTATTTTCATCATATATATATATATATATATATATATATATATATATATATATATATATATATATATATAGACAGGGTGGGAGAAAAGTCTTTAAGGATTTTATACATACAAATAAATTCCAATGATATCACTGCAGTGTATGCGATACTTTTCAAAGAAACTATACAAGGCCAGGGGAATGGCCCTAGGCTGTAGCCCCAGTCAGCGCCATGTCAGTCAGGATGAAATACAGCAATGAAGAAAAAGTGTATCTTGTATCGTGGACTATTTCTTATAATAATTGTGAAGAAAGTTTGCGTTTATTTCAAGAAAAATATAATAAACCACCACCAAATGGAACCACTCTTCGATACTGGAAGCTCAAACTTTTGGAAACGGGGAACCTGGTAAAAGATCGTTCAAGAAGCGGAAGGCCAGTAACGGCGACAGGAGACAACAGCAAAGAAAATGTCCTCGCCAGTTTTCAAGTCGATCCAACAACTTCAACGAGAAAAGTCGCACAGGAATTGGATATTTAAAAATTTTCAGTAACAAAAATATTGAAATCACAGCGGTACCACGATTACGAACCCATTTACTCACAGCTCATATATGACGATGATTTTGATAGACGGCTACAGTTTGTTGAAACAATGAGTGATCCAGATTTCCTTGGAGGAATGATCAATTTTTAGATGAATGTCTTCGGTTTAACGAGTAAAGGAAACAAACGCAACGTTCACTAGTGGGCGAAAAAAAAGTCCAAAATAAGATTGGGTAAACCAGTTAAAACGGCTACAGTTTGGGCGTGCATTGGTTATTCAGGACTCGTTTCCTTTGACATATCGAGAGATAGGATGGATGGAAAACGCTATTGCCAGGTATTGAGACACGAAGTTTTGCTACAGTTTACTAATGGTGTTGGCAGGAATTCTGGATTCCAACCTTGAAGGAAGATGGCTTGGACGGCGAGGTCCCATCGAGTGACTAGCCACATCACTTGATTTAACCCCATGTGATTTCTGACTTTGGACTTATTTGCGTGTCAGATTCTACACTCCTGGTTTCATCTATCCAAATGTGAATGACCTTGCCTGCAGAGTAGATGAATAACTGAAAAGGATCTCACTCGATATGTTCAGAAGAACAATGAAGAGTTTGAGAGAGAGAATCCACAAATGTATCATAGCGGATGGAGGACTCTTTCAAGATTAAATTACGATTTAACAAAATATTTGTCTGAATAAAATTCTTAAGACTTTTTATTTGATTTGTTTCATCATTTGAACACTTATCTGTATAATGTTAACTAAATAGTTGTGTGTATAAAATCCTTGAAGACTTTTCTCCCACCCTATATATATATATATATTGTGCGTGCGTACGCGGAGCAACTGGGCATAAGTGAGGTCGAGTGTGTGATAATTCACAGATATAATGAGGTAGTTTTTTGTGATGAAAGACATTTAGTACCTCGGAACATTAAAAAAATTATATGAAACAGGGAAACATTTTTATTGTTGGAAAAAACGTAGGTTGGTCCTGATTCGGTTAGGTTACGCAGGTTTGGTTAGTTTAGGTTAGGCTAGATTAGCGAGTACCTCACTCTATAATAATTTAAAAAAACACCCTTCGAGCCTTTTGCTGCGTCCGAAACATTTATCACGCCCTTCTCGGTTCGACGGCACTCAGGTTAGGTTAGGTTAAATTAACTTAAGTGTAATTAATTCGTTTTTTTAGATATATGAATTTTAAAAAGTCGGTGCCACTCTTACGCGGAGATGGGGATGTGTGTGTGTGTGTGTGTGTGGAAACTTCTGAAATTTGCTGATGGACGACGGTATTAATCTTGAGAATCAAGTAAACCAAATTTTAAAACTAAATAAATTTTAGATTGCTTTCAATTTAATGTTTACACCAAATATCGTAATACAAATAACACATTTTTAGGAGCTTCGCGAAACTTGGGCATAAGTGGATCAGTTTGATGGATCTGATCACCACTGGTAAGTTGGCAACCCTCAGAATTTGAAATTTGCACGCGATTTTGATCGATCTTTGTCATTTACGTTACGACCCACAACACTGATCCGCGATCATACCTCTTTGGTTTTACGTATACTGGACGTGTTTCTCAGAGAGGTGACGTTTGAAACATTAAGCTTCGTGAATTTGTGTATTTGTTGAAAATCAGAGCTGGTGGACGTGAAAGTTGCTTACATATAATGGGACGTCAACAAAATTTAGTTCAATAATACTTATCACCTCTTCCCAAGAATAAAAAATCGACCTACATTATAGAGGTGGATTTGTTTGAATTCAGAGCACAAATAAGACCCATAAAGCCGACGAAAAATGTATAATGCGCGGTATTTGTGGGCATGCCAGGATATTTCCAAATTGCAGGCCTACACGCCCACCCCCACCCTCGACCCAACTTCACCAAATCAATAAATCTTCATCATTAGTTTCCATCTCAAAACTAATCTTAATTACTAAAATAGAGCACGAGTAAAAGTAGCGCGTGAAAGTATACTTTTCTTTTCTGTACTGTAAGTAATACTATCATTTATACGTACAGTTTGGAGAAAAAAGTTCGCCTAGAAACTAATTGGTAATAATTCTGTTCTTGTTTGGGTGTTTTAATCCTTTTGGTGACAGTAATAAAATCTCAAAATGAAAACGCAATTGGTAACTTTTTTTTATCCTCTACATATTCCATAATTCTTGGCGAACATTTTTCCCCGAACTATATACCTTCTTCGTACGGTGTTCAGTAAAAATAAATGCTCATTATTTCGCTCGAGAAAATACACAACGAATTTAAATATAATTTAATTTTGAAATTAAAGAAATAAATATAAAATACAAGTCAATGAACAGATTCAGTATTTAATTAATATATTAAAGCTTTTTATTGCCAACTGATATATATATATATATATATATATAATGAGATGATAAAAATAATCCCCAAATGTTAATTATATATATATTATATATATATTTATTATAGATAGGAAATAAAGAGTTCCTTTATTAATAAATAGAAAGAGTTGCTATTTCTATTAAGTCCTATTGACACATTAAAGTTAGAGAAAATACTTTTGAGCGATTTAAAAAGGTGAACACAGTCATTTCAAAGCCCTTCAATGAAGCCTTAATTTTTTTTTTTCTTTCTTGTCTTTTGAGAATTTTTTTTTTTGTTTTTTACTTCAAATTTTTACCGTTCTCAAAAAGGTTTTTTTTGTTTTCTTTTAATGGTTTTATTTATTTATTAGTGTTGTGTTTGTTGGTTTCAATTCTCTCTCTCTCTCTCTCTCATACATATATTATATATATATATATATACACACACACCAAAATTTACACAACGCAAAACAGGAAGCTGATAAATTCTTGATTAAAGAATTTAGTGTAGTTTAACTACAGTTTCCTAATTTAGAATAGACTACGTCCTAGGTTATCCCTCTGCATAGGTTTATTCGTATTTAGCATAACCTAAGCTTAAAGTTAAACTTGGCAAGGCTACAGCAAACGGTTGAGTTTGTTTTACTGCCGTCCACAAAACAACAGTGGCGCCTGTATTATTGAAGTATTTTGCCATAAAGTCCTTTAAGCAGTGTAAAGCAGCTGAAGACATTTTAATTTGTAACCCCCCCCCCCCCCTGAAATACGCGCACACTGGCGTGATCCGAAGCGCGCTGACTCTGAAACCACGCAACGCGGGTTCGAGTACCACAAGCTCCAAGTTTTGCGCTTTATTACCTTTTTTTTCTTTACATCCAGTGTTAAGAAGAGTTTGAACGTAAATTTGCAAATGTGGAAACACCAAAGAAAAGCGCAGTTTCTCGACTGGTGGAACGATTTCAGGAGGCTGGCTATGTAGGTAAGAGGAGGAGTGGATGCCTGAGTGTGGTTACTCGGGATGTATTGAATGATGTATAGGAACGGCTGACACATTCCCCGAGAAAATCTTTATGGCTGATGGCACGGGAGATTGGACTTAAAAAAGATCATCATTCGTAGAACCTTCAGGAAACTTCAGTTTTATCCTTATCGTTTCTGCGTCGTCCCTGAATTGAAGGGGACAGATGAGGGAAAGATGCTGCAGTGCTTTCTGTGGTTTAAGTACTTTGTTCGCTCTCATCCGGCGACTTGAGACACAACTTCCTTCTCTGATGAAGTGTACTTCGATTTCGGTGGGTATATAAACAACCAGAATACAAAAACTTGAGTTACGGAGAATCCATAGTCTTCATCAGCAACCCCTTCACAGTCAGAAGACAGGAGAGTGGTGTTCAGTCTCACGGCGAAGGATAGTTGGACCACTCTTCTATACGGAGACTGTAACTGCTGAACAGTGGTGGGCAAAAAGTAATCGATTACGAATAAAAATTACTGATGTCTGAAAAGTAACAAAGTATAAAGTAGAAATTACTTTTCTGAATTAATTATAAAGTAATTTCTACTTTACTTTTCAGTCATCAGTAATTTTTATTTGTAATCGATTACTTTTCGCCCACCACTGCCTCTAATACTATAGATGGCATAGTGTTATAGGTCGGTGACAGAGTGTCAAATGCGGGCCGGGCCGAGCCAGGTAAATGTTTTATAAAATTCTTACGGGCCGGGCCGGGGCCAGACACGAGCTTCAAAATAAAAAGAACATAACAGGCCGAACCGGGTCAGAACCCAAAACCCACGGCTACAGGCCGGGCTGGGACGGACCTGGAAATAAAGACCCCGTGCAGACCTCAACCATTTTCATTTGGCTGAAATTTAATTTAAAATTAAAATTAACCTCAAAAATAGAAAGTCAAATTGCAATTGTAAAATAATTAATTTAAACCATTTAAGGAGAAAATTAAAATAAGAAGTAAATAATTAAAGTTCAAAATAGATAGTCAAAGTGAAGTTGTAAAAGAATAAAATTGAAGCCTAAATTGAAATAAATATACAACTTGAGGCATAAAATACCATCGGTTTAAAACCAAGAAATGAAATAACCCATCCGCAAACGAACGTAAAATTAACAAAGGTGGGGGGGGAAATAGTTGGTTGGTTGGTTGTAGTGATATTTGTATAAGTGATTGGTTGATTATGGGTGCGTGGTTGATTATTGTTGGAGTTGTTAAAGTGTATATATAGTTCAATTAAAGGTGTCTAATCGTTTAAGGATGGTTTTGATTCTTGAATTTCGAGATTCGTCACGAAAGAATTACGCGCGAGCATTTTGAAATTCTCTGAAAGGATTGGTTTGGAAAGACGTTGGGAATTATTAGAATTGAACTAATAGTCTGCTGTTGGACATGGGTCATCCTGACCAATTCTGCGGGAAATGCTTTTAAGCGTTTGTCTATCCTGCTTTTTAGTTTTAAATGTCACTTGTCGTACAAGCTGGCCTTGCAATCAGCGCACTCATAAATATAAAGAAGGAAAAGAATTTAAAGAGTGAGGATAACTGTTCTTCGTGTCGTAAAAGTTTTTGAAGTAGGATTAAACGGTTGCTGCAATGAGGAAAGAAAAATATTATCGACACGTTAACGCCGAAAGGTATTTTCAACGCGATGATTGTAATAAATGCAATTTTAAGCAAATTCCTAATTTAGGTGCAGTTGGAACAATCAATTCTGGGCCTTACAGTTTGCAAGAATTTATCGATACAGCTGTCCAATTCATAATGAAGGTACAAGTTTACTCTTAATATTTCATAATGGGAGGGCAGCCAACTCGGACACAAACGGAAGTTGCAGGGAATTTTTTATTTAATAGTAATGGATTTAAACTCAGCATGTATGATAAAGTAATTTGTATTTAAAATCGTTGTAGACTCCTTTCTAAATACAGAAGCTGAGAAAGAATTTGTATCGCGAAGAACTAATGCATCTAAAGCCCGCCGCGCACAAGATCGTCTTACGACTGACAATAGACGACTTGGGTCGTGACGACTGAAGTCGCGTGTGATTTTACATTGACAGAATGGGAGCTCCGCTCACTGCAGTGATTCTGGAATCGCGTCGGGGTCGCTGCAGTGTGCGGGGCTCCCATTCTGTCAATGTAAAATCACACGTGACTTAAGTCGTCAGTCGTGAGTCGCGAAACGATCCTGCGTGCGGCCGGCCTAAGAATGCTAACTTTCTTTACATGATTTTCCATTGTCTATCATATAATTTGGTGGCACTAGTTATAAGGTATGCAAAAAATTTAACATTGCGTCTGGGTAGTAGTTAAATGGGAGACCGTCCTCAGGGTCCAGGTGATGTAGCAGTCCGTGTTTCGGATCCCACGTAAAATTGTAGGTCTCTTTAGTCACGTGGTCTTTGCTGTTACGAAACCCCAAAACTGAAACCATTAACGCACGCAAAATATAGGAGCCACACAAGAGGCGATCAGCCAATAAAACTGAGTTTCTTTGCTAAATATAAGATCTTTAGTCAAGCTCAGTATATCCTAGCCTAATAACTCCCCCACCCCCTAAAAAAGAAAAATTCACGAAAAAAAACTCCCATGTGTACAGAGGGTTGACAGAAGTAAATAGACACCACGATGATTGTTCCCAAGAACAAGTGGCAAAGCTCATTAATGGAATGCCAGAACGTGTGTCCGTTTTACATAATGGAAAGGGAAAAGCATGTGTTCTTATTTATTAAATTTTATTATCAAGTCAAAACTATGGAAAAACCAAGGGTGTCTATTTATACGTTCATCAATTTTGAAGGCAAAACAGATAAAGTATAAAAAAATTTTAAACTAAAACTTAACCACACTGATTGCCAAAGCCCATAGCTCAGTTTCCCTATAAGCGACACCAAGACACTGAGGTCGGGGGTTCGACTCGAGATGTGCTGATTAATAGTATAATCCAGGAGTTAACGCATTGGGTCAAGTTCTTTTGTCCTGAGCGCCGTGCTAGTTTCTGACCAATGTTCCGTCTAAGGTGTGCGCGTGTGCGCACGCACACGCGTTGCGAATCCCGCGCACACAGCAAAATAAAATGCGCACAGGCTCAAGCGTATCATGAGTCACGACAGTAAATGAAGTAATTTCAAAAATATAGTATACCGTCACACAAGGTCTGACCATTTTCATCAACATACTCTGTAGTCGCTCTTTTAAGTATTAACCCCTTCCACCCGACTTCGCCGACGTCCGCGCAATACGCAATACGGATTTTTTTTACTCTATGTATTTGCATTTTTTTTCTTTTATACATTAACGCATTGAATATAAACCTTCTCTTTCTTATTTTTGCATAAAAACGAATAGTAATTATCTCATAATTCATAAAAATAAAATTATTTTTTATTTTATTCCTATTTTGTGAATGGATAAAATCATGTATTAATCTTGATAGTCTATTTTAAATTGCTAAATGCTAAAAATTGTTTTGAGAAGTGATAACTAAAATAGTCATTTTCAATTAATGTTATTTTTATTTTATTTCTTTATTTTGTTGAATTTTATTTTACTACTTTTTATTTTATTCATATTTTTAGAATGGATAAAATGTTTTCTTTTTAAGAATATAATATTGTAAACAGTTTTTTAATATCCATTTAATAGTATCGTAATGATCAAGCTGTCACCTTATGGAAATAATATTTATTAAGTATTTAATATTTATATATATTTAATTTTGATGATAATAGCGCTCAGAAAAGTTTGCACAATTTTTCACCATGAATCTAAATGGATGCACAACGAAAATTTCTTGCGCACACGGACTAAAAAAAATTAGAGGGAACATTGTTTCTGACCCTCCTGAGTCTTGACAGAATTTTATTATCGCACTGATTTTTCGAAAAGCGGTGAAAAAAAAATTGGATAGCATATTTGAAACTAAGAAAATTGCAATTCACGCAAAAGCAAAAGCACTCGAACATCAAAGAAGCTCACAGCTAGAGACTAAATTGCTAGACCTCAGATAATAATTTAAAGCTAAAGTCTAGTTGTATTTGTACCGGGGGCGGGGGGGGGGGGATGCGGAATCTCCTAGTATTTTAATTTTGGGCCAAATTTAAGAACTTTCTGAAAGACCCATTGTGTAATTTTAAAAACGTTATTTAGGTAAATGGGCATCGCCACAGATTTTGAAAAAAAAAAAAAATGAATGTAGGTATGCCAATCACATTAGAATTCGAGGAAACCGTCTTTTTCCCTCTTTAATACCAACCCAATCGTGGCAATATAAATGAACAGTCAAAAAAAAACACGTTAAAACTTTTTAAATATATTAAATGAATGTAAAAACACTTTTGCCTCGGAATTACTTTAATTAAAACACTATTTTTTTTTTTTTGCAGGTCATTCATAATTCAAGGCAATTTTATTTAGTTGACATGTGCACCACACACACACACACACACACACACACACACACATATAACATATATATATATATGTTAACCCCTCCGTCTATGGCCTTGGGCGGTTCGAAGTTGACGGGGGTTCTGGTTAAGTGGCAGCAACGGATTTGTTACTCTGGAGTATCTGGTACCGTATAGGGAATCGCAGTAGTTTCTCTTATACTACTCTCCGATTTCTTCTTGTAGTGGATCGGAGGATTCTGTGAAGCTTACTAAATTCTCTAAAGGTTCCCCGATTCTTCTTGTAGCGCGTCGGGAACTTATTTTTCTCTATTTCTCTGAAGAGAGCAAGGCTCGAAGGAGAAGAGAAAGATTATTCTCTTACTGTAGTTTACTGCTAAAATGTTACAGGTAATGCTCAGCCTCTAAGTCAGATGATCAGATAAATCTGAATGAACATCGGAGAAATTTTACGGGTTTATATATTGAAATTTTTAATGACAATCATTATTATTTAATGCTGATCTGTTTTTGTTTTTTATTCTCAATAGCTGATTTATTTTGCAAAATATTTAAAGATAAGATAAATATTTTAGCTGTAGCAATGTCTAGACTGATAAGCAAGATATTGGAAGATGAAGCCATATTTTTATTTTAAACCGCATATTGACAGATCTGATGTTACCATGATCTGCTGAGTTAACTAAAAAGGGAAATTGAAATATGCCAAAATTAAATGCTTAAAATTAAAGATTAAGTGTTAAGCAAGACATGACTTCATCTTTTACAACCAAGAGAGAACGTATAAAGAAAATGGACATTGCAGAATTTAACAAGATTACATTATTAAGCTAAATCTAAAAAAAAAAATTATTAAAAAGAAATGCTTTATCAATTATTCACCAAAAGTGAAATAGAAAATAAAAAATTTATTCGAACTTCCGTCAGCGTTGTGCGAGTTTGGACTTTATGCAAAAATGAATATAAGAATTATTCATTGTTCATTTTTACATATATGGGATGAATTTCACAATTAAACACGTAAAATAAATGAGTCGTGTAGGTTTGCATCATATATATATATATACACAGGGTGATTCAAAAGTCAGGTTACATAGGGAATACTATATTATGTAATGATACAGGGGAATAGTCACATCACATGTTCGATATGGCCGCCGTTAACGGCAATGCACTTGTGCAGCCAGCTAGGAATATCACATCAATGCGCTCCTCCTTCGATAATCTCATAACTCATTTACCTGCAAAGAAACAGAAAAGCCCTATGTAACCTGACTTCTGAATCACCCTGTGTTGTGTGTGTATATATATATATAAACATAGAAACTATGCTTTTCAATGCAAACATATACTACGAATATATATATTTACATTGAAAAGCGTAGTTCCTATGTTTCTTGACTTGGCCCACCCTGTATACCACAGTACATGTAACTGCAAGATGCTTAGACGGCTTAAGCTATGCAACTCCAATTATAAAGCTATTGTAATATCGTGCAATTTTTTTAAATTTTTTTTCTCAAATTCATATTTTTACTTCAGTTAATGAAAAAAAAACCCTTTTAAAGTGTCAAACGTTTACAAAAAAATTCTAGTCCGCTGCAAAATTATTGTTGTTCGTGCGGAGAGAGCGTTAATCAATTTATTGTCTAATTTTAACGTATTTTTGTAATGAGGAGAAATACGTTTCATTGATGATATAATATTTTCATAACCGTCAAATGTTATACATTTTATATGAAATAATTTAACTGAACAGGGTTTTTACACGGGTCGTTTCAAGGACTTTCGCTTTACTGAAGAGAATCGTTTGTCTCAGGGTCAAAAACACATTATGGGAACGACAGTTTTTAATGGCCTGATTTTATATATATATATATATATATATATATATGAGTTGTATTTCGATGCGTACGACTCTATTGACTGATGGTAGGCACAGGATTGTTGCTTCTTATTAATATTTAAACTATGGAACTTTGTCAAGGGCACAAACACTGCGCATAGAGATCTGCCCTAAGATTAAAAAAGAAAATCGTCTGGCCTTAACCACAATAAAATCAGTAATATGTGGACACGATGCAAGAAAAGGTTAAAAGCAATCTTAGTTCGAGAGCTTTGCCTTTTCTCATTTACGCCAAAAGAATTTTCAAATTTATTAACCTCGATCCAAATGTGAATGGTAAAGCGTCTCCTATATAATATCTGTTGAAGAGTTCAATATAAAGAAAAATATTAAGGCAAGGAAATATACAAGGTAACCCATAAGTCCCAATCGGTTATAATTAAAGCGAAAATCAATCTAGCGGATTTAAAATAAAAAGGAAAGAATATTTGGACTCTGAATAATCAATTGAATATTTCTAAACGTGTTATAAACATTTTAGTTTGTTTGATTTTTGTATTTTCGCTTTAATTATAACAGATTGGGACTTATGGGCCACCCTGTAGGGTGGGTGAAAGTTACGATTAGAACACTACAACTTAACACAATGACTTTGTTTTGGATGTTAAGGCACCCAATTTTGTCTTAGACCCCTCCCCACCTTCTTTTCAATCTCTCCGTGGAGAAGAGAAAAAATGGGTTGATTTTCACCACAGTTTGCAAATCTTTGTTCGCTGCACGAAACGGCGGATTTAAGTGGTTTGTCGTTGAAAATCGAGTAAAGGAAATTTGGGGATCGAAAGCGCATTTTTAAGAGCGCGACTCTTATGGGGGATACGCAAATAAACGCTGTTCTGTTTAGTTTGGTTGGCGTATAGAAGTAGTAAATAAGACGAACTTTTCACGTTATTTTAGTTGGCGTAAGCTTTCTACTTTGTTAAAATTTAAGAAATTTTAGCTATCGACTCCACTTTATATAAATAATTTTATGGAGCTATATCGACACATTCTCATCAACGATTCGATACAAAATGAGTGCAATATTCGTGCGTGTATATATATTATATATATATATATATATATATATATATATAAAATGCAAATTTATGCAAATAAATTGCCTTAAGAGAGACAAGTAACAGCTGTTAACAATAAACAAAGCAGATTTAAATTTTTAACCTTAGAATTACAACCGAGAAGAAAGAATTTACATGAAAAAAGACTTATTATATGTAAAAAAAAAGAAAGGAACTTCCTTGTTTTGTTTGTTCAAAGGTCTGTTTTTGGTTGCAGCTTTTTATATTATTTCATTGTAAATGTAGGTTTCTTTTAATATACCACAAGTTGTTTTAATTAAAAATAATATTATTATTATTATTATCAATTATTATTAATTAATTATCACAGTACTTTAGTAACAGCTCTCTCAATGCTCGACTGGTCTTGGGAAACATGAAGTGTTCGGGTTCGTTCCCCGCCTTCTCATCACTTCGATTAAGAGGTGCCTCTCGTTCAACATGGCGAAGGTAAACAGAGTTGAGCAATAGACCCCCTATTATGGGCTCCACCGCGCCATCTGCTAGGCTTGTGGGAGTCGGACTTGCGAGAGATGGAACGGATGGAGTGGGTACCCACAAACTTTTACCTTAACCGTATAATAACAGATCACTATTAGACGTAATGGTTGTTGTCATTTGTTCACTGGTAACAAGTGGAAATGTATATCTGACTTTCAAAAACAGTTTATATTTACGAGGAAGAGTACTGGTACAAAGATGTTCGATTCCCTAGGACACTACGTGAGATGTCAATCTCATCTCGGAAGCCTGTGAATCGTATTTTATAAAATATTTTGTACGCCTCCGAGATAAGATTGTGTACACACACACACACACACACACACACACACCCTGAAAATCAACTGTATTCACATTACTTTATGCAGGAAGAGGAGGCAAGGGCTTCCTTTTCATCTACCTCTCCTACCAACCAACTAAAATATTGTACTCTTTAAATCTGCCACGCATTTGCTCATCTTGCACTAACGCTTTACCATGCTTTTCTTTCGCATTACCAGACATTCAACCAGATTGGCTTCTGCACTTCCTCCAAGAATAACAATCTGTTTTCCAAATACTTCTCGTTCATCTTTCCTAATCTTTATCCTCTGTCTTTTTTACTTATTTTTTATGATCCACTTAATGTTCTTCTTGCATTCTTTGTACACCTCATTCTATCTTTTTTCATCATTGTCAAACCGAATTTGTAACATTCTTTGCCAGACTTTCTCCTTTTCTTTCACTGCATTTTTTTTCACATCATCGTTCTAAGACGCAGTTGTCTATCTCTCCACTCCATTTCATACACACCCACCTATGTCAAATATTTAATAAATAAATAAGTGGGTAAAATAAAATAAAATGCATGTTGTGTAGTGTATGTAGCATTATTTCTTACTATCTTTTATTTTACACTACATCTAATGAGTAACTAGTACACCAGGTACTGTAAATGAACGCGTGATGTGAAAGTACTCGAAAACTGTGTTTTTATTATACTTCTTCCTACTTTCCTATAATTTTTTTCATTACTTTTTCTCTCAGCAGTATCTGGAGAGAGAGAGAGAGAGAGAGAGAGAGAGAGAGAGAGAGAGAGAGAGAGAGAGAGAGAGAGAGAGAGAGAGAGAGAGAGAGAGAGAGAGTCTTGTACGCTCTATATTCTATACTTTACTACTACCACGTAATGTGCATATCTAAATCGTAATTAATAAGTCAAAATTATAATTAATAATAAATAGTACTGATTAATATATCTGAATTCCAATTAATAATAAATAATAATAAAACAGATAGATTCTCAAATAACGTCTATGCTTAATTGCAATTTTCTTGAGAGATGTTTGTAATGAAAAATATAGCATTTTTGTAAGTATTTCTAATTAAACGTTTTATTGTAGAAATTTTGTATATTGTCGTTTAGGGAACGTAATTAAAGATGTTTATTTGAAGGTAATTTCTCAGTGTAACGGTTTATATATATATTATATATATATATATATATATATATACAGGATGTCCCGTAAGTCTGGAACCATAGGGCAAAATGATAAAAACGCTGTAGAGACTTTCGGGGACTTTGTGAAATGAGCGAGGATGGTAGCGGCTGTGTCATCGTCGGTGGATGTGGATGTCCTCGGAGGTCCACTGCGTGGTTTATCTCCTATGGATCCCGTTTCCCTGAACTTTGCTACAAGTTTGCCGACACAGCTGTGTGTTATCGGCGCGCGGTCCGGATGCAATCTGTTAAATTCCTCAGCTACCTCCCTCTGACTCCGATTTCCTACGAGCAGAATTACCTGGATGCGTTCTTCCTTACTCAAAGACATCATGGGCACTTGCATAAACGGAAAAACATGAATTACTTATATTACCCTATGGTTCCAAACTTACGGGATACCCTGTATATATATTTTTTTTCTTTGTTTTTTGGGGCTGAGGGGAGGTGTTTCTGCCGGGAAGGCGTTAGAGAGAATCGGTTGCGGGAAAGGGTACTGAAAGTAGTTGGGTGGGGGAATATTCGGGGGTGGCATTGATGACAAAGGGAAAGACAATTTATTATTCGCCAGATGGGACGGATTACACTAATTTACAACTGCTTCAGGATCTAATTCGCATTCTGATGGATCAAACTTTTTAGTTAAGGTATCAACATCCTTGGGGTCGAATGTTGATAGTAATGCTAAAAAATTTGAGCTAATGTAGGGGAGGGGGTACATAGGAAAAGAGTGACGTTGTTGATGAAAGGGGAAGTGTATGACCAATGACCATGTATATGAATATAAATTGGTGAGCTTTGGTATCCGTGTGTCAAGTTTAGAGTAAGAAAGGAAAAGGCAAGTGTGTCTGTGGGGGGGTGGGGGCATGCGTGGATGCAACAGATGAGGTGAATGAGCATCTTGGGAGAGAAGTGTAACTGAAATGCAAGTGAACAGGTGGAAGGTGGGTGTCAGATGATGATTGAAGATACGAATGGGAGTATCGGAATGGGGTGAAGTGTTAGGACCGTTTGAAGTATCAATGAGAGTGGATATGGCGAGATATTGAAAGAATTGTGGTGAAAGTGGTCTATTTAAACAAGAATGTGCATAAGTATAGATGGTATGAGGTACAGAATGAGTGGTGAGACAAGAAAAAGTGTGATTGATTATATTATATTATTTGCTCTTTCAGAGAATAATCTTAAAATATGTGCGAATGAGAGATTTCGAGCGGGAAGAAGAGTATGTTGGGCTGCGAGAGGAGTAATGGTGAGGCAGAAGCGTTTGTCTGCGAATCCTGCAAGAAGAATAAACGCATGAGTAGATACTTATGCTACCTTTGCTGTATGGAAGTGAAACTGATATGTGGTGTAAATGACACGACTAGGATGGGAACAGTAGAAATAGATAGTCTGTGATGTGTTGTGGAAATAAGAAGAATCGATAGAGTGAGAAATAAAGAGGTGATGTGTGGTTTCTACAGATCTACAGAAGCTAAGGCTAACAAAGACCCTAAGATCCACTCTGAGGTTAGCCCGAGAGAAAGGAAAGAGTAGGGGGTTAAAAGAAGAGAATAAGGGGTTAAGTAAGTAGCAAAACCTATCATTCGTGGGTTAACATTCATTCAGAAAAAGAGAAAGACTCACTATCATCATCCACCGGCCACTGCCGATAAGTCGGAAAAATAGTCGAAGAGAATAGGAAAGGGGTGAAAGATGAAAAGAAGTAAAATAAGAACGCTTACAAACCATGCAAGCAGTCTTAACTCAATGTCATACCATACAAACTACAGATATGCAAGTAAAGAGAGGATAAGAAAAGAAAAAAAGTATGAAGAGTATAACAAAAAGTGGGTTAGTTTACGCTACGAGTTACATCTACGTTCGTGTTAGTCTAATTTTTTTTTAATAATTTTATTGCTGGTATCGCACGCTGGCATTAATCGTCAACAGACTCATCCTCGACCACCACCCCCAGAGCTGCTGTTGCTAATTGGTTTATTATTTTAAACGACGTTAATATTTTTAAAATGCCTATCTAAACGGTTGTTAAACATATTAACGCTGGTAGAGTTCACGACGGGCGCAAGAAGATTATTCCAGTTATCATTTACTTTAAACGTAAAAAGTTTTTAGCGATGTTAGTAATGAAACGTCTGCCACGCAACTTAAATCTGTTATTACGAGTATTGCACCAAAACTGAACGGCATATTCTAAATGAGGCCTGACTAGGGACTTGTAAAGGGGCAATATAATATTCTTCGATTTAAATTCGAAATTACGCGCTATGAAGCCTAACATCCTATTTGCTTTTGCGCAAGACTCCAGGCACTGGTTCCTAACTTTTAAATCCTTAGATACGCGTACGCCTAAATCTACTTCCTCGTCAACGCTCGCTAACTGTCTATCGTCCATCGTGTACGTGTAATTATTGTTACGAGAATCTATATGCAAAACTTTACATTTGTCTACGTTAAATTGCATCTGCCACTTATCCGTCCACTCCATAATCCTATTTACATCGTCTTGGAGCCCATTTCTATCGTCCACGTTAACAACTTTACCGCCTATTTTAGTATCGTCCGCGAATTTTGACACGTTACTGGTCAAGCCTACATCTATGTCGTTACTGTAGATTACGAATAGCAATGGGCCTAATACTGAACCCTGTGGGACACCGCTACCTACATCCAACCATCCCGATTCCCTACCATTAACAACGACCCTCTGTTTTCTAGCATGAAGCCATTCCTCTAAAGTTTAAGAGTCTAACCAGTTAGCTACGTGACTGCGTATACCGTTTGCTTTAACCTTCGCAATTAATCTTTTATGCGGAACTGTATCGAACGCTTTTTTAAAGTCTAAATAAATAACGTCAGCCGCTCTATGCCTATCGTATTCACGCACTATTTCGTTATAAAACTCTAACAAATTAGTTAAACAAGATCTATGACGTCGAAACCCATGCTGACTACTATTAATCAAATCGCGACTTTCTAAGTGATCGACGATACAGTCCCTAACTACGGATTCCAAAAGTTTACCGACAATTGACATTAAGCTAATAGGCCTATAATTATTAGCTACTGTGCGGTCGCCTTTTTTAAAAATGGGCGTAACGTTAGCTAATTTGAAGTCTTCAGGAATAATCCCCGCTTCTAGTGACTTAATAAAAAATTTTGTTAAGAGGCCTACTATAACGTCTTTCAAATGTCTAGGATAAAGCGCGTCAGGGCCTGGAGCCTTGCTAACTTTTAGCTTATCAATTTAAAGTGCAATCTCACCCTCGTAAACAGTTATTTCATTCAAAATAGTCTCGCTACTAAATGGAACAATATCGTCAACGGCCGGGACATTATTTACGTCTTCTACGGTAAAAACAGTCGCAAAAAAGTTGTTAAAAATACCCGCCATCGCCTGAGCGTCGGAAGCCAAAGTGCCGTTAGCGTCCACTGGATGGCCTATGTTATCTTTTATCGGCTTATGATTACTGACGTAGTCAAAAAATTTTTTCGACTGTTTACTATCTGCAGCTATAAGTATCTCTAAATTACGCTTAGCATTCCTAACAGATCTTTTAACCTGACGTCTAAGCTCGATATATCTATTAAAGTTTGCTACTGTGCCATTGCGCTTATTAAGTCTATACTCTCTGTTACGCTCGTTTATGAACTCGCCTATTTCCCTAGTCCACCACTTGGGCCTACGAGGAATAAACTGCCTTTCGATATTCATAAAACTTTCTTTAAACGCCTCCCAATGAAAATTTGCGTCATTACCCATAAATAAATTATCCCAGTCCACTACTATCATCCTGTCTGCAAAACTATCAAAATTAGCCCTACGAAAATCGGGGACTTCTATTACGTTACTATCCTTACTGTTTTCTATCAATAGCTTAAACCTCCTGTAATAATTTGGTGATCGCTACATCCCAAACTCTCACCTACTTCTAAACCTTCGACTATATTATCGTCGTTCGTCATCACCACGCTAAGATATTGTCACTGCGCGTTGGTTCAGTAACCATCTGTCCTAAGAAATTATCTTCCATGAACTCAGTCTCAAACCCTCATCATTACCAGTAAAAGTCTCGTAATTAACTTTAGGGCAGTTAAAGTCTCCGACAATTATACTGATCAATTATTATTGATCAAGTCTTTGGAAGAGAGAATGGAAGAAAGCTTGTTGAGGTGGTCTAGTCATGTGGAGAAGTTGGTTGAGGAGCGCATGGTGAAAAAGGAGTACATAAAAGAGTAAGTGGCAAGGTAGACGTTATGAGAGGAAGATCGCGTAAAAGGTAAATTGGTGGTATGAAAGAATTTTCATCTAAACGAGGCACGAGAGAAGGCGATGAGAAAGGTGAGAGAGAGGGATCTATGGAAAAGATGGTGTTATAGAGGTATCTAAAATAAATGTTTCATGCCGGCGCGAGTTACCTCCTCATATGAAAATTGGGTATAGGAAGCAAAGGGTTCAAACTGGTTCTTGTGGGGATCCAAGTCAAGGAACGAAGAGTGCCCATTCCAAATATGAGCTAGGGCAAAAGAGGAATATATATAATATATATATATATATATATATATATATATATATATAACGTAAAGAACGACGCTTGTATAGGAGAATATTCCGCGCAAGATGAGGAGGGAGAACGAAACAAATGAAATGAGGTAACCACCCGGGAATCGAACCCGGGATCTTCCGATTGCCGGTCAGATATGATAACCATTACACCATGGGCCTCACTCCATCAAATGCCCCAAGGGGGCATTGGTTTCTGCGCGTATGTAGGAGAATTACGGCATTTGATGGAGTGAGGCCCATGGTGTAATGGTTATCATATCTGACCGGCAATTGGAAGATCCCGGGTTCGATTCCCGGGTGGTTACCTCATTTTTTCATTTCTTTCGTTCTCCCTCCTCATCTTGCGCGGAATATTCTCCTATACAAGCGTCGTTCTTTACGTTAATTATACTGCGTGTTTGCAGTTAATATATATATATATATAAGGGTGGTATATATATATATATATATATATATATATATATATATATATATAAGGGTGGTATATATATATATATATATATATTATATAATATATATATATATATATATATATGAGGGTGGTCCTTATTTATATGGCGACGAAAAATGAAACATCAAAATGTTTCGGTCTGACCTTCTAGAAATGTGACAGGGGATACAAAAACACTGTTTATGAAGTTTATGAGAAAATATTAATATTTAGAGGTCGCTCAAGGCCATCAAAATTGTGCAGTATAATGCGTCATTACTTGTCACACAATTCCTTGCTATAACCCCCTCCAATATCATGTCAGCCACCTTAATGGTAGGATGTGTGTGTATTAAACAGGTGCATAGTGTTTTGTCTTTAAACTTTTTTGTTTTGTAAATGTCTTAAATTTTGTGCCTAATATAAAATTGATGTTCTATTTTCAGGTGTGGATTTATGGATCCAAATACATAGTGATGGAGACTCGAAATAAATCCAAGGTTTACTTGATTGATAAGTGTGAGGACGATATTAGAGGTGCTCAATTGCCATCGAATAGGCAATGCATTTGGCAATTGTTTATATTCCTACTTTATGAGAATCTTATAATCCAATATTATGAAGCCGTTGAGCGACCTCTAAATATTAATATATCTTAATAAAATTTTGTATACTGTGTTTTTACATCAAATGACAGTTTGATAGGGTCAGAGCATGGAAATTTGAAAGTTGAAAAAAAAAGGACCACCTATATATATATATATATATATATATATATATATATATATATATATATATGCGCGCCTCGGCGGTGTAGTGGTTAGCGTCGCTGACTTGTTCATCCTTCCATACAATAAAGAAATTGGTTGGTAGATAAATGGGTAGCCTTGTGGTTAAAACGCTGGGCTGCTGGTAGGGCGTGGTTCGGATTCCACGTTAAACTGTAAGTCTAAGGTGGAGTGGTAAGCTTGACCTTCGTCAGAATGGACAATTCGGGCGGAAGCAAAACCAAGGTTAACCAAGGTTATATATATACACAGGGTGTCCTAGAAGTTCTGTCCTTAAGGCTAATATCATGTACATTATGGGCAGAACCTTTAGGACGCCCTGCGTGTGTGTGTGTATAAATTCTCTCTCTCTCTCTCTCTCTCTCTCTCTCTCTCTCTCTCTCTCTCTCTCTATATATTATATATATATATATAATATATATATATATATTTATTATAAAGCTTGACCTTCGTCAGAATGAACAATTCGGGCGGAAGCTAACCAAAGGTTATATATATATATGTATTTTTTAAAATAATAAAAAGGATATTATATATACATTGAAAGGTATAAATAAAAGAGTGAGCGAATAACTTTGGGCAAAGCCTTTTTTACCCAGAAACTTTTCCTCTTTTGGGTAAACAAGAGTCTCCACATTTGCGGAATATTTAATCTACCGTCTGCAAATATGTGTTTTCATAAGTTTCAAACATTAAATAAACATTATTTTTTATTTTTTCTTTCAAGAAATCAAACAAAAGAAAGCTTCAAATATATATATATATACATATACACACGATTTTATATATATATATATATATATATATAGATATATATATATACAGAGGAACCTTGCTTAACGAGTGCCTCGTATAACGAGAAATTCGTATAACGAGCCAAAAGAATGGGGGAAAAATTACCTTGCATAACGAGCGACACTTTGCTTAACGAGCAAAATATTTCGTCAAAATTTAAAGCGTAGACAAAAACAAATGTCTCTAGACAGTTTCCTCGTGAAAAAGGATCCAAAAGAAAGTGAAAGTGCCTCTAAAAAATTTAAAGCTAGTGACTGTGAGCTCGTCGAGAATGTTATTGCATTGAACGAAGACGATTCTCCTCCTTCCCCTCAATAACCCTCTCCTCCTCCCCTGTCTCTTCATTTCCTTTGCGTGCGTCAGGAGCACCTTCTCTCTTCGTAAGTTATTTATAAATTTCACCGTTTACTAATTATTTACATTCTCTTTTGGTTAATTTTATTAATAATCTTTTCATTTCATGCAATAATAATTTAAAAAACGCCTTTAAATATCATTATAAATATTATTTTAAGTATTTTTTAAGCATGGAACGCATTATCATATTTTACATTGATTCCTATGGAAAAAATTGCCTTGCTTAACGAGCATTTTGCATAACGAGCACAGTTCGGGAACGAATTATGCTCGTTAAGCAAGGTTCCACTGTATATATATATATATATATATATATATATATATATATATATAATTTATTTTTTTTTTTTTTTTTTTTGTTTTTTTTTTATTGTTTATAATTGTTGATTTTGTATATTACATATTGTTTGGATAATTTTTGGTATAAAAGGTTTTTCTTTCCTCTGGCACTACCTGGATTGGCACAAGTGCCTGGACACGTTTCACTTTGTTAACAAAAATTATTTTTTGAGAGTAAACACTCGTTCGCTATTTTGAAAAATTATAGAGGGTTTGAAATGGCCAATTCAAACGTTTTTATATACAATGTATATATGTGTGAACGATCAAAAATCTCACTTAAGGTAAAAACTAAAGCATACACATTCATCCACACCTACATCCTGGTGGACCAGCACTCCCCGCCCCCATGGCTAAATCTTATACGCCATGTTTGGTGGTGGTGGTGTTTCCAGGCTTTGTCCAAAGCAGAAAAAATAAAGGTATGAAAGTTTGGTACTCTAACAAACCTTCTCCATTCCAACCTACTTGCAACCACTTCTCGTACATCACGCAGATCAAGTCCACGTTTCTTCACGCAATCATTCACCATGTTCATCCATCTTCTCGGCCTCCTTCCTTCAACTTTCGCAAACACTATTATATACTTTTTTTACAAACCTGTCATCTCCCATTCTTTCAACATGTCCAAACTACCTTACTACACTTTTCACAATTTTCACCTCCACTGACTCGTGAATACTATATTTGTCCAGAACGCACGATTTGTCACTATTAATCCGGCGCACGTCACACATTTTTTTTTCCAAGTCTCAAGGAATGCATCTCAACTGCTCTTATTCTTGACTTTTCCCTCTCATTCCATGTCGTTGTTTTCAAACACTTGCAAAAGTGTCGGTACTACCACACCTTCATGTAAACATCTGGTAGCATCTCTACCCAGTCTCCGCTTCCTCACAACCGCTTTCAGCGCACCCGCCACCTTTCTCCTTTCTTTCTACCTTCCTCAGACATTGTCACACGTCTTCCTCACACCACCAAATCTCATCATATTTATATTTGCACTTTTCTCATCTCTTTCACTCATCAAACACTCGAAATATACTCTCCATCTATTCTGTAGTTTCGCATGCGATGTGAGCATTCTTCCATTTTCATCTCTCTACTCTCAAACTTAATTTCTTAGTTTCAGTTCTGCACTTCCGCACTTCCTTCCAAAACAACTTTCTTTTCTTTACATAATCCTCATTCATCTTCCTTCGAAACTCGTTATTTATTCCCCATTTCTTCTGCCGTCTCTTCACACTTAATCTTGCTCTCTTCATACACCCTCTTTCTTCTTCGACTTTCGTCTCTTATCACAATTACCCCGTTCACGCAACAACCATTTCCTCCTTTTATCCTCAACCGCTGACGCAACCTCGGCATCCCACCACAAAATACGAGGGGCGGTCAGAAAATAAGTTGTCACGACGTATAATTTCGTAACTAAAGGACCTGCATTGATTATGTTTATATCAGGTGAATTCGTTAATCATTGTTGGCAACACTGCACGTCGATTCGGTTGCCGTCTACCGTACATTAGTTATATGAGTCAGTTGAATATGGCGGCTCGACTGGAACAGTGCCCTGTCATTTCTGCAACGATATTCCGAGTCTGTCAGTGGTCAAGAATTTCTCGAGCACATTGTCACAGGAGGCGAGACATGGGTTCATCACTGTTCTCCGGAAACAAGACGTGCCAGCATGGAATGGAAACACCCTGGGTCCCCACGACCAAAGAAGTTCAAGATTGTGAGGTCCGCTGGCAAAGTGATGGTTACCTGTTTTGGGACCACAAAGGCGTTTTGCTCGCAGACTTCATGCAAAAAGGCACAACAATCAATGCAGCTGCATATTGTTCAACACTGGAACGTTTACGAGCGGCCATTAAACGTAAACGTCCTGGACTGCTCCGTAGGGCAGGGCACTGTTCCAGTCGAGCCGCCATGTTCAACTGACTCATATAACCAATGTACGGTAGATGGCAGCCGAATCGACGTGCAGTGTTGCCAATAATGATTAACGAATTCACCTGATATAAACATAATCAATGTAGGTCTTTTAGTTACGAAATTATACGCCGTGTAAAGTTATTTTCTGACCGCCCCTCGTATTTTCGTGGTTAAAGTATTTTCAGTTTCGGATATTTAAATAAAAAAAAAAATCTAATCACTTGTTTTTGAAATTTGATTAGCGTCGCGAAACAGTGTTGCCAATGAGCAATTTTCTTAATGCTTTTGTGGAACTGTTTTTAGGTGGTAAATACTGTACATGAACAGCGCACATCAGATTTCTTTCCCGCGCCTTTCTTTTAGTGATTATAAGACACGAAGGTTGGCAGAGATGTTGGCAGTTATAACTCCTAAGTTGAAAAGAGGGTAAAAGCTTCTCCCCTCTTTTCTTGAACTTTGATCGAGTATCTAAAAATGTGAATCCCGAATGTATTTAGTTGAGTTTACCAAAGGAAAACTATTTTTTAATATTTTTTTTGTCCATTTCCTGTTGACTGGGCCAACCAACCAACCAAGGTTTAAATTTTCTTCTTTGCCCTTTTTTTAATTTTGGTTTTTTATTGCCATAACTTATTCTGAAGCAAGAACAGTATAGAATAATAAATTACCTGGAAATCTTCCCTTTTTATGAGTATACACACACACACACACACAGATGTATATTTATATACAGTATATATATATGGTTAGCATATTAAATTATATATTCATATTTTCGACAAAATTTAATTAAACGTTTAATTATAAACAACTGAGAGTTGATTCGCACAGAGAGTTTTATTCGTCAATGTCAAGTGTTGTGTAATCAATAGAAAGCGGCACTATTCCTGTTTTTATTACACTGTGTGCAAGGTAATACAAGGGATCTTATAAATTTTAAAGTAAGGTCTACATCTACGGACCTTAACGAAAGTTTTAAGATTTGAAGGGAAAATATTGTTGTTTGAATATTTTATATTTAATTTGTGTGTATAAATGTAGTGCCACACTATACGCAGGACATAGTTAAAAATTTATGTAGCCATGAAAGGAAATAGAGGTACAGTGTCTTACGGGTTTTTCGAAGTCGGGATTGTGCGTACCAAGTCATAAAGGTTGGTGGGGTTGTTTAACCTCCTTCGTAATATCTCTAAGGTCATATGACAGAGAGGGCCTATTGCTTTATACCTGGGATCCGAACCACGGGTCGCTACATCATTTGGACGCCGAGGACCGTCTTCCATTCAACTACTTATCAGAGTTATTGTCGCTTAACTTCGCTGACCGATTGGAAGCGCTGTTACGATACTGTCCACGACGTAACCCTAAGTTAAAAATCACTTCAGTTTATATTATATATTTCTTGTATGTTGGTGAAAAAAAAAGCCATTGATGATTGTTTTTGCAATTCAAAGACCAATACGAGATACCTAGGGTTGACAAAAGTAAAGAGACACCTTCGGGTTCCACCCCGTCCCCCATAGTTTTTAATTTAATAATGAAAGTTCATAAATAATAATCGATTTACTGAGTCGGTATATGTAGAATCGTATTGCTTTCCCCTTTAAAGCATTTTGTAAAGGTGACACACACGTTCTGGCATTTCATTGATGA
Organism: Bathynomus jamesi; assembly: GCA_023014485.1. NCBI lineage: Eukaryota > Metazoa > Arthropoda > Malacostraca > Isopoda > Cirolanidae > Bathynomus > Bathynomus jamesi. The sequence goes on from JAJOZX010001421.1 coordinate 336,463, forward strand.
GTTTTGCCATTGTTCTTGACAATAATATAATTGATATTTGTGTGTGTGTGTGTAGGATATTAAACGAAAAATGTAATTTTCTCCGAGCAAAATTTAATAAAATTTAATTTAAATATTGAAAAGTCAAATGTGAACGTGGTTTTATTATTACCTTGCCTCGAATTCGTAATGAATCGGCTAATTTTCTACGCACGATGAACCACGAAGGCTTCTCTCACAGTTACTTTTACGTATGCAGAAATTACGAGTTTATTATTATTATTGTTATTATTATTATTATTACTAAAATAAAATTTAAAAATTCTATCTAAGTAGGTTTTCTATAGTTTATATTATTGGTACGACAAATTTTTTTTTTCCCCTCCAGTCAAGACCAAGTACCCTTTTCGTCGGCCCAGTCAACTGTTGTAAAATGGGAAGGTCTATTATGCGTTTCTAAACATGATATTTGTTTAAACAATTTTGAAGGGACCGCCCACACTTTTCGCGTCTCACATCTAAAAAGACTTTCAAAACCACTAAAATCATAGAAAAACATGCAAAACCCAACAAAGAGGAAAGTTTTCGGAAGACTAATAAAATTATAGGCATTCCACCCGCGTACAATTGTTTACGAGGGGCGGTAAAAACTTTAAAATTGTCTACTTTTTATTTACTCCTTCGAAAGACTAACCTAACTCAAAGTTTAATATTTTGACAGTTTTCTTTGATTTTCTCTACACGAGGTGAATTTCGTTTTAATCTTAAGGAGTTTGAAATTAAAAACAACACAAATAAAGTCCGACGAATTCTCAGTTAAAAACTGAAACGCTTCATTGTAAATGCATTGCGGAGGACGAGAGACCCGTAAACAAAGCGTGTGTACTCGGAGGGTTCACGCTTACATTGTCACGAGTAAAGAAATCTGCACATAAGAATTTATTTAAGATTTACTTCAACCACGAGAGTTCGTCATTTACTAAAAGTACACGAGTCACTTTCATTTTGAATGAGTAACTTCACAAATTTTTGTGGCTTTGAGGAATTGTATTTTTGTAAATAAATTAGCTCAACTGAATTGCTCTCACAATTTCACAAAGCGTGGACTGGTTTTTGATATACATTGTTTGACTTTAACTATAAAGGAAGTTACAAAAACTGTGTCCCTATGAATCCAACCCATTAATGCTATAATGTTGTACACAAATGGACTTGTCACTTGTATCACAAGGGGGTGAAATTTTGCAGTGAATTGAGCTCTAACCGTGCAGGACTCATTATCGGCAACTTCGAAACAATGTGTCATCAAAATCTACAAAACACACACACACACACACACACACACACACACACAGTCACTTGTAGAATGACATTTTCATTCATGAATATAATCTACAGGGTGTCCCATAAGTCCGCCATCATAGGAAAAATAATAAAAAAAGGCAAAACAAAAGCATTTATTTACAGAACGTGCTCAATATGTCCACCATTGTTTTCAATACACAAATTCAGACGTGATACCCAGTCAGCAAGCACACGGTGAATGATGTCAGGAGTAATGGTGTTACATGCCCCAATAATGCGCTGCCGCAAATATTCAACACTCCTAATTTCTCTGCGTATACCAGCGCTTTCAAGTGGCCCCAGAGATAAAAAATCTATGAGTAGAATTATCTGGATTCGTTCTTCCTTGCTCACAGACATTATGGCCTGTAGAAAGAGAAAAATATGAATTATGGTTTGTAGAAATAGAAAAATATGAATTTCTCCTATGATGCCGGACTTATGGGACACCCTGTATACTATAATAAGAGAGCTGTCCGTCTGTCCGTCCGTCCGTCCGTCCGTCCGTCACACTTTCAGAAATTGTGAGAAAATAATTCAGAAATTGTATTACGAGCGGCAATGTGAAGCTCAAGATTTTCATGACTGTGTTCTTTTCTGTAGTTTAGCCTGTCTGTTTGTGAAATTTATCCCGGGCAGTAATGGGGGAAGGGTGGGGGTGGGGGTAATGGGGAGGGGTGGAGGTGGGGGTAATGGGGAGGGGTGGAGGTAATGGGGGAGGGGATTAGCCCCCAAGTTGCATGAATGGGGGTGAGGAGGTTTTGGGAGATACCAGATTCAGAAATGTTGACACAATGTGAAGCTCAAAATTTTCACGGCTGCGTTCTTTTCTGTAGTTTAGCCTGTCTAACCGTCGCGAAGCGACGGGAACTGTACTAGTAAATATAATAATTACGAAGCATTTTACTGGAGCGATAACACTGGGAATTTGAATTTGCACTTTTCATTTTTTCGAAGGGTTGCTAACGAATCCAAATTATAGTTACTGATTTTTTTTTTTAGTTTAATGCATAATTTGGAAACGTTTGATGGTTGAAGCCAATTTATTAAAACATTTTACACTGTACCAACTATCGGTAAGATAGTGAAATGTAATATGACTAGATTGTAAATGTCCCAGCGGACATTTGTCACACCTGAGCTCCTTTCATTATTTACCATTATTTTAGATTTGATTTGAACCTTCATACCCTCAAATGTTTTGACGCGAATGATCAAACATGAATGCATACGATAGATGTAATAATAACAGAATCTTATTCTGACTTTATATATAATTGAAATTATATTTCGCATTGTCTCCTTTTTCCATCAATTAGTCATGCGCACCTGGGCCTCAGTTCTTGGAAAATTTCACTCGTGATATGTTCATTGTGTACAAAAGTTATTATGGCTGTTTCATCGGTTTGTCTTTCAAATTTATTTCAGTTAGACACGTTTCATTATACATATGTTTAATTATACATATGTTTCACAAAAACAAATGACGCTTTCGGTTTCCGGTCCCTTCAGCTAATAACGTTCACCTCATTAGTACTTAGACTGTCATTTTGATCAGTAGTAATATTCAAAATATTCTGTAACCATTCACGAAAATAGCCGATATATACAGGGTGTCCATAAATTATTCACCCCATTATAAGCCTTAATAAATTCGTTATTATAGGAGCTATCTTAAAACGGTTTGCGGCAATTAATAACGCAACTCAAGAAATTTTTTTCTTTATTTTGCAGAACATCCACAAAGGGGCACAATGGCGACAGTGAAGGAGAAAACGATGTGTGTGTGCTGTGGATGTGGGAAACCAAATCTCCAATTACTGTACAGAGACGTTTTCGGGAGAAATATCTGAAAACTCCAACAAAGCAATCACTCAAGCGATGGATGAAACAATTTCAAGAAACTGGCAGTGTGCAACATCAGAAAGGAGCTGGAAGGCCTAGTGTGTCTGAAGATAAGATAGCAGGATTTCAGGAGGCGTTTATCCGAAGTCCTACAAAATCCATCCGCCGAGCAAGCCGAGAACTGCAAATACCGCGTTCAACAGTGCATAAAGTGGTTCACAAGAGGTTGAAACTTTATGCCTACAAATTGTAAACCTTGCAGAAACTTCTACCAAATGACAAACCCAAACGGGTACAGTTTGCTGTTGACATTCTTGACCGTATTGATGAAGATGAGCATTTTTTGAACAATGTCGTTTTCAGTGATGAAGCGACATTCCATCTGTCTTGTACAGTCAACAGACACAATTGCCGTATATGGGGATCAGAAAATCCGTATGAATTTATTGAACACGAACGCAACAGTCCCAAGATAAACGTTTGGTGTGCTCTCTCCCATAACCGTGTGATTGGGCCATTTTCTTCCATGAGAACACTGTGAAGGCTACAAATTACCTTGATATGCTTGAATGGTATGCTGCACCTCAGCTTGAGGATATGCAGCCCCGTGTGTTCTTTCAGCAAGATGGGGCACCGCCACACTGGGGATTGGAAGTGCGGAGGTTCCTCAATGAAAAGTTCCCTTCTCGTTGGATCGGGCGAGGTGGCCCAATTCCATGGCCTCCTCGTTCCCCGGATATCACGCCTCTGGATTTCTTTTTATGGGGCTACACAAAGGACAGAGTGTATGCAAAGAAGGTTAATAACATCACAGAATTAAGACACCGGATTGAAGAGACATTAGCTTCCATCACGCAAGACATGCTTCTTAATGTTTGGAACGAAATCATCTATCGCCTTGATGTTCTGCGTGCTACCAATGGGGCTCACGTGGAGGTTTACTGAATTAAAACAAAATTTCTTGTGTTATTAATTGCCGCAAACCGTTTTAAGATAGCTCCTATAATAACGAATTTATTAAGGCTTATAATGGGGTGAATAACTTATGGACACCCTGTATATTCGTGACATATCGTACTTCAGCCTTAATTACTTTTTTTCATGCTCAAGTCAGATAGATGCCTGCAATATTTCCTGATTACTTTTTAGCAATGTTTCCGCCGTTCCTTCACATTTCTGCAATAAACCCCATTGATATAAATCCAAATTTAATGTGAAATAAATATATGAAATTTTGTTCTCCCTCCGTTGAGGCGTCAGTGTGAACGAGAGAATAACGTCATGGCACACAAAAATTACAGTGGTGCTTGGCGTCAATTGACTCGTATTTCCGTCCTTCTGGTCAGACTTAGGTTACGATCCGTTCTCTCCGGGACCTATCTCAGGTACTCCGTCAACATGCCAACGCAAGGCTACACTAGTGGTGTTGAAAAAGGAATACTTCTTAATACTTTTTTAATAATTGTAATTTTATTTTAATTATTCGATTAAATGTATTGTTTACGCGGTCGTATCACAAAAAACTATGGCGAATGACGCATTTAATAAGTGACAAAATGTTTTAGTTGCAACTTTAATACAGTCGCATGTAAAAACTTTAGAGTTTAACATTTCTCATTTAGAGGAATTCAATTTAGAATATCGTTCAATTAAGAAAAAACTGACTTGTGGATTCATCTTGGTATAACTAAACTAAACTAACCCTCATTTAGGTATGACGAATAATTTTAAAGATATTTTAATTCAAAACGCAAAACACGAATGTACGAATGAAAATAGAGATAGTAGTTTCCGAAACTATATTATTACTTTACACACACACAAATATACATAAAATAATCAGTAAGGGAATATCGGTACAGGTAAAAGGAAAGGTGTAGTATAGAAATAAACCATGTGATAGGTATAGGAATATTTCCATACTTTCCTATATTTTTGGAGTGTACAATAATTAATTTAGAGCAGGTCATTTCTTCAAAGCTCAGTCTAGTTTTATAAAGGATAAGGGCATTATTATATGACAAATGGAAGCTTTTCTATAAAACTTGCAAAATTCACCAGATTTTGAAAATAATGGATTTGTAACTCGTTCTGGTTGGTGTGTAATTTGGTGGTATTTTTCGTGAGTCGTGTTGAGTGGCTAGTTGTAGCCAAACATTTAGAATAAACATTTTTATGGATTACATTTTAATTGTGAGTTTAATATTTCGTAGGGCCTCTCCCCTAGCAACAATGATTGCTTTGATTTTGTTAGATATGGACATAACGTTTTGGCACAATTTCAGGGCCATTTTGGACTGTTAAACTGTTTTTATAGCAGAGCAAATATATTCGTGGGATCCTGGCTTCTTTTCAGACTTTCACCTTCAGAATTTTGCATAGGTTCTCAATCGGATTAAAGTCAGAAGTTACCAAGCCATTCCAAAGTTGAAATAAGAATTTTCAAAAACCACCGTTTCACAATTTTAGCTGTGTAACAAGGTGCACTATCGTGCTGGAACCAGGAATATCCTCCCTCCCGCATTGTTCTCAGAACATGTTGTTCGAGGAATTCACGGTCGTATCCTATCGGTAAAACCAGAATTCCCTTATGCCTGGGTACAAAACATTCTCAAACCATAGCCTTTGGAGGGTATTCATGGTGGCATTACATAATGGAAATTATGTAGATTGGGTGAAAGCTTGATGTATAGAAAGTCTGCCAAAATTGTCTGATCTGGCTCTTGTTAGCATTCTTTTTTTTGTGCAAAAGAGGAGGGCCATCTTTTTCAGTTTTGCATTTAGGAGTGGTTTCTCGTTGGTCTTCTCGTGGCTGAATTATTCTCATCCTGAAGCCTTCGTCGAATGGTTCTACTGAGTAGAGTAGAGAGCTTCTCCTGTATCTATGCACTGGCGATGAGGGGATTAACCTCTACCTTTCTTCTGATCGCATTATTAGCATGGCCGTACGGGTCTATATGGCTAACATAGCTAATCAGGGCAGATAACTATGAAAATCCGGGCAAATATGTTCGTGAGAGGAAAGATCTTTAAAACGATACGTACCTAAAATTCTATTTCAAATTTATTTGAAAATTTATTTGAATTTTGAAAAAACAATTATTTGAGAACATGAAAATTTCTATTTAAAATTTATTTTTACTGCAATGGAGATATTGCAAACAAAGTTCGAGTAAGCGATTAGGTATTGGATTATTGATTCCTTTGGTAAACCGGGAAATAGAGAAAAACATTAATTCTCAAAAGCAGATTCCAAATGAAGAAGAAACATTATTTTTCATCAGTAAAAAGTGCATCTTTTTCGTCATAATGTATGTATAGTTACACCCGTGATACGTTGTTTCAAGTTTCATCCTTAAATTTCTTTCATTTATTTGGTGAAATTACACGTTAGGTTCATCACTCACGTTTATCTTACCTCCAATTTGCATAATATCAGAAGCTCTACTCGCGTAGCACTTTATGCGAGTGACAGTAGAACAGCCTATTAAAATCCGCGCAGGCGCATACGGTAGCCATGTTTTTTAAACATTCCCGTACGGCTATGATTATTATTAGTGTGTTTTATGATTGGTTACTCGTGGCTTGCCGGATCTTGGGTTTGGCTTGTACTGTCCATCTTCGAGAATCCTCTTTTTGATCTTACATATTGCTGACTGAGATATCTTAACCCTTTAAGGACTGAAGGTACAAATTGGTAATGTTTCAAATACAAGCATTCATAACTTAACCCTACAAAAAATTCAGGGCTTAAAGGGTTAAGTCGAGAAACTATACCTGCTTTTGATTGTAGCCTTCTTTTATAATAATTACTTCTACGTGGCATCGTTTGTCTGGGGAAAATTTTGCTACTCTGTCCATTTGCAACTTATATAGACTACGCAAAATTATTACTGATGCATAAAAGTTAAAGAATAATTCTGAATTTACAGCAGTGGTTCTTAACCAGGGGGGCGCGCCCCCCTAGAAACAGGAATTTCTCTAATTGTATTTGTTATTCTCTTAACGAGAGCATGGGCTAATATTGAGAAGTTATTGAGAATGTTATTTTGATTGAAGGGGGGCGTGGAGGGAAGGACCAATTCCTAGAGGGGGCATGGTAGTAAAAAGGTTAAGAACCACTGATTTACAGCCTTCTCTGGGGCTCAGCCATCAAAAAAATTTTAAAGTCGTTGTGGCATCAATAGAAAATTAATTGATTAATGTAAAATATGATTGTATTTGTTTAAAATGCAATAAATTTAAGACATTATTTGGTTCAGATACAGATTTTATGAAAAATATAAAATTAATAATTTGATTATTTATGAGTTTAATCATCAGTTTAATCGTAAGTAATCAAACAACTGCAAATATTTTTCTTTGCAAATTACATTAAAAAAAAAAAGAAAGTCGGGTTAGTGTTTCTACAGTGTGTTCGACCTTCAATTTGACTTCTCGAACGGTTGTTAAATCATACCAAATACCAAAACTTAGCTTATTTCTATTACTTTCATAATTTTATTTTCAATTGATGCATGGTAGGTATAGGTATAAGTATGGAAATTTGAGCAGTCATAGGTATAATGTACAAATATCTTATTCAAAAGTATTGGAACAGAAATGAACTTTGGGGAAAAAAAAAAAAAAAAAAAAAATTATATATATATATATATATATATATATATATATATATATATATATATATATATATATATATATATATATATATATATATATATATATAGGTGTCCGAGAATTATCTGTACAATTTTTTGGCTGTTATTAAAAGTCAACCATGAAGTGTAGAAATTCCAGTGTTGTCCCATTTTACAGAGAATCTCATTAAGTTTTTTCTGATACCACGTTTTGACAAGTTTTTTAGAAATGTACGCGGGTGACAGACATTGATGATTTAAAAGCAAGAATCACAGCTGCTATTGAGCGAATTGATGTGGATATGCTGCAGCGTACATGGCAACATTTGGCGTATCGATTGGATGTTTTGCGAATCACTAATGGTGCACATATCGAATGTTTGTAACAACGTTACTTTAATAAAAGAAACTTTTGAAAATACAGATTCTAAATAATCTTGTTTAAGAATTTTACGTGTGTTATCAAGAATTTTATTAAAAGATGAAATTGTACAGATAATGTTCGGACACACTGGAATTTCTAAAAAACTTGTCAAAACTTGGTATCAGAAAAAACGTAATGAGATTCTCTGTAAAATGGGACAACACTGGAATTTCTACACTTCATGGTTGACTTTTAATAACAGCCAAAAATTGTACAGATAATTCTCGGACACCCTGTATATATATATATATATATATATATATATATATATATATATATATATATATATAATATATATATATATATATTATATATATTATTGGTGCAGTGGTTTGCGGGGCGCAGCAAAACCCAGCTGATAGATAAATGGGTACTCTGCGTGGCCTAGTGGTTAAGACACTGGGCTGCTGGTGGGGCGTGGTTGGGATTCCACGTTAAACTCTAGGTCTAAGTTGGAGTGACAAGCTTGACCTTCGTCAGAATGGACAACTCGGGCGGAAGCTAAACCAAGGTGTGTGTATATATATACACACACACACACACATATATACCATATGTCCCACAAAAAGGTACACCCAACTTTAGATTGTACTAACTCCTCCAAAAATTGAGATATTTTGGATCTGTTTGTTTGATTTAATATAGCAAATTATTCTTTATTAACGTTCAAATTTATTCATGTTTAAACGATTTAGTGTTTAAGCATCTGCTTTTAACTGAAGGGTACAGCAAAATGGGTTGCGCGGAATGATCATTTCTCCCAGCCAGATAGCTCCTCTTGCTTTAACCAGTGTGCTACTTTTTACGTCGAAGGATATTGCAAATATTTTTTTTAAATAATTCGAACTTTTGTATCTAAGATACGAGTCATACATATAAATGAAGAATCTGAATTACTAAATAACTTTGAAACCCTTATCATGCAGTTTACACGAAGGCAGCGCGTTCTCATGGCCACAACTTATCTGCAAACTAAAAGCTTAAAACAAGTTCAGAATACCTTCGAACTGCAATTTCCCGATAGAGCTTCTCCAACTAAACATACAATTTTGAAGAATGTTCGGAAATACAAAGAAGAAGGAACGGTCCTCAATTTGAACAAAGGACGTTCAGGCCATCCGAAGACGGCAAGAACAGACGAGAACATTCAGCATGTTCGGCATTTATTAGAGACATCCAAAAGTATCCACCAGGCGAAATGGTACAGAACTCTCACGCATGTCATTTCATCGAATAGTTCGTGAGGCTTTGAATTTGTACCCATACAGAATGGAAATTCGACATCAACTCATTGAAGGAGATCTACCTCGCCGCCTAAGATTTGCCCAGTGGTTTCTTGAAAAACCAGAAAGATTCACGGAACAATTAGTGGTTGGAGATGAGGCGGCCTTTTTTATGAATGGTCTAGTGAACAGACAAATCTGCCGTCAGTATGCACCAAAAAATCATCCACCTGACAATCATATCTACGAAAAGAATAACTCTAGACAAAAACTGTCTCTCTGGGTAGGACTGTGCGTTAATGGAGCGGTAATTGGCCCGGTCTTTTACGATGGTAATCTAAATGGTGAAGCTTACCTAGAAATGATAGACCGAGAAATCCTTCCACAAATACATATTACTTATGGAAACCGATTTAATCGTATTTGGTGGGTGCAAGACGGAGCTCCTGCTCACAGGAGAGTTATTGTGAAGGAACGCTTGCAGGAAGTCTTCCACCAAAGAGTAATTGCTACAGGCCATGACATTGAATGGCCTCCCAGAAGCCCTGACTTGACCCCGTGTGATTACTTTTTATGGGGTCATTTGAAAAATAGAGTATTTGCATCACAACCTATCTGAAATCAACTTGTTAAAAGACAATCCAGATCTTATCAAAAGAGTGATGGGGAAGATGAGAGCTCGACTCCAGATTTGTATCGATAGGAATGGCGGTCATGTTGAAAGAAAACGAAACTAAGCATAACTTTTGCAATAAGGAATAAAGAAAAATCTGCTTTGTATCTTATTAAAATTATGTTAAAGTATCTATTATTATGTATTTGTCTTTTCATTACATCGATAGCACACACACTATTTTTTCATTGACCAATTTTGCGCAATCCATTTTGTTGTACCCTTCAGTTAAAAGCAGATGCTTAAACACTAAATCGTTTAAACATGAATAAATTTGAACGTTAACAAAGAATAATTTGCTATATTAAATCAAACAAACAGATCCAAAATATCTCAATTTTTGGAGGATTTAGTACAATCTAAAGTTGGGTGTACTTTTTTGTGGGACATATGGTATAGGCATTTTAGATATTTTATCATAAATATATAGGATAAATTTCGTTTAATATTACGGGCATTTATTTCCTTTCATCCTCTTATACACGAAAACTAAATATCAATACATCAATACAAGTTTCATACGGTACAACGGTTATTAAAGGTTATTATTACTCAAGTCTGTATATACAAAAGGCAATCAGCTAATGAATGGCTCTTCTTCCATGGAAGAATGTATTTTACACTATTTTTAACTGAAAACTATCGAGTTAATTTCAAGGGTTTTGATCACTAAGGCAAATTCTCACTTGCAGACTTCAATTCCGATGATTGATATGCGTTTATGCTCAAACTGGACAACGGGTCATTTCTGTATATGGATATTACATTCCATTACTGTATATCAATTGTAATAAACCCGCGGCACTGTATAACCCATACTGACAATACGATACTATTAAAAATATTAATAATAATAATAATGCTGGAATTAATTAGTATACACATACGTACAAAAATTTACGTGTACAAGCTTTGTGCAAAATGTCGAACTATAAAAATAATAAATGAAAGAATAATAATAATAATTAATCAAAGGAATAGTTAAAATGAATAATAATAATAATAATTACAACAAATAATAATAATAACATTATTTCCTTGTTGGGCATTCGGGACAGGATTATTTATTTAGTTTTAGTGTGTAAGACCAGGTCATTTCCATTAACTTTGAAATTTATTAAATTTTAATGAATTCTGTCAAAATTGAGTCAACATTGATTGATTTTAATTCATTCGAGAGACGATTCCATAATTCCACCACTAAATAAGAGCAAGAATTTCCGCTTTACCGAAGGATATAATTTGCGTTACAAATATAGTCACTTTCCATATATCTTCTTCGATGTTCGTGACGTATTGTTCGCGACATTTTTTCTTAATAGGGGCAAATTGTTTTGTTGCCCCGAACATTAAAGAGTACAGCCGTACTTCAAATATGTCTTTAAATTATAATGTACGCGGCTGCTTAAAGGTTTCCGAAGTATGAACGTGATGATCACATTTGTTTATTTTTCTTCTAATTTGTTTTTCTGTTTATGATTAAAGGGTAAATGATATTGTCACGCGCGATCCCATATTCAGTTAGGTTATACGTGAAGTGTGGAGAGACTAGAGAAGAGTATAGTATTTTAAATACATTTATAGATAAAACTATAATTTTGTTAAGATAAATTAAAATTTGGAGACTGCCAAGATATTCCTAATTTTTTGTGTAATGGAAGGCGATATAAGCTCGTGTAGCAGTGGTTTTTCTTACGGTAGGAAAATAGCTATTTAGGCGATTAGCTATATTTTAGGGTTTCGTTGCAAACGGTATTATTTACGGTTAAATTCGTGGGAAAACAATTTCGTTCTTTGTTCCATAATGTAAAGTTTCGTCAATAAGTTTCCGCTATTTCTTAGACTCGTCTTCGTATTCCTCATATTTATTATTGCAGAACTCTGGTTTTATTTTTGTGTCTCTGTAAATAAAAAAACTTTGCGTGGTGGAGTAACAAATACATCTTTCGCTCAGTCACCCGTTATGATTGGCTGACTCGCATAAAGTGGGTGGAGCTAATGTTTCTCGCTCAGTCGCCCGTTAGGGTCGGATCTATCATGATGAGCAGCGTTAACCCTTTGTCCCAGCGATTCTATATGGTGTTACTAATTTAAATTTTGTTTTAACCCAACATAATATTTGAATACTAAACTATTAAATCATTAACACTAAATATTAAATCACTCTATGTTTATTCAAGTGTTTTGATACTTAATTTCTTTAAAGTCTAGCAGCAAAATCCAACCGGGCCAAATACCCCAAAATCAGGCTAAAATTCAAGCATCATTTCCCAGACTAAATTCAGGCTCTGAAGAACCCACTCATACCCTGTCTTACTTTATAATAACTGAATGTAATATATTATGATTTCTGATGACTATGAATTATTTCCTGAATAATAAATTAAATCCTAACTAATGTTATTGATTCCCGCTGGTAGAAATTTTATGCTATCAGAGGGTTGAACTCGATTATGGTTAAACACCCTCTTTAGTTGGTAGTAATTGTCCTATTCTAAGAAACAAAATAGACCATTACCTCAGTAGTTTTAATCGTAAACACTTTACCTTGATAACACTTGAATAATTCACTGGTCAACAAAATAATTGTTTTTTTCTGTCACGTATTTTTTACGCTGAATTCGAATATGTTGTTAGATTTTCTCTATTACGCAAGGTTTTTATGTGGCACACAGTTATATTTTAATAAAAAATGTATATTTCTATATTAATGCATGGTCTTTGTACTTACCTAAAAGGTGACATTGGTTGATTTTCTGCTGTATTTCGACTGTGGAACATCTCTCTTGAGGGTCCAGCAGTAGTCAGCCAGCATACTTGAGCTCCACTTGCCCTGGTACCGCTTTTCCATGTTGGAAATGTCTTGATGAAAGCGTTCCCCGTGCTCGTCACTGACAGTGCCAAGGTTTTCAGGGAGAAGTCCAAGTGGGAGTGTAAGAAATGTATTTTTAGGGACATATTACATCCCATAGCTTTGTAGACCTTCAAAAGATCACTCACTATTTCATGGTAGTTCTCGGCCTTATGATTTCCCAAAAAATTCTTAGTAATATTTTTTAATGATTGTCACGCAGCTCTTTCCACTTCATTCAGCTGATCTTCAAATTGCTCCTCATTTATCAACTCCCTTATTTGAGGACCTACAAATATCCCTTCTTTGATTTTAGCATCACTTAGCCTCGGAAATTTATTCTTTAAGTACAGAGATCCCGTACCATTTTGATCCATCGCCTTGACGAAATTTTTCATCAGTCCAAGTTTGATGTGCAATGGAGGTAAGTAAATTAGTTGAGGATTAACCAGTGGCTTATTCACCACATTTTTCTTTCCTGGAATAAATGATTCTCGTTTTGGCCACTGCTTTTGTATGTAGTGATTTTTTCTGTTCCTACTGTCCCATTCACACAAGAAACAGCAGTGCTTAGTATATCCAAGTTGCAAGCCGAGCAAAAGAGCAATCACTTTCAAGTCCCCACAAATATGCCAGGAATATTTCTCATACCTAATACTTGTCAAGAGAAGTTTTATATTGTCATATGATTCCTTCATGTTGACAGCATGAGCTAAAGGCACTGACGAGTATTTATTTCCGTTATGGAGAAGCACAGCCTTCAAGCTAAGTTTTGAGGAGTCAATGAACAAGCGCCACTCCGTTGTATTGTGTTGATGCCCAAGGGCCTCCATAAGAGAAGCAGCAGCATTACAAAATACTAGACCATTTTCTTGAGATAAAAAATTTTTAAATTCATCCTGGCAGTTGCGGAAAAAACATTTTAGTGCCCTGCTGGAGAACATTCCATCCTTTCAATCTTGAAGCTAAAATTTCAGCCAGTTTTTTAGACATTTAAATTATGAACGAGGTCATTAAGACCTCCCTGAGTTATTAAATGAGGTTCCGAGGAAGGACCACTTGCTTCAAATGTTGGGTCACTATCAAACTGTTCTCCTACCTGGTCTGGATGAACTTCATCAGCATCGGAGTCATCTTCGTCCATGGTCACATTTTCTGGTGGTTTTGGTACGGGTAGCTCTTCACTGTGTGGAACAGGTCTCATTGCTGATGGTAAATTAGGATATTTCACCGTATGTTTGGACTTAGAAGTAATCCCTGATACGTTTGTTAAACAGAAATAACAGTCTGATGAATGGTCTTTCGGTTCTCTCCAAACCATAGGCACGGCGAAGGGCATGTGACGAGAACTATTTTTCCAACCAGTTAGAAGCCTAACTCATGTCACACAACAAATATGAGGGGCCCAGTACTTATCTTGGTCACCTGGTTTACACCCAAAATAAAGCTTATAACATTTTTTAATCAGTGGAGTAATGGTTCGTTTCTGAGATTTGAAGGTTAGCTCTCCACACACATAGCAGAAACTATCTGGGTGATTTAAACACTTTCGTGGCATAATGCAAGCTTAATTACACAGAACTGTAACTGCAGGATGTAACACACTTCACAGAATAGATTGAGTAACACTTGTGATGCTCACACACAACTGACAAAACAGTGCGCCTCAGACAGTGACTCGGTGCATGTCTGAACATGTAGATACATATATATCAGCCCGCCTTGCCTGATAACCCGTACCCAAGGAATCAAGTCAACTGTCTTACAAATGACCTGCTAGCACCCAATTTAGCTTCCTCTCTCCAATACTAACATGCCATCCTTATAAATAAAGCGCAGTTTTCTAAAAAATCTTTATACGCTATATAAAAGATAGTGTAATACGTATCAGTCACAAAACCTATGGGTGATAGAAAGATTCTAATTGCATTTTTGAATTCGGCATAAAAAAGTATGCAAAAAATACTAAACAGTTTACTTGTGACAAAAATTTTGTTTACCAGTGATATAATTAGAAGATTGATTACCTATTTTCCGGAAAGGAAATGTTATACCTAACTGCCTTATGACAGGCTAATTTGAAATTAATGATCGAACTTGAAAAATGAATGTCATTTAATGCACTTTACTCTGAAACACTGATCAAACCTAAAGAGAAATCGGCAACACAGCTAGCTAAACAGATTCGAAACACAGTCCTAATCCTATAGCCTCACTACTCAGTTTTTTTTTAAATAAATAGTCCAACAACTTCACTCTCAAGTCTCTGCCAAAAAAGAACCAGCAGCCTTATTTCATGAGGCAGCCGGTACGGTTTATGGTTGTAGTGGTTTGGAAATACGGAAAATATATCCGTACAAAACTTGAACCAATCGTTTGGTGAATAATAAATGAAAGGAGTGAATATAATGATGAAAATAATAAATAATTAAGTAAGGAGGAAAATAAATCTAATAATGGCATCATCAACAAAAAGTACGCGTAATTTCCTCAGATTAGCTTCAATGATGCCTTATGGCATTTGAATGTAACAATTAACTGTATAGTAACATCTGGCAGTTTTATGGACATTGGTCTGAGCATTTAGAACCCAAAAAGAGATGCAGAAACTGTATGAAGGGAGCGTGGTGAGGTTGCAGGAGGTAGTATCTCCCTCCTGCTGGGAATGTTTGGGTGGTCTCCCCCAAGAAAATTTTCTATCAGGGTGCTTCTGAGATGCTATTTTATGGCGGTCTTTCATTTAACTGATCTCATCCAATGTTTTCTTACACTTAATATGTGTGAAATATATTTATTTTAGGTATTCATTTCACATTCCTCTTTATGATCAATTTCACAATTTAATAAACCTTAAGAACAAATAAAGGTTGCTATGCCTCTAAAATCTCTAGAAAATGTAAAATATCGTAATGAATAATGAAAAGATATCTCCCTCCAGCGTTATTTATCAAATGATGTTATTATGTACACGTAGGCCTCCTACTATAAGAGAGGGCGTGCTGCCGTGCTTGTTTAGCGTGCTCATGCTCCGACTCTTAGTCGATAAATATTTTCAGTGAGACAATCGGTGCAAGAAATACTTTATACAAAAAGAAATGGCAGGCTAAATATAAGTGCTGGAACGCCGTTCTGTTGCGTTCCGGCACAAATTAACCACTGATTCTAACGAAATAGTAACTGAATGATGTCTGAAAATGTTTGTTACTTTAGAGAAACCTCCGTCTACGGAGGCGGGGCCTGTAATTCTCTAAGTAATGTGTACTCAGAATGCTCGTTAGATATTATGAATTGTCCAATCAGTTCATGTTTTATTTTTTTTCAAATGGTGACCATTTAGAGCAGTGATTCCTAACCTTTTTTAGGCCAACGCCCCCTTATGTCCATCAATATTTGCCGGTGCCCCCCTCCATCAAGATGATACTATAACAAGATAAGTGATTTATTAATAGAAAGTAACACTTTTAGTTCCTAGCGCCCCCTAAGGTTCTCAAACGCCCACTGAGGGGCGGTGGCGCCCACGTTGGGAACCACTGATTTAGAGGAAGGATAAGATTTCGTTATACCTCGTTAACCTCATTTAGGTTCCGTGTGTTGGTATCTCTTCACACGAAGGTCAAGCTGGTGGCCCCGCCTCTAGGCCTGGCTTAGTGGAGGAGCGAGTTGCTCTCTTGCGCTCTCCCCCGCACATAGCCAGGTACACCCGGCTTATCTGGTACCGTCCTGAGCCAGACATCTTGTCTTCTCTTGAAGACTTCAACTTTGACCCCTGTAACGTTTCTGAGATCTTTTGAAAGCTGGTTAAAAAGTCTTGGCCCCCTGCTGACAACCAAGCTATTTTCCTTCAGTGTTGAGGAGGTCCCCTTGTCGGGCCTTTAATTTGGGAACACTACACATTCTGCCTTTCCTATTTTCCAGCGTTGTTTGGATGGTAATTGGGTTTAGTTTGAGGTTTGGTACCAGTTTTTCGATCATTTTCCATATGTAGATTATGGTGTACCTTTCTCTCCTTCTTTCCAGTGAGTACAGATTTAGTTTACGTAGTCTCTCCTAGTAGTTGAGTTCTTCGCAGCCATCATTCTTGACTGTGGAATGTTCCTGCGTTTCTTCTAGTTTAATTTCTTCCTTTTATATAGGGACGTCAAAACTGAGCAGTATTCAAGTTTTGGTATGATCAGTGTTCACAGCAGGGGAATCATTACTGTCTTGTCCCTCCATTTGAACGTTCTTAGTACCTGATCCGCGACTCATTTTGCTTTATTTATCGCTATCTGGTTTTCTCTCTCGAATTTGGCATCATCAGTCAATATTACACCCAAGTCGACCGCTGTCATGCTTCATATATATGAAAATTAAAATGAAAAGGTTTATTGTCCATATGCCAAATAATAATACCATGACAGTTCACATACTACAAAGGGTAGAAATATATAGAATTAATTAGAAATAATGCAGTAATGTCAGAGTTAAGTGGGCTACAGACAGACGTTTTCGTACCATGAATTCCATAGCTTAGACGACAAACGGCAGGACTCCTGGATAGCTTGAATAATCGGGTTGGGTGATTTTTTAATTCTTTTCATTAAACTGTATTGAGCACGTCTTGTTGCCTCCGGGAATCTCGGGACATTGCTGGTAGCAAACATTTGCGAAGCTGAGCATCTGGGGGTAATTTATGTAGGAATCTAAAAGACCTGTTGTACAGTAAATTTAGGGTTTTGCCAGAACATTTTTTATAATTCACCCAGAGTTGCTGTCCGTATGTATTACTGCAGAAAGTACGAAAGAAAGTGTCTTTAGCTTCACTTGTACAAAACCGGAAGTTCCTTAGTTATATTCGCTTTAGCACAAAGGCTTCGAGATTTTCCTATATCCGAGTCATCACTCAAGGAGCTGGTGATAGTTTGACCCAAATACTTAAACACTCTTACTTCTCAATTACTTCATCTCTCATTTCAAACCTAATATCAGCTGGCTGATTACAGCTTTTAGGATGGAATTGCATAACCTTAGTTTTTGTAACATTAAAAAGAATATCATGTTTCTGCGAATACTTTTCGCAAACTTTTTGTAGCCGATCCAGACCTTTAACAGAGGGATTTAACACCACATCATCGGCATAATCAAGTTATTTATCCTTGTGTTATCTATGCAACATTCCACTGTTGCCTCATAAGTGAAGCAATTAATCCGTCAATATACACGTTAAACAGTATAGGAGAGAGCAATGAGCCTTGCCTCACCCCGCAAGAGGAGCCAAAACATTCGGATAGTACATTGTCCCACCTAACGGTAAAAGATTGGTGGGAATACCAAAATTTCAATAAATTTAATATGTACATGGGAACCTTCCTGTCTTCTAGTTTTTAAATAAAATATTGTGGTTCACTCTATCATAGTATCATATGCCTTACTTATATCTAGGAAACAGCTATAAATAGTTGAATTACTGTCAGTGTATTTAGATATTATTTCCTTAAGTACATAGATACACAGGTCAGTTGAGTGGGACCTTTTAAAACCGAACTGATTAGAAGATGTCCATAGGTAATCATTTAATCGGAGTAACAAGAGTTTTCTAGTAGTTTCGAGAAGCAGGAAGCGACAGCAATAGACCTGTAATTATTGCTGGACAGAATGTCTCCGTACTTATTTTTGACCAGGGACAATATATATACACCCTCATGAACTCTGCAGGGATATAGCTATGAGCAATATTATATTATATATATATATATATATATATATATATCCTCAGGAACGGAAGCGCTTGAGCACCACTCTGTGTTTCCTTTCTTCATGGTTTTATTTATCATAAATATTTTTCACGTGTTATTTTCGTGAAATAATTTATATATATATATATATATATATATATATATATATATATATTATATATATATATTATATATATATATATATATATATATAAATGTTTCAGACCAACAAATCCCCTCGGATCCACTCATGGCTGGTCTACCTAACTGTGTTTGTAATTGTGTATTGTGCATGTCTTCCGTGGTGGCGGAGGGGACCTACAGTTTTACGTGGGTTCCGAACCACAAAGCCTTAATTTTACTACCTTAAACTATACCCAATCTATCAACATATTCGTCTAATCGATTTTTAAACATGTTTATAGACGTGCTACTAACAACTACTACCGGCAAACTATTCCAGCTATTTACTATTTTATGCGTAAAAAGTTTTGACAACTGCTGTCTCGAACCTTCTACTTGTCAGCTTACACCCATTATTTCTAGTTCTACTATATTGTGATATTTCGAAAAAGCTATTTCTATTTACGTTATCGAACCCATTCATAATTTTAAAAACCTGGATTAGATCACCCCTTAGCCTCCTAGTCTCGAGTGTAGTCAATTTTAACTCCTTAAGCCTATCCTCATACGACTTTGACCTAAACGACGGAATCATCTTAGTTGCCCGTATTTGAACTCTTTCGATTTTGTCTATACGTATCTTTTCGCATATGCGGATTCCAAAATTGGATCGCGTACTCCAAATGGGGTCTAACTAATGATTTATAAAGAGGAACAATAATATCGCACGATTTGTACTCAAAATTCCGAGCTATAAAACCTAGCAGTTTGTTCGCTTTATTAACCACTGATGTACTCTGTTTCGCCCCTTTTAAATCACCAGTGACTATAACTCCTAAAGCTTTTTCCTCCTCTACGCTTGCCAACTCCTTCCCTGACATACTATACGCAAAATTACCGTTACGAGAACTTATATGTAAAATTTTGCACTTATCGACGTTAAATCATTTGCCATGTGACTGACCAATCTACGATTTTATTCAGGTCTTCCTGGATTTTACCTCTATTTCCGTCACTAATCGCCCTACCACCAACTTCGTGTCATCCGCAAACTTTGAAACTGTATTGATTAGGCCGACATCTAAATCGTTCATATATTGGGTGGGCAAAAAAAAAAGGGAGACCTCGAACTTTGGCTGTAAAATCCAACTTATGGTCAGATTTCAATATTTTTTTTCACACCCCACAACTAAATAAATTTCCTGCACCATGAGCAGATTCCAAAGAAAACTAATGAAAATTACGGATTTATTGAACATTTCTTTATGCCACTGGAAATTCTCCACTTACACTACTGCATTGGATGTTGCAATAAAAAGTTACAAAGTACTCACATATCGTGCTACCTTGATGTTAAAACAACTGCTCGATATGTTTACCACGAACTTCTACAACTTTTTTTTAGTCTAGGACGGAACTCATGTATGGCTTTATTGATTCGTTCTTGTGGTAGCTTATCCCATTTTTCCAGAAGAAGTTGTCGTTAATGAGGGACATTTCTTACTTTGACCCGATAAATTCTCTGACAAATTTTCCCAAAGGTCGTAATCGACAGGATTTAAATCAGGACTGTTTGGTGGCCAAATTTAATACCGCTACCAGGTATTCTTTTGATATCCTGCTTTATCGATTTTCTTGAGAAGCTTGTCCAAACCTCCTGCAGTTGGGGCTTATGTTAATTAAAATCGCTTTAATTATCAACTTGAACCAATGATTAGCAAGGTTTTTCTGGAATATTCGCCATAAATCCAATTTCTCAGCTAAAATGTTAAAAGATAGCACACAAACCATAAAATTACCTAGTACTAACATACTAAAATTTAATGGTTCTATGTACCGTATTTGTCGAGATATGAAGGATTTAAAAGGTCTACCTTTTTTTCGCCGACCCGACAATGCAGTAGTAGTGTAAATGGAGAATTTCCAGTGGCATAAAGAACTGTTCAATGAATCCGTAATTTTCATTAGTTTTCTTTGAAATCCGCTCACTGTATAGGAAATTTACTTTGTTGTGGGGCGTGAAAAAAATATTGAAATCTGACCATAACTTTGGATTTTATAGCCAAAGTTCGAGGTCGCCCTTTTTTTTTCTTGCCCACCCGATACATAAGAAAGAGCAAAGGGCCCAATACAGAACCCTGAGGAACGCCGCTCGCTACATTAGCCCAAGACGACTCAGGTCCATCAACGACCGCCCTCTGCTTCCTACCTGGCAACCACTCTTCTATCCAATTTATTATTACACCCCTGATTCCATAAGCCTTAGTTTTTCAACTAGTCTTTTGTGCGGTACGGTATCAAACGCTTTTTGAAAATTTAAATAAACTACATCTACCGCCCGATAGCTATCGTAAACTTCAACCACGCTTTGAAAAAATTCTAAAAGATTAGTTAAGCAAGATTTGTTTCGCCCTAAAACCGTGAGGCGTATTTCTAACCAAGTTATGCAATTCTAAGTATTCGACTATATGATCCCTAATTATTGATTCCAGTAGCCTTACCTACAGCAGACGTTAAACTGACTGGCCTATAATTTCCCGCCGCACCTTTATCGCCTTTCTTAAAGATAGGTGTTACATTTGCTAACTTGAAATTATCTGGTACGCACCACTCTGAAATAGACGCATTAAAAATCTTTGTTAGCGGCACAACAATGCTTTCTTGTAATTCTTTTAGTTGTATGGAATATATGGAATCCGGACCCAGTGGTTTACGCATTTTTCATTTTATCAATATAGCGCATTGCCTCCCTTTCACTAACCACAATATTATCTAAAGTATTACCATTATCAAAAGGTATTATGTCTATGACCGTAGGGATATTCGTTGTATCTTCTGTTGTAAAAACTGACGTAAAAAATTCGTTTAGCAGGGTAGCCATTTACTTGTTTTCAGAAACTAGCTCTCCGTCAGAATTTTTCAACGGCCCCAAGACACTCTTTACTGGATTCCTATTGTTGACGTATTGAATCGCTTGGAGTTTTCTTTGCCGCCACGAGCTATGGATATATAATATCATAGTGGTATAACCTTCTTGATGTAGTTTATAATTTGTATTGTAGATTGAATGCTAAACTCCAGTGTCTCCGGTCCCAAGTTGAAGCATATAACAGTGTACATCTATGGGGGGGTGATTTTTTATCGGTGATGATTTCTGTTGATTATGAATATACTGTACTTCGGAAAAGTAATTTTTATATCATTCGAAAAATAATTTACAAATTAATTTGCATAATTTTTCGTTCTAAAGTGAATAAACATTTGCAAAGTTTGACCGTCAGTGACAATAAAACTGTAACGAAGATTTGCAGCTGTATGGTGGCTGTTGAGAGATCAACAGATCTACAGAAGCTAAGGCTAACAAAGACCCTAAGATCCACTCTAAGGTTAGCCTGAGAGAAAGAAGAAAGTAAGGAGTTAAAAGAAGAGAATAAGGGGTTAAGTAAGTAGCAAAACCTATCATTCGTGGGTTAACATTCATTCAGAAAAAGAGAAAGAAAGACTCCCCATCATCATCCGCCGGCCACTGCCGACAAGTCGGAAAAGTAGTCGAAGAGAATAGGAAAGGGGTGAAAGATGAAAAGAAGTAAAATAAAAACGTTTACAAACCATGCAAACACAGTCTTAACTCAAACACTAACATACCATGCAAACTACAGACATGCAAGTAAGGAGAGTTACAGACATGCAAGTAAGGAGAGGATAAGAAAAAAAAAAAAAGTAGGTAAAGTATAACAAAAAGTGGGTTAGTTTACGCTAAGAGCTACATCTACGTTCGTGTTAATCTAATTATCAAGCGGATGCAAAAATTTCGCTTTCAAGCTTAAGTTGTTGGCGACTATTCTAACGCCGGATGAAACAAAGCACCGTAAAGTACTGGTTGGTAGAGCATCCAGGTAGTCGCGGGCACGCTCTGCTTGCACGGCAGGAAACATCCATGTTATCGTTCAGCTGATCTCCAATAAAAAAAAATGCACCAGGTACAATTAGAAGCGCTTAACAAATCTCCACACTCAATGATGGGCATCTCACGACTATCCGTACAGCGGTTATCAAAACTTCATCTCAACTTAAAGGCATTCAAGTAAGTAAGGGTGCATCGACTAACGGCATAAGTGAAGGAAACACGATTGGACAGATGTAATCGCCTGTTCAGACGCTTTGCACCAAGCAATCCATCAACAAAATTTGGTATTGGTGAGAATGACTGCGTCTACGCCAGTAAGGACGAGAAAGCCAGATCAGCATTCGCACATTTTTTTGAGGAGAGGTCACATTTCAGTGACCCTGTGATGGCTGCTGTTGTCGTTTCTTTTATTGGCAAAACTTACCTCATATTCGTTGAAAGAGGTGTGAAAAATCAAGTCAGATGCTAAATTTTACTCTCATACGAAATGGCACACTGATACACCGTTTTCTCAACTCATCATTGCTTTCTGACAGAGAAGTTGTTCAGACTTTAGTGAAACCAACCTTTGGCTATCAAACAGCCCAAATTTGAATCCTGTTAATTATTTGGTTTGGGGGAAACGAGTAGATGGTGTACTATGGAACCAGAATTAACATGAGCAAGAACTAAAAGGATACGAACATACAGTACTGCACGGGCGCAGCTAAGTCAAAGCTCCATCCAAGTTGCAATTTTCCAGTGGCGCAAGAGGCTACATACTGTTACTGAAGCTGATTCGGGGACCTAAATCCTATATAGCT
This sequence comes from Bathynomus jamesi, assembly GCA_023014485.1. Lineage (NCBI taxonomy): Eukaryota > Metazoa > Arthropoda > Malacostraca > Isopoda > Cirolanidae > Bathynomus > Bathynomus jamesi. The sequence continues at coordinate 359,986 of JAJOZX010001421.1, forward strand.
ACAATCAGTAACCACTCTCAACACAACACGCTGGCGACCAAGCGAAACAGGTGTAACTCCATGATAATGGGTTACTAGCGGCAGTGAACATTTTGCCTGCATTTTAGAAATTTTGTAATAGTATCCCATTTCTCTTCAAATACTTTTGAAAAAAGGTACACAAATGTCAAGCCAACTGAGTTACCTATCGAACTATATATATATATATATATATATATATATATATATATATATATATATATATATAAATATAATACATATATATATATATATATATAGAAATATATATATATATATATATATATATATATATATATATATATATATATATATATATATATATAAAATAAATAAATAATTATTATTTATAGGGTGATGCAAAAGTGGGTGAGTAAAATGTTTTTGTTTCAAATTTTTGAGATACCCTCATTTGGTTTGATTTGGTGGAAAAATGATCCTGGGGAAATTTCGGGTCAAAATTCGAATATTTGGAGGTCGCGCCCGCCATTTGAAAATTTGCTGATTTCCATGACACCCAGGAGGTACAGCAAGCGTCACGTTACTTTTTTCTTGAGTGGAAGTTCCCCAGGAGGCCTATCATACCACCTTCCTCTTTTCCATTTGTTCATAAAACAGATACAATACAATAGATATTTACAATACTGTAGATACATAGAATGGATATACTCGTAAATTTTACTGTTGCGTCAAAGATACGAGAGTTTTCTTAGTTTTGTCCGGAAGCTTCTTCCGATAATTTGATACAACTTGCAGTAGATATTGCTTCTGTTGTTCATCATTGGTAATTAATTTGTTATAATCTTCAATCAATTTCACTCCTCTTTCAGCAATATCATTAACAACTTTCATGTGATTCACTACGTTCTTTGCAACCCAATAACTCTCATCGAGAAGCCAATCTTCTACTGGTTTGCTCAAGAACGTTGAAGACAATCCGAGTATACTGAAGAAGGACTTTGTGTTAGCAGTTACAAAATCTTCAAGCTGCTTATTGTCAATAGTTTTGATGTCTATTTGTGTCTTCTTTGGAGGATCTGGCTCCGAAGATTTTGTAAGAGCCTCCTTCATTTTTCTTTTGGTGTCAAAGCTGATTTTATCATCAAAGAAAGCCAATGCGATCAACTCTTCTGAGAGATACCACAAATGATTCTTGAATTTTTCTAAAGCAGCATTTGCTAGTTGTTCATTTGTGCTTTTGTAGCTGTGAAGATTCTTGAGAAGACTCAGATCATTTCGTGGAGCACTTGCTGCGCAGGGTGCTGAAAACCAATGCTTAATATAAATTGAAACAGAAAACCAAAAATTTCTTTTAGATTTCTTTCTTCTATTGCTGTTATTTTGAACTGACTTTTGAACATAAAGATTTTCATCGAATAAATGACTTTCGCCATCCAACGGGCTCTATGATAAGCCCCAGGCTTCCTGAATTTTATTCCAGTCGTTGGAGTACCGCCAAGCAAGATGATTGTCAGTTCCAATAACTCTCTGTAATCGTCGCGAGGTTGATCTTCATTGATTTTTCTTGCTGCAAAGTTGATGATTTCCTCTTTTTCCTTTTGTGGATAATTTTCTAATTTATCGTATGAAGTTAGATTAATCTTATTCCAGTTTGTTTTGAATCTTTTGAATAACTGAATGTCAGGGCCTGATGAAGCCTGTAATGCAGGGGATACCACTGCTTCCAACATGATTTCAAGGATATGGTGTCGACAAGGACACCACAACAAATCTTTCTCCATTTTCTGTTCAATTAGGACACAAGCTCCGTTTTTACGACCTGTGTTCGATGCAGTTGTATCGAAACACATGCCTTTTACCTTATCTATTAGATTCCAATCAATGATCGCCTGATGTACTGCATTTGCAGTATCCTTTCCTGTGCCATGATCTATTTTTGGCACTCCAAGCAGTTGATCTTCTCCACTGCCAGAGATTAGGACTGGCAACCGATCAACAACCTCATTCCCAGTAATGTCTTCGAGGAGTTTGCCATCCCAATGAACAATCAAGGGTTTGTCAGCTTGAAATTCTTCTTTCAAGTTTTCACTGAACTTCTTTCTTGATTTCTGTCTTGCCCTGCGAATCGATGAGTAGCTAACATTGTAATTCTCTGGATCTTTTCCAACATTTGCGATCGTTGGAATAATTATTAAAGAGGCTGATCGGTCGCTGATCTTAGCAACATCCAATGAGGAAAGCAGATTTTCATTCATAATCTTGATTTTTTTCTTGGAAGGCCTCTTTTGGATGTTGAGGGCTGTTCCAGATGTACTTCTTCTTCCGTAGATGCAGGTGAATCACTGCAGGAACTGCTGCTGCTTGCAAGAACAACTGTTTCATCAAATGCACTTGATTCACGTAACCTTTTCTTATCCATTTTTTCATGTCTCTTCGCAGCTTCCTTTCGACGTTTTTTCTTCATCCTTATCAACTGCCATCATTTTACCCTTTCGACCTTCCCTTTGTAGCCGTAGAAACTCTCTATCTTCTTCGATAGTTATTAACTCGTTAGCATTTGCATGCGCAATATCAAAGAGTCCATCCAATTTTTCTTTCCATGTATTCTCTTTCTCTATTGAAAACTTCGATTTTTTTCCTTTGCTCTTCTTCAGCCCTTGCCACTCATCATACAGTTTATTTAATTTCTTCACAACATTACATTTCTGGGTTGTTGGTATTCCTGCTCTCTGCCACACTTCCAATACATCATTAACGGTTGAAGTTAATGCTTCTCTGACGTTTCATTCTTGACATGTTTATAATTCATGAATAAGGAAATTACTTCTTTCTTTGATGGAAGCTTACTTTGATTCAATTTATCTATTTGTTGACCGATCAGCCAGATATCTGTTGAGCTTCTTGATCTCATTTTCGTCACAATTAAGATACAGGAAATAGAAGAGAAATTGAGGCGGAGAGACTCACTTATATAGCACCTCTCCCGGACACTGCCACAAGCACACTGCGATACCGATTTCCTTGAACGCTGTTTGCTCATATACGCATCACCTACCACTCTGCCTGCAGCAAACCTGCACAAAACCTGCAACCTGCAACAAACCTGCAACAAAAATAAGAACAAATTCAAAAAATTTGATTTTACTCTAATTTTTTGTAATTTTCAAATTTTCAATTGGCGGGCGCGACCTCTGGATGTTATTTGTTTGACCTGGAATTTCTCACGGTGTTTTTGTGAAAAATTGGAACAAATGAGGGGGTATCCCTAAAAATCCACGATGGTCATGATTTGTGCATCACCGTTTAATTTATTTATATATACACAAACTCAGAATGGTCCCCTGAGAAACTTATATGTTAAACACAGACCGTGCATGGAACAAGGAACTCTTCTGGGAAAATTAAATCCACTATAGTCCGAATAAGTAATGGTAAATGACAAATACCATAGTTTTTCTTTTTCATGATGCTAGCCCGACGTGGGCAACGGGTCTCTCGCAAGGAGGTCCCATAAATATAGCTTCCCTCACCAGCTATCTGCAAAGCAGACAGGATCCAGCTTTGGGACATGGATCTAGGGTTTAAAGCAAGCCTAGTCCCACTACATTCAGAACCTCTATATAAGTAAAAGACTCGTTGCATTCACGTCGGATTGAATAATCAAAGAAAAAGGGGTAACTATTGTATTTTTAGCCAAAAAAAAACTTAAACCTCAACCGGGACATTGAGCGTCCACTTTTCAAGGCACGTAACACGTCCGTTTAATATACACAAACTCAGAATGGTCCCCTGAGAAACTTATATGTTAAACACAGACCGTGCATGGAACAAGGAACTCTTCTGGGAAAATTAAATCCACTATAGTCCGAATAAGTAATGGTAAATGACAAATACCATAGTTTTTCTTTTTCATGATGCTAGCCCGACGTGGGCAACGGTCTCTCGCAAAGGAGGTCCCATAAATATAGCTTCCCTCACCAGCTATCTGCAAAGCAGACAGGATCCAGCTTTGGGACATGGATCTAGGGTTTAAAGCAAGCCTAGTCCCTACATTCAGAACTCTATATAAGTAAAAGACTCGTTGCATTCACGTCGGATTGAATAAATCAAAGAAAAAGGGGTAATATTGTATTTTTAGCCAAAAAACAAAACTTAAACCTCAACCGGGACATTGAGCGTCCACTTTTCAAGGCACGTAACACGTCCGTTTAATATACACAAACTCAGAATGGTCCCTGAGAAACTTATATGTTAAACACAGACCGTGCATGGAACAAGGAACTCTTCTGGGAAAATTAAATCCACTATAGTCCGAATAAGTAATGGTAAATGACAAATACCATAGTTTTTTCTTTTTCATGATGCTAGCCCGACGTGGGCAACGGGTCTCTCGCAAAGAGATCCCATATATTAGCTTCCCTCACCAGCTATCTGCAAAGCAGACAGGATCCAGCTTTGGGACATGGATCTAGGGTTTAAAGCAAGCCTAGTCCCACTACATTCAGAACCTCTATATAAGTAAAAGACTCGTTGCATTCACGTCGGATTGAATAAATCAAAGAAAAAAGGGGTATTTGTCATTTACCATTACTTATTCGGACTATAGTGGATTTAATTTTCCCAGAAGAGTTCCTTGTTCCATGCACGGTCTGTGTTTAACATATATATATATATATATATATATATATATATATATATATATATATATATATATATATATATATATATATAATATATACAGGGCGTCCCAAAAAATGTATACACACTTTAAATAATTATAAAGGCAGTGTTTATTAAAATACATTTCATTTTCAAAATGTAGTAGAATCTACAGACATTATTTAATTGTTTTGTCAACGCCTGTTTTCAAACTGACGTCCGTTCTGGTCCAGGCACTGCTGATAACGCGAAGCAATGGAATCGCAAACATCACGAAACATTTCGTTTGGTATTTGTGTGCATTCTCGTTCAATGGCTGCTCTCAATTCAGCGACTGTTGCAGGTTTTATAGCGTAAACTTTGTCTTTTAAGTATCCCCATAAAAAAAGTCTAGTGGTGTGAGGTCTGGTGAACGCGGAGGGTATTCTACGAAACCCCTTCGTCCAATCCATATCCACATCGTGCCAAGTACCACTCGCAATACTCCACTCTTCGGTCCGGATCATCTTCATTAATAGCATGGACTAATCTTGGAATGTAACTTTTCCATTGACAGCGCTTCAAAATGCGTTGGACAGACGATTCTGAAATTCCTACCTCACGACTCGCTTGCCGCACAGATTTTCTTGGACTTTGGTGATACGTTTCCAGTACTCTTTCTTGCTTTGTGGGGCTTGTCGATGTCCGTGGTCTTCCGGAACGCTTCTTGTGGACATTCTGAACAGTTCCATCGGCTTCAAACTTATCTCTAATTCGAGTGATGGTAAGTCGCGTTGGTTGATCTGTTTGAAACTCCCTCCTAAACTGTCTTTGCACTTCAACTGCGTTTTCACACTTCCAGTAGCATTTTAGAATGAATTTCCTTTGTTCAAAGCTTAGTCTGACTGCCATTATTAATTCTAATGGGTTTAACTTGGAAAGAAAGAAACATCAATTGAGCTATCAGCTGTTAAAGTGTGTATACATTTTTTTGGGACGCCCTGTACACACACACACACACACACACCTTTCACCCTTTCAACTGTTTCGTGCGATGATTCATCACTTCACGAAGGTCAAACTTGTTGGCCTGGTGAAGGAGATAGTTGGTTTCTTGTGCTCTCCACCTCATATAGCCATGTACGGCCGGCTCATCTGGAATTGTTCTGAGCCAGGTGTCTACTCTTCTTTTGAAGATAACCACCGTTACCCACTCGTGTTCCTTTGTTTCTTGGGCAGCTGGTTAAATAGTGTTGATTCTCTCCCAACAAAACTATTTTCCTTCAGGTTTGAGGATGTTCCCTGTCTAGCCTTAAATTTGGAAACGACACATTCTTCCTTTTCTATTTTCCACTGTTGTTTTCGGGGTTATAGGGTTCAAAGTAAGATTAGGGGCTAGTTCCTCCATTATTTTCCAAATGTAAATAATGGTGTGCCTGTCTTTCCTTTCCAGTGAATATAAGTTTAATTCACGTAACCTTTCCCAGTAATTTTGTTCTTTGCATCCATTGATCTTGGCTGTGATGCTTCTCTGAATCCCTTCCAGTTGACTAATGTCTTCCTTTTTTTTATATGGGGATGTTAAGACCGAGCAGTATTCCAACTTGGGTATGATCAGTGTTTTCAATAGAGAAATCACTATATTCCTACCCCTTCGTTTAAAGGTTCTCGGTATCTACCCAGTTATTTTTTTGCTCTGTTTACTGCTCTTATTTTGTGTTTCAAATTTCGCGTCATCAGTCATTACACTACCCAAATCTTTTGCTTTAGAATTTATCTGAATTTCTGTCCATTTGGGGTATACTATTTCATGGATTTTAGGTCCTCCCTTCTTTTGTACCTTAATAGTTGAAATTTCTCTGTGTCAAATTTCATAGTGTTGCGTTCAGACCAATTGTAGATTCTGTTCATATCTGTTTGTAGAGATCCTATATCCTCTGGGTTTCTTATATTTCTACTAATTTTTGTGTCATCGGCAAAGGATGTTACTGTGCTGTCACTTGTAACTTCCTCATCTATATCAGTTAGCATGATTATGAAGAGTAACGGAGCTAATACTGTTCGTTGTGGTACTGAGCAGAGGACTTCCGATGAAGATATTCCATGAACTGTAACGACTTGCTGCCGCGCACAAAGGAAATTATACATCCATTTTCCTACTTTTCCTGTTGTTCCCATATATTTCAGTTTATATGCTATGATTCCATGGTCACATTTGTCGAACGCCTTGGCGAAGTCTGTGTATATTACGTCATAGTTTTCATTACTTTCAAGTGCATCAATAATGTTGTTATAGTATTCCATTTGTTGTGATAGACATGATATGCCTGACCGGAATCCATGTTGGTTATCATTTAATTTTTTCCAAGTTTCCAAAAAGTCAGATATTTTCTCTAATTATTCGTTCAAATATTTTGGGAGACGAGATGTAACTTGTAAGCGACACTGGCGTATAGTTTTTCGCCTCGGATCGATCTCCTCTTTTATATATTGGAACTATGTCCGCTTTCTTCAGGATGCTTGGTATTTCTTCCGAGTCTAGTGATCGTCTCCATATCTAATAGAAGCGCTTAGCTATTGCATTCTTGCAGTTTTTGATCAGTGTGGCATTCCATTTGTCGGGGCCTGCCGCCGAGTGTGCTTTTAGTTTCCCTATATAGCTTGTGTAATATCATAATATGTGTTGTAAAGTCGAAGTCAGTTATATTTTCCTCTTCTAGTTGTTCTTCAAAGAACGCGTTTCTATCGCATATCAGTTTATCAGTTTTGGGGATACTGAAAGATGATTCGTACTGAGCTCTTAATATTTCAGATAACTCTGTTAGATCATCGAATAAAACATTTATATTTTTCAAAGGCCCGATAGGCGCGTGATTTTTCGACTTCCTTTTTGCAAAATTATGGAAGTACTTTGAGTTAACCTTTATCGCTTCTACAGCGTCATCTTCTTTCTCTTACATGCTTCTCAATTAGATCCTGTATGACGCAATCTATACTCTCCAATTTATCGTTTAATATTTTTCTGATGATGTTGTCTTTGCAGTTTCTTAAGTTTACAGTCACTCTTTTTCTCTTGCGGAACATTGACCTCTTTTGTTTCTCGAACCTGCTTCTTTTTGTTACATTTTTGGGACACGTCTTTCCACAATTTCCAGCGTCTTCTCCTCTAAGGTAATTAGCATCTCTTCTGTTGTCTTGGCCTTACAGATGGTTTTCCAGTCTATTGCTTCCATGCTGGATGATGCAACACCCCAGTTTATAGCTTTGGAGTGAAAATTAAAAATTTCGAATTTGCTTCTTTCTATAGTGCGTGTTCTTTCCTTTTATGTTGGTTATTATTTCAATAATGTCGTGATCTGATATTATAGTTGGGAATATTTCTGTTATCCATTAGTTGCTGTTGTTTGTGAATATCAAGACTAAGCAGTTGTTTTTTCTTGTATTTTCCGTTATTTCTTGTCAACATAAATTCATCAGTTAAGCGTGAGGCATTTTTGTCTGCTCCTGTTATTCCCGTGTGTTACCCCCCTCTGTCTTGGTGTGTACATATATATTTTCCTATCCTTATATATAGGGTGTTTCAGGAGGAAAGGTCAATACTTCGGGAGGTGATAGTCTCGGTCATTATGAGAAAAAAGTTCATATGAACATGTGTCTAATTCTGAATGGTTACGGAGATAGAGCTGTTTGAATCTACAAATACAAAAGCATTGTTAATGGTAATCAAGAAAGAGAAACCAATTACTGTTTCTAACATTTAATGTTTAAACATTGGCATTTTGAATGGTATCAGATACAGAAATTACAAATTTGTTACAGTTTACAATACGTTTTCGAAAATCCCACCGTCAACCTCAATGCACTTTGTAACTCGTGTGCGAAGATCGCGTGTTGTTCGTCTGAGTTGATCTTGACGTTCCTTTATGCGGGCAGCAGCATCCAAAATGCGCGTGAGCAATTTGTCTCGTGTATCCACCTTTCTTTTGTAAACTTGACTTTTCATCCACCCCCACAAACAATAATCTAACGGAGAGAGGTCTGGAGACCTTGGTTGCCATTGAATGGGACCACCGCGGCCGATCCATCGACCAGGGAAAGTTTGATTTAGGTATTGCATTACCAGACGGGTAGAATGTGGAGGAGCTCCGTCATGCTGAAAGTACATACCAGCGCGTGTAGCCAAAGGAACATCCTCCAATAGTCTTGGCAATTCATTTTGCAGAAATTCTAGGTAACTTTGTCCTGTAAGACGATTCTCTAACGTAACAGGGCCAATCAGCTGATCATCGATGATACCACACCACACATTGGCAGAGAAGCGATGTTGAAAATTTGTTTCCACAGTGGTATTTGGATTTTCGTCTGACCACCGATGAGAGTTACGAGTGTTGTTGATACCGTCACGGGTGAAAGTAGCTTCATCATGGTGAACAGTATTAATCGAAGCAATCGGCGATTAGCATTTACCCAATGACAAAATTCCAGTCGCATGGCATCGTCTCCTGGTTGAAGGTGTTGTACACGCTGTACATGATATGGATGCAAGCCTTCCTCACGTAATGTTCGCCATACTCTCGTGTGTGGTACACCGAGACGTGTAGAAATTCTTCGTGATCTAGTAGTAGGACTACGCTCTACCAACTGAAGAATGTTTTCCATTTCATCCACATCTTGTTGACCTTCACGTTCAGATGAAACATGAGCGCTGGGAAGTGTACCAATCTCACGCAATGTGTTGAAAACCCTGGTAAACACACTTCGATCCGGAATTCTGCGGTTCGGAAACCGTCGGTATTCTGCAGCAGCAGCTGTTGCATTTCCATCGCAAAAACCGTAGACATACACCATATCTGCATATTCGGCATGTGTGAAGGTATGTGGCATTCTTAACACTGCTTCAAACACCAAACAATGTCACTCACAACAGTCAGCTGTCGATTGGCTTATGTTACATACTTACATTACAGCTTACATGATTCAAGGTTATAGGGGAGGGAAGGGGGAGGAAGAGCTGCGCGCGCATCAGATTCAAACAGCTCTATCTCCGTAACCATTCAGAATTAGACACATGTTCATATGAACTTTTTTTCTCACAATGACCGATACTATCACCTCCCGAACTATTGACCTTTCCTCCTGAAACACCCTGTATATATATATATTATAACAATAATAAATAGAAATGAAGGCAAAAGTGTACAGTGAAATAAGCTTCTTTGCGTACCCGAGGAACCCCTTTGATCATAAATAAAGCCTCAGATTTTAAATGTAAATAATATATTGTGACTCCGTTCCGCTTTCACACCAGACAACCTGAATAAAGGGAACCTTTTATTTATGCATCTTTGCCGTTAGTTTAGCGGTCAAATGTCTTGAAGTGAAGGGTGTCATTTATTCATTTCAAACTGAAATACGGCTTCATACCTTTCGAATATATAAATTTGCCTCCATCCATAACACTTTTCACTACCAATATATTAAATTATTCTTCGCTAAACAAATATATAATAATAAAAAATAAAAAAATAAAATATATATATATATATACACACAAAATCAGGTATGGGTGTAATTGTAATTTGTTATTGTAACTGACTACCTAAAATGTAATTAATTACATTAGGAAACCAAGGTAATAGATACAGCAAGCGGTAGCTCGCTATCGCTCGCGACCGTTGTACAACTTGGCCCTCCGGGCAGGTAGCACTGTGATCCAGCTACAAAATTTAAAAAGAACGCCATTACGCCTATTACCCCCCTCTCCCCCATTACCCCCTCACACAAGTAAAAAACGCCATTACCCTCCTCAATACCCCCATCCCCACTCCCCTAATTACCCCTCCCCCACTACCCCCGGGCGGGTAGCACTGTGACATATACTGCTACCCGCCCTCCTGGCGGGTTGCAGTATGTCACACAATGTGAAGCTCAAGATTTTCACGGCTGCGTTCTTTTCTGTAGTTTTATCACGGTGCTGGGGCCTTCGGACCCAGTAATTGTGACTTAGGACCGGGAAACTTGATAGAGCACATCGTCAGCTCATGGGCTATCAGTTGGCGTGGTTGCAGAATTTTCCGATGTGCCGTTTAGTCTGTGCACGCTTCCGAAGAAAGCGGATAACGACACACACACACACATTTTAGCTCAATAGTATATAGGATTACAATGAATTACTTTCACTTACATGAATATTAAAGTTAATGGGTTATACTTATAGGTTAAACTACTCGCTCATCATGTCTCAGGGAGCTTTCTTTTCAAATAAAATGGTGTTCTTTTTATTTGAAATAAAATGTCGCATTTATTTCAAATGTTCCCAACTAAAGTGTCACGTTTTTGCCTTCATTATTTTGATAAAATAAATGCCACTTCTTTTGTCTTAATATTTTTTGAGTGCCTAATCTTTGGTTTCATTGGACCATATCACATACATATGTCCAATGTGCGATTGTCCATAGCAAGAACTGCTTGATGAAAAATACAGTTCCGTGCAATGTTAAAAAAAAAGCGTACATTTTATTGACCTAATGTTATCTAGTTTTCATTCAAGATGATGGACAAAATTGAAAATAGAATTGAAATACTTTGGTAGAAAAGCATGACCTAAATCAAATATTGGGTAATTATTCTTTTTAGTGCTTTTTCTCCTTTCTGAACCAAAACACATTTTTCTGGTGTTTTTTGGTGTGATTTGTTCAAATCTGAACTTCGTTTCTTTGGGAAATGAGCCGTTTTTGAGAAATTTTAAAATTGAAAATTTCTCAAAAACGGCTCATTTCCCAAAGAAACGAAGTTCAGATTTGAGCAAATCACACCAAAAAACACCAGAAAAATGTGTTTTGGTTCAGACCTAACCTAACCTAACAACCTAACCTAACCTAACCTAACTTAACCTAACCTAACCCGCGTTTTTTCGCAATTTCTAACCTTCAATAGCAGCGTTGGGGTGTTTATACAAATGAGCGGCGACCAACAGGAATAAATAGACGATTTCGCCAGGCCCACAAATTTGAACTCGTTGGCCTAGGCCGCCCCTAGCCAATGATCACAGACGTCGAAGCAAAAACTCCTCCAATTAACTGCACTTTCGGAAGCCAACGCTAAATAGAGCTGTGCATCTAGCTTTGTCAAGAATAACCCAACGTACAATAAGTTTTGCCACAGTTTGAGGTGGGTAGGTATTAATTGATAGTAATCCAAATCACAACCTCCGCAAACCATAATGAAAACCAGACTGAAAAAGCATTCTTGAATGAGTATGCATTATGAGAGATTCAAAATGTACGTCTCTGATTGGTCGGATAAGGTCACGTGAAACAAAAACCAGATTTAATTGGCTGATTTGACCTATGTTTCCTAATTTTGCCACGAGATGTCTCCCCATAAAACTGGAGAGGGCGAGGTTCGTTAAAATTTTAACAGTGTTAAGAGCTAAATACTCGGTCAATGGCCTATAATGGCTGCTTTTTACGTCTAAATTTTTTTTTTTTCCAGAAAAAATAATTATTACATTTCCTTGATTTTTATCAGTTTCCCTGAGGTTTCAAGGTGTCCTGAATACGAATTTATATGTTAAATTGTCATAGAATGTCCTTCTATCGAAAACGAACAAAGCATTAAAACGAATATTAACCAAATATTGTGTATATATGAAAAAAATGCAATTCTTCGTAAATGTAATTGTAATTAAGCATTTCACCATCTACAGTAATTGTAATTGAGAATGTCAAGTAATTGTAATTACATTGACCAAGTAATTGCCCCCATGCCTGATATATATATATAATATATATATATATATATATATATATATATTATATATGAACAGTCAAAATATTTAATAATGCTTTTATTTCCTTTACTGTACAGGGTGCCCCAAAGTCCGGCCTCATAATGTACAATCATGATGGGAGCCTTTTGCGGGCAGGACTTCTGTGACACCCTGTATATTAGCTATATTCAAGTGAATGTTAATTAAACAAAACGCCATTTTCAACTCGTAATCTTCAACTAAATAAATCTTTCGCCAGAAATGAAGTATTATTTTCTGGAACCAAATTATGGGAACATAAATCAGGGTCTAAATATCAGATTAAAGTATAGTTTTTCCACTTTCATGGTTTCGCTTATATATATGGTAATGGGGAACGGACTGGAACGACATATATATATATATATATATATATATATATATATATATATATATATATATATATATTAGTACTTCGTAGTAGTTCCGTGTTTCTTCACATGAAAGTCAAGCTGGTGACCCCACCTCTAGGACTGGCCTGGTGGAGGAGCGAGTTGCTTTCTTGCGATCTCTGTTGCACATAGGTAGGCACACCCGGCTAATCCGGTACCGTCGTGAGCCAGGCGTGTAGTTTACTTTTGAAGAATTTAACTTTAGCACCAGTGATGTTCCTGGTTTCCTTCAAAAGCTGGTTGAATAGTCTTGACTCCCTGACAACCAAGCTATTTTCCTTCAGAATTGAGGGTCTCTCTCGTTTGGCCTTTAGTTTGGGAACACTATACATTCTACCTTTCCTATTTTCCATTGTTGTGTAGATGGTTACTGGGTTCAGTTTCAGGTTAGGTGCCAGTTTTTCTATTATTTTCCATGTTTAAATTATGGTGTATCTCTCTCCTTCTTTCCAGTGAATATAGATTTAATAATTTACGAAGTCTCTCTAAGTAGTTGAGTTCTTTGCAGTCATTAATCTTGGCTGTGAAATTTCTTTGAATTTCTTGTAGTTTGTTATTTCCTTTTTTATACAATGACGTCAAGCCTGAGCAGTATTGAAATTCTGTTCGATCAGCGTTTTGAGCAGGGATATCATTTCTGTCTCGTCTCTTCTTTTAAAAGTTCACTCGGTGTCCCGTAACTTTTTTTTTGCTTTGTTTATCGCTATCTGATTTTGTGTTTCAAGCTCTGCATCGTCTGTCATTATAATCCCAAAATCTATTGCTTGCTTGCTTGTCTGAATTTCCTGTTTACTGTATATGACGCAAAATATGCTCTCTCTCTTTTAGTTTCTCATTTCTTCCATATCTGAAGAGCTGACTGAAATTTCTCGATGTTAAATTTCATGTCTTCTGACCATTTGTTTATTCTGTTCGTGTCCTTCTATAGGGCCTCCACCTCTTTTGCACTTTTGGTTTTTCTGCTGATTTTTCTCTCAGCAAAGGATGTTACTATACTGTTGTTGGTTACTTCATTGTCTATATCTGTTAGCATGATAATGAAAAGGAGGGGGCTAATACTGTTCATTGTGGTACTGAGCTGCATACTTCCGATTCTGCTGATGATATATCTTTGATTTTTACGACTTGCTGAGGAAGTTGTGTATCCATTTGCCCACTTTGCCTGTTATTCCCATATATTTCATTTTATGTGCTCTATTCCATTATCACATTTGTCGAATGCTTTAGCAAAATCCGTGTACTGTATATGACATCGTAGTTCTCATTGCTATGAAGTACATTAATGATATTGTTATAATGTTTTGCTGGTAATGATGGGCACGAACTTCCAATTGGAATCCGTGCTGGTTCTATTTAAATCTTTCCAATGTGTCCAAGAAGTCATCGATTTTCTCTAACTATTCTTTCAGATTTTCTGGTGAGATGGAATGTAACACTGTTCTACAGTTCTTTCCTTGGGACCTATCCCCCCCCCCCTTTATATACAGGGTGTTTCACAACTGGTCTACCATACATTTTGGGGTGATATCGAGTAAAAAAAGTTAATACAACATAGGTGCTATTTCCAACTGCTGCAGAGCTACGGACATTTTAAGATATACAAACAACAAACCCCTACTTCGTGTGTAATTCGATAGATGGCAGCACTGGTGGTAGTTTCGGTTAACGAAGTTACCAGTACTAATCCTCAGTTTTTTCTTTCAGTTGGTTCTGATCTGTGGTATGAGACACTGTGTTGCGCTAAGGTGAACAATCAACATGAATCGACAGTTCACACCCGCTGAATACGCTGATATCCATTTCATTTATGGATTCTGTGATGGTAACAGCAGAGCGGAAGTTGAGCAATATCAAAGACGTTTTCCGAACCGCCGAATACCGAACACCGAACAGGCAAGTGTTTAGTGACACACACCAGAGATTAAGGAAAACAGGGACAATTGTTCCACGTAACCAAGAACATGTAGTACGACGGCCCGTTGCTGTGGAGGAGCGCATACTGGACCTAGTACAACGTAGCCCAACTACCAGTGTTCGAAGGATTTCTAGACGAATTGGTGAATCCGCATCGCGTGTATGGCGAACCATACATGATGAGGGTTTGTATCCCTAACATTTACAACGTGTGCAAGCTTTTCAACCGGATGATTAGGATAAACGTGTTCAATTTTGCCAGTGGATGGTTATGCATCGCCAAATTCTTAATCGCATACTGCTTACTGAGGAAACACAATTCATTCGGAATAGAATTAACAATTGACGAAATTCCTACTTGTGGTCCGCCGATAATCCCCAAGGTATCGTTGCAGGAAACTTTCAACATCGATTCTCGGTGAATGTTTGGTGCGGTGTAATTGGAGATCAACTGATTGGACCGTTCGTTTTGGAACAACGATTAACTGCTGATATTTATCTGAACTTCCTGACGAATGAATTGCCGCTTTTGATGGAGGACGTGTCCCTGGAGACAAGGCGCAGGATGTTCTTTCAGCACGATGGGGCACCACCACATTTTGGTCGTCATGTTACGGATTACTTGAATCAGCGATACGGGAATCGTTGGATTGTTCGTGCTGTTCCAGTATCGTGGCCCCCCCCGAGATCTCCGGACCTAACTCGGTTAGATTTCTTTTTATGGGGCTTTGTAAAAGAGATGGTCTACAAGACCAAAGTACGAACAGGAGAGGAACTCCTGCGTCAGATTATGGATGCCGCTGCTTGCATACGAGAACACTCCGAAATGATTCACTGAGCAGTGGACTCTTGTTTGGAACGAGCAAGGCTGTGCATTGAAAACCGAGGCGGACATTTTGAACATTTATAAGGTGTATGTCATAAGATGTAGCAATAAATACATCAGATTAATACTCTCGTTTATTTTTTCCGTGCATCTTAAAAAATGTCCGTAGCTCCGCAACAGCTGGAAATAGCACCGATGTTGTATTAACCTTTTTACTCTATATCACCCCCCAAAGTATGGCAGACTTGGTGAAGCACCCTGTATACTGGTGGTACAATATTGGTCTTTCCATGATACTCAGTATTTCCAGTGTCCAGGGATCTTCATATCCAACAAAGGGGTGCAGCTATTTCATTCTTACAGTTCTTAACCAGTAAGGCGTTCCATTTGTCCGGACCTGCAGTTTGCTATATCTTCTGGGGTAAAATTAAAATCAGTTGTACGCTCTCATTGTAATCTCTCTCCGAAGAGGGTGTCTCTGTCAGGTACAACTTTGTCGCCTTTTGGTACTGAAAAATGATTCATATAGTGTGTGTGTGTGTGTGTGTGTGTGTGTGTGTGTGTGTGTGTGTGTAACTTAGCTTGCTGGAGAAAGTTTTATAGTTTTATATAGAAGTAGTGATGTTCCCTTTTGCAGTAAGTGTAGTAGGAGGTGCTGGCCGGGTCTGGTTTCAGAGCACTGGGAGTTCTCAGATGAAGGGAAGCCTGATGAGATTTTTTGCAAGTCAAAACCTCCGAATAGTCATACTCGTCTCCAGGGGGGAAGCTACTTAGTTACAGTGGAACTTTAGTTTTAAATATTGTACATT
Organism: Bathynomus jamesi; assembly: GCA_023014485.1. Classification (NCBI taxonomy): domain Eukaryota; kingdom Metazoa; phylum Arthropoda; class Malacostraca; order Isopoda; family Cirolanidae; genus Bathynomus; species Bathynomus jamesi. The sequence goes on from JAJOZX010001421.1 coordinate 376,354, forward strand.
AAATTTTGCATTATTATTCTCCATTATACATGGGGGATTCTTAAATTGTATGTCTGGCCAGTTGAAAGTACCCTCTAAACCAGTGTTTGTTTGTTTGTTTGTTTGTTTAAAAATTTCCTCCTCCTACACTTAGTCCTCCCTCAACTTCAGAGATTCCTCTGATTGTTTTGTGCTCCACATAGCATGATCAACCATCGAACAACTCGTCTTTTGATCACTTGCTTCATAAACAGCTCTAAGTGGGAGACTCTTCAATTAGCCGTAGCAACAACGGATGATCATCCACGAGACATTTTCATCCTCCATAAGGAACACGTACACGGGGATACAGGAATCTCCCACTGATATTCCTCGTCGGAGAGAGATTTTCTCTACTTTCGTAGTGGCACAACACCGCGAAGTATGAACGACTCGCTATAGCACTTGCCGCATGAACACCTTTCACGGCAAGAGACTCCAAGTTGAAACTCGGCGACATTCAAAGAGTTGGCGGACACATGCAACATGACAGACATCCAATTACATAAAAGATTAAAAATTTCATTTGTCCATTTATTCAGGTTACAAACGAGTACTGTCATATCCTCGAAAATGTACATATTGTATACCATGGTATGGAAACGTTTGGTACAGTTGTCATTATTTTTACGTCTGGTATTTTGCTGCCATTTATTTATTGTTATATGTGTGTGTGTGTGTGTGTGTGTGTGTGTGTGTGTGTGTGTGCGTGCACGAGTTACAAGGACAAGAACAAGCCTCAAAACCTTTCACTCCACTCGGGAAGTTCCTGTTATTAAACTAGTGTATATTTTAATTATTATAACAGTAGTAGAAAACTGGATAGAAAAACCTTGTTCATAGACCAGGTAAGTTTTTTGTAGCAATACATAATTTCCTAATGAACAAAAACTAAAAAAAAAAAATGCATGGCATGGATTAGGTGAAGATGAGTTGGGTTTCTGCTGTTACTTTTTTCGCTTTCTCTTGGGTGGCTGGGTGCGTGTGAAGGGTAAGGGTAAGGGCATGGTGTGGAAAATCTGATTGCCTTTCTCAATACCTGTTTCAACCCCTTTCCTGTAGAAGCATTTCATCACCTTGCCAGCGTGATGGCTTTGCGCGTACATGGGTGTAGACATGGCGAATTTACTTAATCCTTTTAGAGCTAACCTGGAGTGGGCCATGGGGTCTTTGTTGGCCCGATACGTAGGTAAATTGAATTATAAACATTTTGTGTAAAACCAAAACGTATGTTCGAGGTTTTTGTGACGATACCAAGTTGATGGTATACGACTACCACAAATATATTATGATATTAGTTTATACAACTATGCTCCCCAGTGTACGATTTCTGTGCGTGCATAACATAATTGTAGATCTAGCTTGTATATTTTCCTCTTTCCTATAAAATTTCCTTGCCTACTTTTCCAAGGTCAAGGTATTTTCTTCAACCTTTTTCCGTACCCGCTTCTGGCAAGGAGGGAGCGGAGGGTGGGGATCGAGCCTTATGCTTTTCTATCTACTACTGCTAGAATAATTTTAAAAGTGACCAAAAGGTTTTTGAGGTTTGTTCTTGTCCCTGTAACTCTATATATATATATATATATATATATATATATATATATAATATATAATATATATATTGCACGCCAAAGCTACATATAAATAAATTGGAGCAAAATACCGGACATGAGAACAATGACAATTACATGAACACTTCCATACCATCGTACTGTACACAATGTGTGTACGTTTTCCAGAATATTAAAGGATTCGTATATAACCTGAATAAATGGACTAATGAAATTTTGAATCTTTTCATTATGACGAAATGAGTGTACTTCAGTTCATCCCGGAGGAACTCAATACACTGCGATTGGCAAACATTTGGGATGCCGAACATCGCGGAGGTAACTGGTGCAAAAACCTAAAGGACCCACGTAATTTAAGAAAAGGTTGAATGATATTTTCATAATCAGTCATTAATTTTTAAAAAATTATACAAAAACGGCCAATCATGAACTTCATTTGTGCTAAATGTCAAGTTCCAAGAATATAGTTTTATTTGCTTTGACACCCGCGTTAATTTTGTCCGTGTCTGCGTCGTCACACACACGCTCAGAACTGAAGGAAATGCGATCTACATACTTATATTTTAGTTCTTCCAGTTGCTCAATACGAATACAGTACTATCCATGTTTTGAATTATTGGGAAAAATATGTCCTTTTGCTAGGTCACGTGAATTTATTTGTGAATATAATTTCGGTACACATACGTCAGTACACTTTTCCAATAAATATGTACTTATTCTACATGAAAAGAAATAGCTATCGCATATTTACTTTATATCTAAGTTGGCAAAGATTATCGCCACAAATTATTTGGAAGAGTGTGGAAGGCATCGCTGCAGTTTGTTATGAGCAATGAAAGCGCAGTTTTACAGTTATCGTAAATCTGAAGCAACACTGCAACGTGATGCTACAAATGAACAATGTTCGTTGCCTTTTTATTTCTTTGAGAATATAAAATGCCTTTCCAGCTTCCATTCGTTATCTTTCTAAATAAAAAAAAGCATGGTGTAGATTACATGTAGTAGTAGTAGTAGTAGTAGTAGTAGTAGTAGTTTGGTGGGTCATGCTATCCTTTACTTTCCACTATCCTCTAATACGTAATTGGGTACACGAGATAAGTGTACGCGTGGTGTGAATGAACTCTGAAACTATTATTTTCTCTTAGCCGTGGCTGGCGGAGGAGGGAGAGAGCCTTGATTGTTCTATACAGGGTGTCCCATAAGTCCGGCATCATAGGAGAAATTCATATTTTTTTATTTCTACAAACCATAATTCATATTTTTCTCTTTCTACAGGCCATAATGTCTGTGAGCAAGGAGGAACGAATCCAGATAATTCTATTCATAGGAAATCGGAGTCAAAGAGAGGCCGCTGCTGAATTTAACAGACTGCATCCAGACTGCGAGCCAATAACACAGAGTTGTGTTAGCAGACTTGTTGCAAAATTTAAGGAAACAGGATCCATAGAAGATAAACCACGCAGTGGACCTTCAAGGAGGTCCACTGACGATGATACAGCGACTGCTATCCTGGCTCATTTTAACAGAAGTCCCAATAAGTCTCTTCGGCGATTGTCCGCCGAGACAGGAGTGTCGAAAAGTAGCATCCATCGCATTCTTCAGGCTCACAAATGGCATCCATATAAACTTCAGATCCTACAGAAATTAAGCGATGATAATGATCCCGACCGGCGGATGGAATTTTGTGAATGGGCTACGGAACAATATGCTCGGGATGCCAATTTCCCGTCCACCATTCTGTTCAGTGACGAGGCTGTTTTTTATGGAAATGGTGAGGTAAATCGACAGAACACCCGCTACTGGTCCCAAAACAACCCTCACTGGTATACCTCTTCAAAGGAACAAGGTGCATCTCGGGTGATGGTATGGTGTGGCATTTGGAAGGATCGCATCATAGGCCCCCTCTTTTTCGATGAACGTGTCACTGGAGGCACCTACCTACGTATGCTCAAGGAAGAAGCATTTCCCAGCGTCTTGAACGAAGAAGGAAATTTCCCAACATGGTTCCAGCAAGACGGCGCTCCTGCACATTACAGCACCCAAGTAAGGGAATACCTGAAACAATTCCCTGGTCATTGGATAGGACGTCGAGAGCCTGTGGAATGGCCAGCTAGAAGCCCGGATCTCACGCCACTAGATTTTTATCTCTGGGGCCACTTGAAAGCGCTGGTATACGCAGAGAAAATTAGGAGTGTTGAACATTTGCGGCAGCGCATTATTGGGGCATGTAACACTATTACTCCTGACATCATTCACCGTGCGCTTGCTGACTGGGTATCACGTCTGAATTTGTGTATTGAAAACAATGGTGGACATATTGAGCACGTTCTGTAAATAAAAGCTTTTGTTTTGCCTTTTTTTATTATTTTTCCTATGATGCCGGACTTATGGGACACCCTGTACTTTACTACTATGACTGTTCCTGCGTGAAAGCTTTACACGCGTAAGCATAGCAGCAGTTTTTAGTAGTCTATTCTTTATTTTCATTTGCGTTTCCTTTTTTTATCATTACTTCTTCTCTGGGCTAGCTTAGAGTGGATCTCAGGGTCTTTATTAGCCTCTCCTCTCTCTCTTCTCCTCTCTCTCTCTCTCTCTCTCTCTCTCTCTCTCTCTCTCTCTCTCTCTCATTCCCTTGCGTCTCTATACCCTTTTAGACCATTAACTCCCCCGACCACTTTACTCGTCCATTGAGATTAGCATTCCAAAAGTCGCTCCTCGTAGCCAGCACACAGCAGAGAAAATCTCAGAGATTTGAAGAGCCAATCTCTGCCAAAGAAGAGTAAAAAGAGAAGGTGTTAAGAGAGAAAAGAACCGCACATTAAAGAAAGTATTCGCAAAGAATGGTACGAAAAAAAAATTCTATACGAAAGATGAACAAGTTTTATGCGAGATTCTAACAAAGAAATAGGTTGCAATAGAAGGAACACATCACCGACAGAAGAGGAGGAGATCCAGTATGGAATTAAACATTGCCTGCCTCCACCCACCCCCCCACCCCACCGCCTCGGTCTCTTAAGAAGAACGTAAACCCCCACAAAAGTATATTTGGGTCTCAAATGCGGAAAATGAGCAAATTTTGATAATTTGACATATTTCCTTCTGGGAGGTTAGGTTAGTGTGAAAAATCTAATGGGTTCATTCGTCATATTTACACAACACAATCTTGTTGGGTTTGAATTTAAGTATATATATATATATATATATTATATATATATATATAAATATATATATAGGGTGTCCCATAAGTCCTTATAGGAAAATTTAATTTAAAATAAATTTTCCAACGAGAGCGGACTTAGGCGACACCCTGTATATATACAGGGTGTACATAAAGTCAGGATCTATTTTTGTGAAGCACTTGGAAATTATATGGAATTCAATCATAAAATGATAAAGTGGTAACATTTATTAAATAATTAAGAGTAGGATTCGACGTGACGCCCATCAGTATCCCTGCACAGCTCAAATCGTTCCGCAGCATTTCTAAACACATTCTGGAGCATTTGCGGGGTTATGTTATCTGCATCAGTTCGTATACGTGTACGTAAGTTTTCAAGACTCGTAGTCTTCGTTTGATAGACGTGCAATTTGATAAAGCCCCATGCAAAGAAATCTAAAGGGGTTAAATCTGGTGATCTCGCTGGCCAAGGTCTGTTGCTTCCGCGTCCGATCCAGCGATTTGGAAAACGTCCATTTAGATAATCCTGAACAATTTTGGCATAGTGACAAGGAGCACCATCATGTTGATAGACGACGGTACTAACAATCCTATCTCCGTCGTCTATCAACATGATGGTGCTCCTTGTCACTATGCCAAAATTGTTCAGGATTATCTAAATGGACGTTTTCCAAATCGCTGGATCGGACGCGGAAGCAACCAAAGACCTTGGCCAGCGAGATCACCAGATTTAACCCTTTAGATTTCTTTGCATGGGGCTTTATCAAATCGCACGTCTATCAGACGAAGATTACGAGTCTTGAAAACTTACGTGCACGTATACGAACTGCTGCAGATAACATAACCCCGCAAATGCTCCAGAATGTGTTTAGAAATGCTGTGGAACGATTTCAGATGTGCAGGGATACAGAGTCAAATGAAACTTTGATCTACTCGTAACTCGATACAGTTTTGCCAGTGTACCTAATTCTGCGAGGCAGCCGAGAGATTAATGGCTACATGGTCTAAATCAGTGGGTTAGGTTAAAAAATACCATGAGTCATCCACGCATTATGACGTCAGTATGTAACCTAACACCTTATCCCCCACCAGAAGCAGCAACAAATCGCTAAGGTAATACTATAGCGATTTGCTTTTGTAGGGGATATAAATAGAATATGACTCATCATGGAGAAATGAAAAATTTGAAATTTTTGTTTTATTTCTTTATTGTTTTATACCATACAGCTTAACATAAAATACAATTCGATTAACATATGTAAATGCATACTCATTTTTTTTTAGATCCGTCAGGTGTATATTTACCAACATAAATACGACCTAATGGTTTAGATAAATCATTCGTTGATATCTTAATTAAAGTATTAGGGAATTGGGCAGTAACCTGTTCACCTAATTCACACACCTGCTTAAGTCTACGATACATTCTAAACTCTTTAAAAGGTGAGTACCACTTTGTTCTTGGATGATGCATTACTTGCTCTGCACTATGAGTGGAGTCAAGATTAGGTTCAAACAAAACACAATGTGGAACAATTAAATATGGAGATGGTGATATCCCTACATTAGGTCCCTCTATCCTTTCCCTACCCTCCTTCTTACGACTTAATGAATCTTCATAATTAATAACATATCCAGACATATTCAGTTCTGGAATACTATGAAATGATACACCTGTTACTTGATAATAATTAAATTTTAAAATGGTAGATTTAGCCTCATTATTTAAAAGATCCAAACACAAGGTATAATATCCATCTGCATTAACATCAAAAGTATTTTTAGACAAATAAACAAATTTCATTGAAGCTTTAAATATCTTCTCCTTTGAACGCCTTCTAACAATCGTTCGAGGAAAAGTCCGAACAAACTTCCTTCTTCGATTATGATGACGAAAGTAACCACGACGATACATCTTGAACAGTAATTAATACACGTCAATCCGAAGCAATTGCAATGAAGAGAATGAAGTTTAAACAATTTGTGGGTCTATTTATAGATTCTGTTTACGTCATGTTATGACAAGAATCCTATCCCCTTAGAATCCACCAGATGGAACCCTTGTCACTGTGCCAAAATTTTTCAGGATTATCTAAATGGACGTTTTCCAAATCGCTGGATCGGACGCGGAAGCAACCAAAGACCTTGGCCAGCGAGATCACCAGATTTAACCCCTTTAGATTTCTTTGCATGGGGCTTTATCAAATCGCACGTCTATCAGACGAAGATTACGAGTCTTGAAAACTTACGTACACGTATACGAACTGCTGCAGATAACATAACCCCGCAAATGCTCCAGAATGTGTTTAGAAATGCTGCGGAACGATTTGAGCTGTGCAGGGATACTGATGGGCGTCACGTCGAATCCTACTCTTAATTATTTAATAAATGTTACCACTTTATCATTTTATGATTGAATTCCTTATAATTTCCAAGTGCTTCACAAAAATAGATCCTGACTTTATGTACACCCTGTGTATATATATATATATATATATATATATATAATTATATATATATATATATATATATATATAGGGTGAACCAAATGTAGGTGGACAGTAAATGATAACGTTTATTTGAGAATACATATTTAATTTTTTGTATACTATAATACAAAATAAAATTTAAATAAATTTAGTTATAATATTTAATATAATAAAACACAAACACCATAGTTATAATGAACACCATAGTTATAATATAATATAACACAAACCGTATTCAACCTACTGTCCACCTACTTTTGGTTCACCGTGTATATATCACACGGCTATATTTTTAAATTCTTTTACTCCGTACACTTCACACAAGGTGATGAAGCTCACTGAATCATCTCAATCTTTTACCCAAAGCACATTAAATTAGTAGAAATGTAAGGCCTCATTTTCCGCATTACTTTCTTGTTCCAAACAAGAAACTTTGGCATTTTCAGTCTACTTACGTGGCTTTACATCATCTATGAAGGGCCACCGTGTGACGAAGTAAACTCAACTCATAATCAGACATGGGGTTGATTATTAATCATAATCTATGATGGTGATTATGCAATCATAATCAAATAATCATAGTCTATGATGGTGATTATGCAGTCATAATCAATTCATAATCAAAATTAGAAAATATATAAAATCATAATCAAATCATAATCAAAATTTTAGAAAATATTATAATCATAATGAAAATTATGAATGTTATCATCAATGATTATTCAATGATTAAAGTGTATTATGTAAAATGTAATAAACATATCAATCGTTCATTGTAACTTCACCATGTGATAATGATGGAAGAATAATTTTACGTAAGATGTTTTCTTTTGTGACTTTTTGAGTGTAAAATATAGTACATATACTAGAATATTTGCTGTATACACTGTACATGTATTCATTAACGTATTCTGCTTATATGCTATTACTCCTGATTCCATATTTAAATACACATAATCAATATCTGACATAGTAATCATAATTTAATCATATTTAACTGTGGCAAACAAATTCAAATTTTAATCAACATTTTTAAGCCATGTAATCATAATCAAATCATAATCAACATTTTTGCAAATCCACTAATCATAATCAAATCAAAATAAAAAAAAATTCGCACCCCACTAATCATAATAAGCAAATTTTGTAATCAGCTCCATGTCTGCTCATAATTCTTTCCGAGTAACTGACAAAAGATTTAAAATTCCTCGATGAGTGCCGAAATTGCTGATGACTGTGGGAAGACAAGTTAACTTCCTTTCAAGGAATTTGATGAAATTTAGTGAATGTATTGTTTAACATCCTTCGCAACATCTAAGGTCATGTGACGGAGGAAACTGACAACTTTACGTGGGATCCGAAACTGGTCGCTACGTAATCTGGACGCGGAGGACGGTCTCCCATCCAACTACAACTCAGACCTAGTCTCGCTTAACTTCGCTGATCGACAGAAAGTGGTGTTACGACATTGAATATGACGTACTCGGGAATTTGATGAAAAGGTATATTTGGAGTATTCGACGTCATCGAACCACCGTCCATTCGGTGACAAGTCGACACTAATTTGAGCTGAAAGTAATTTGATAACGATACATTTTTAATACTAATTTCATTAATTTCAGCCTAACCTTTTGTCATGAAAAAGGGATGTAATTAAGGTTAGGTTAGGTTTGGTAAAACATATATATATAGATATATATATATATATATATATATATATATATTATATTATATATATACATATATATATATATAAAGACACCAATCGACCAGGGAAGTACTCCGAGGGGGGACGTTAGGCAGGAGACAGGGAGTGCTGGAATTCCCGTTTCTCTCTTCACTCTCCTCTCTAGCTGATCTTTTTTCCGCGTCTCATCTACCTTGTGAGTTGTCCAGCACGCTCTCAAATACACACTTCTCCCACTATTCTTCACTACAAATTCATGTATTTCACGCATTGCGCAATCTATTCAAAATTTAAAAAAAAAAGTGTCATCGTGGGCCTCAAAGACCTTGATTTTGGCTCTCTCCTCATATAGGGGAGGGGGGCGTTTTTGCGGGCGCTAGCCCCCTCTCCTACATAAAAAAGTGTGTACACACACACACACACACACACACACACACACATATATATATATATATATACTGCAATGAATGTATACGCTATAGTTACTAAATAAGTTGACCACTGCAGAACGCTTCCAGCAGTATAAAATTCTTCCACAACTAATTAAAAAGGGAAGAGGTCCTGGACTGGTTTTAAATATGGAAAGGTTCACGAATCTTAGCCCCAACGTGTACTTTTGGCCATCACTCGATATTAATGGTCAGTGATCTCTCTATTCGTTCGCCTTTATATTACGTATGTTTCTGTTCTTTTATTCATTCGACACGAGGAATTGGCACTCTCTCTCTCTCTCTCTCTTTGGCACTCTCTTTCCCTTTCGTATGGGTCATCTTATAGCGATGGAAGTCAAAAGGAATCTTTTTTGTAGTTATACTTAAAAAAAAATCTTTGTTTAAATTTGGCGTCTGAAAAGTAGCTACCCAAATGAAATGACGCAGAAAGTCGGAGCCCAATGAGAAAAATGTATATTTTTGGAATCATAATAATATATATATATATATATATATATATATATATTCCAAAGTATTTACCATTCATTTCAAAGCACGGTAATGTAATTTAATTAATGTAATTCAATTTCGGGAGGCGACGGTTTGACCTGAAATAAAATCAACCCTCGTATGTCTTAAACCAAACCAAACTAAACGTAAGACATTTAACTTCATATTTTGTTCCAGTTTACACACACACACACACACACACACACACACACACACACACACACACACACATCTGAAAATTGTCGGATACAAAGGGAGAAAAGGCTTTACATGTACATGCAGATAAGACCTACATATTGCAGGCAGGGAGCGAGGAACGGTGAACTCGTCGACAGAATGTCTTTCCGAATGCTAATTCGATAAAGCAAAACCAAAGATGCACTTCAGAAGGCTTCTTCCGCCCCTCTCAGAGGGCGGGAAGAGGTGAAAAATTCATCGCTGCCTCTCTCAAGACTGCGTCAGAGATCATTCCATGAATCTTTGAGACGAAGATCTGAGGAGAGGCAGTCGGACTGTAGAAATCGCGGCAAACAGATAGACGCACGAATCTGGAAACGCGCGCGTGCACACGCGCACACACGAATGTATTCACTCTCTGCATCCATTATTTTTCATTTCATGTTAGTGGGAAAAAATTAATACACGGAGAAAATGATAGATACAAAAAGAAATACTTCGTTTCAGAAGGAATTTTCTTCCATGATTTTGAGGATTTTAATAAATATCTTAAAATCACAATTTACGTAAAAATGATGTAGGGATCAAATTCCTTAAAAAAAAATGTCTCATTATTTTGAGGATTTAAAAAAGCTATTTAAATATGAAATAAGTTTAAGGTTTACAAAACCTGATGTACAAGGTGTTCTAAAAGTCTTTTTTTTTTTATTGTAAGGTGGTGAACAAGAAATTGATTGGAAACATTTTGGGACACCCTGATTTTTCTAACCAGCTACCTCCCCCGTTTCTGATCAGTACTATCTCGAAGGCGTAAGAGATGACTCGTCGGTAAAGAGTATACGACAGAGGGGAACCTACAGATTTATAGCCACTAAACAGATTGCAGCCACATCGAGTGTCTTTTAGATCCAATTTGCTCGAAACGCACGTATAACGCGCAATGGAAAAAACTGTTTGGACGAGTATCTTGAAATTAACGTGGAATCGGAACCATGGGTCGCTACATCATCTGAACGCTGAGGACAGTCACCCGTCCAACTACTATCCAGACCGAAGACCGCTTAATTTCGCTGACTGAGAAGCGGCTTAGCTATCATACATTGTCAACAACATATACAGGGCTATTCAAAATGATTCATCCGATTTCAACTGAGAATACTTCCGTACCTATCAACCGTGCATCAACTGGGCATACACCACATGAAAGAGGAAATCTCCGAGTTTTACAAGATCACCGCGAGAGGGCTCCAAAGTCACGCCGTGGCCTAGCCTAGCAACAAACAGTCAGTGTGAAAATGGCGTCTGTACAGCAGAAGGCGTTTTGTGTGTTGCAGTTTTTCGAGCTCCACAGCTGGCCCCCTAGGTCGCCGGATCTTACACCGTGCGACTTCTTCCTTTGGGGGTACGTTAAGGATACTGTGTACGTGCCACCGTTGCCCACATCTTTGGATGAGCTCCGAACTCGCATTGTTACTGCCGTAGAGTCAGTGACAACGGACATGCTGGAGCGAGTACGGGAGGAATTCGACTATCGTGTCGACGTTGCTCGTGTAACTAGGGGAAGTCACATAGAGCATTTATGAGGCGAGACAAAATTTGGACAGTTTCTTTTGGTTGATGTATCACAAATCACACTGTATTTGTAACATTAAAAAATATTCTCATTTGAAATCAGGTGAATCATTTTGAATAGCCCTGTATATCTCTTGTCTTATGTTAAAGTTACACGAAGCGTAAAGGGTACGTAACATAATACTTTAGAATTTAGATTAAGTCTCTTATGCTATGATTTGCTTATATATATATATATAAAGTAAGTTACTTTTGGAACCTCATTAATTCAATTTCATTTTAGAATGAATCTTTTATTAAAAATACCACGTTTTCCTTTCAAAATTTTACGGCAAACTAATTCCGCTTTATTTAAATGTGATCTAACCCTACCACCCCCGACCCCACCCATTATTATGCATTTTCATCCACTTTGACCTATTACATTTTTAGTTTTGCACAACTGTATTAATTATTTTCAAGCCTTTTCGCCACTTTTTTCATTTGTTTATGTAAAAAAAAAAAAAGAAATTCACATTAATATAGTGAAATATAATTTTTTTTTTCTTAATTTGGCTACTTTTTAATTTTACACAAAGTACTGAAGAGTTTTTAAACTCTCTCTCTCTCTCTCTCTCTCTCTCTCTCTCTCTCGAATTCGCCGAAGCAACAATGGGTGATCACCCACGGAATAATTCCATTCTCCATCATCAGGAACCCTTCACTCATATTCATCGACGGAAAGAGATTTTCTCTGCCCTCGTGGTGGCACAACACCGCGAAGTACGAACGACTCAATATAACATTTACCGCATAAACATTCACGGCGGGAGACCCAAGTTGAATACTCGCGACATTCGAAGAGTTGGCAGACATCCAATTACAGAAAATAAGCTCAGACACTCTCTTATCTTGTTAATAGACTAGATAAGTGTTTTATGGAAATGCCTAGTATTATCTGGGTAATTGGACGCGATATATGATAAATCTTCGGTACAGTCGCTTTGGCAGGGTGCGGAGAAATGCTGCACGACGAAATGATAACTTCTTGGACATGATAACAAATGAAAAAATCCCTTCAAAAAATGCATGGCGAAGATAAGATCAGTAGTTTAGTATTCAAGCTATCCTTTATTTTTCGCTGTTTTGTAATGCGTAACCGAGTACACGAGATAAGTGTACGCATGGTGTGAATGAACTCTGAAGCTATTCTTTTCATTATACTTCTTCCTACTTTCCTATAAATCTTCTTTCACCACTATATTCTGTCAGCAGTGGCTGGCGGAGGAGGGAGAGAGCCTTATCCGTTCTTTACTTTACTATTACTACTATTTCTGCGTGAAAGCTTTACACGCGTATAAGTGTAAGGATGGTATAAGTTTTCAGTATTCTTGTTTTCATTGCTATTTCTAACTGTTCTACTTCATTCTTCGGCTCGCCTAGAGTGGGTTTTAGGATTTTTGTTAGCCTGTAACTTCCTAATTCTCTTAGAGCGTTAACTCGTGAACCTCATGATTCTCGTTTTGTTCGTTCAGAGAGGACTTCGTCCGAGATATTTTGTAAAACATTAAAAGACGTGAATTTTTCATGTTGACGTTCGTTCCTAGAGTCCTTCGAGATAACGGCTGATCGGATCTCTTCCATTACGGATTTCATTATTTGCCGAGAAGACGGGCTGTATTATTATTATTCGGAAAAATGCTAGATCTCTCTCTCTCTCTCTCTCTCTCTCATATATATATATATAGTGTGTGTGTGTGTATCGGGTCGGCAAAAAAAAAAAAAGGGAGACCGAACTTTGGCTGTAAAATCCAAAGTTATGGTCAGATTTCAATATTTCTTTCACACCCCACAACTACGTAAATTTCCTATACGGTGAGCGGATTTCAAAGAAAACTAATGAAAATTACGGATTTATTGAATATTTCTTTATGCCACTGGAAATTCTCCATTTACACTGCTACTGCATTGTATGTGCAGATAAAATTTACAGAGTACTCACATATGGTGCTACCTTGATGTTAAAAAAACTGCGCAATATGTTTACCACGAACTTCAACCTTTTTTAGTCTAGGACGGAACTCGTCTATGGCTTTATTGATTCGTTCTTGTGGTAGCTCATCCCATTTTTCCAGAAGCTGTCGTAAATGAGCGACATTTCTTATTTTGACCCGATAAATTCTCTGTGACAAATTTTCCCAAAAACCATAATCGACAGGATTTAAATCGGAACTGTTTGGTGGCCAAATTTAATACCGCTACCTGGTATTCTTTTGATATCCTGTTTTATCGATTTTCTTGAGAAGCTTGTCCAAGCCTCCTGCAGTTGGCTTACGTTAATTAAAATCGCTTTAATTATCAACTTGAACCTATGATTAGCAAGGTGTTTCTGGAATATTCGCCATAAATCCAACTTCTCAGTTAAATGCTAAAAGATGTCATACAAACCATAAAATTACCAAGCACTATATATACGGGTGGGCGGAAAGTAGCTCCCTATTTTGGATTGGTAAAAAAATACGTATATTATCCATTTATTTCAGAAGAAATAATATGAAAAGGTAGGCATACATGGTAGGTTTTCTCTAAAATTCAATGTGGGCTCCAACTCTTTCCACCAGCTTCTGGAGCCGCCCAGGAATGGCGTCCACTGACTTTAGCAGGAACTCCGGCGGGATGGAGGACATGACTTCCCGAATTCGGTCCTCCAGTTCTTCCAATGTCCTCGGTTTGGTGCGGTAGACTTCTTCCTTTACCCACCCCCAAAGAAAGAAGTCGCACGGTGTCAAGTCGGGGCTCCTGGCTGGCCATTGATGTGGACCACGACGACCCATCCAACGCCCAGGGAAGTGGGCATCCAGCCACTCACGGACAACAAGAGCGAAGTGCGGAGGGGCGCCATCTTGCATAAATATCAGATCGTCGATGTTCTCCCATGTGCTGACAACCGGCCAGACCTCGTTTCGCAACATAGCAAGGTACCGCTCAGCATTCATGGTGTTGCGCAGAAGGAACGGGCCCACAACCTGATCTGAGGTCATACCACACCACACCGTTACACTGAACCGATTCTGCCGTTTTTCAGCGGTAACCATGGGATCCTCTCCTGCCCAGTAGTGGCAATTGTGGCGGTTGACAAAGCCTCCGACGTGGAACACCGCCTCGTCGCTCCAGAGGATGTTGCGGAAGAGATGGGGCCAGTCTTCATGCCAAGCCAGCATGATTTCCCTGAACTCCATGCGAATGTCGCAGTCCTCGTCCGAGAGAGATTGGCAGTAATGCGGCTTCCACGCACGCCAGTTCAGCTCCTTCTTCAGCACAGTTCGCACTGAGTAGCGGGAGAGTCCACTTTCCCGAGCTGCCTGGCGAGTTGACTTTCGTGGACTCCGTGCGAACATTTCCTGAACTGCCTGCACCGTCTCCTGGGCCCTGGATGTCGAAGGGCGACCACATCTTCGAACATCTGCCACAGACCCCGTGGTCATGAGCTTCGAGTGGCAGTTCTTGATTGTTTTCGGGTCCACTTGGGCACGTGGTCCGTGAATGGCCCGCCACCATCTTTGAACTCGAACGACAGATTGCCAACTTCGTACCGTGCCGCCAACTGGGCACGCTCCTGCAGTGTTAAACGCTCAGCCATGTTACCCTTCAATCTGAAATGAAAAAAAAAATGAACGTTACAATTGTACCACTTTAGAGAACACAAAGAGAACACTTTAGAGAAAAAAAGATTACCGTTGCAATTGTACCACTTTAGAGAACACACCATAACAATATAACAATACAATCACAATTTATACATAATTTATATGTAATTTAAATTAGGGAGCTACTTTCCGCCCACCCTGTATATATATATATATATATATATATATATACACACACACTACTATATATATATATGCCATCTTTTAGCATTTAACTGAGAAATTGGATTTATGGCGAATATTCCAGAAACATCTTGCTAATCATGGGTTCTAGTTGATAATTTCACTGGGGAACACAACTTTTGGTGACTTAGATGTAAGACCTGTTTCTGGGTATATTGAGGTCGCTGATTCTAAAAATGACATTAGTTTTTCTCCATCAGCTCTGCTTATCAAGATATGATATATATCTATATATATTTCTATATAATGTATATAATATTATATAATTGCTGACTGGCAATCACTGTTGTTATCAATTGAATACAAAAGTATGATGAATGTCAGCAAAAATAGTGTATTAACATCAAACAAGCATAAGGTACGAAAAATATTTCTTAAATTCAAACAAGCATAAGGTACGAAAAATATTTCTTAAATTCAAACAAGCTTGAGACACGAACGGCAAAAAAAGTTTTCATTGAGACATCTCACATAAACCGCGTTTGTGAGATTTCTTGCGATGAGATGTGCCAGGACATTCGCGTTGGATGCTCCAGCAGTAATCTGCCATCATATGAGTATCCCATCGTCCGCGGTACCGTTCTTCCATGGTCCTTAGTTCTTGGTGAAATCGTTCACCCTGTTCCGAGGTTATCTGGGAAACGATCCAAATGACTGGAGGTAATGCAGTTTGATGCTCATTTTACAGCCAAGTTTACAAAAAGAAGAGAGCATATTCTCCACTAGTTCACCGTAGTTATCGGCCTTATAGTTCCCAAGGAAATTCTTCACACCATACTAAACGATGACCACGCACGTGCCTCAATGTTGTCCATTGAATCTTGGAAACGCGGGTCTTTCATGAGTTCCCGGATTTGCGGTCCATCGAAAATACCTGCCTTCAGCTTTTCCATGCTCAGCGCAGGAAATTTTCTACATATGTAGCCAAAACACGTCCCATCTCTGTTCAAAGCCTTTATAAATTGTTTCATCAAACCTAGTTTGATGTGCAGTGGTGGCAATATGATCCTTTCTCTGTCAACCAAAGCTTCTTTGATGATATTTTTTTCTCCAACCACCACCATGTTTTCTCTCAGAGGCCACTGTCTTCTCACCCAGTGTTCATCTTTAGCTCTACTGTCCCAGAGACATATAAAGCACGGGTACTTGGTGTACCCGCTCTGCTGGCCCAGGAGAAAATTCACCATCTTCAGATCCACACAGATCACCCATTGGTGGTCTCGGTATGATATCTTTTCTAGGACTAGGGCGACTGTCCCGTGCTCTTCTCTCATACCGACTGAGTGACCAATTGGGATTGATCTGTATCTGTTGCCGTTGTGTAGAAGAACACATTTTAGGCTCCGTTCGGAGCTATCTATGAATAACCGCCATTCACTTGGTGTGTATTCCGATATGCCCATTTTCATCAGCAATCCGCGCACATTGTTGCAGAAAACTAAATCGTTCTCTTTTGAGAAGAAGGGCAGTAAATCCTTTTCTCTGTCGCGATATAACGTGATTTTGGTTCCCGGCAGCAGTAAATTTTTTTCTCCCAGCCTGGAAGCTAACAATTCAGACGATTTCTTCGAAAGACTTAAGTCCCTTATGAGGTCGTTTAATTCGTGTTGACTAAAACCTTCTGCAACTGATGACGGTCCTTCGAAATCACTGTCATTTTGCCCACATATGCTTTCTTTGTCAGTAGCAGATTCATCATCATCTTGAGGGAGCTCTGGAAGATGGCTGAATGATGGGACAGGTATCTCATCTGAATGTGAAACAGGCCGTCTAGCTGAGTCTATGTCAGGATACGTCCATTTACTCCGGTTACGTCCATTGATGCCCTTTATATTCACCAAACAAAAGTAACAGTCATCACTGTGGTTTCTCTGTTCTCTCTATACCATTGGTATACCAAATTTCAGGCACCTCCTCTTTCCGTTGGTCCATTGCCGCAGATGCTCCGTACACGTTTTACACACAACATGAGGAGCCCATGGCTTATCTTGGTCCCCTAGTTGTACTTTGAAATAGGCAAAATAAGCTTTTTTCACAAAATCAGTAAGTTTTTCTCTGTTCAATGAACGTGTACTCTCCGCAGATAAAACAAAACACATCTGGATGATTTAAACACTTTCTTCGTGATGAAGCCATGTCAACACCTGTAACAGGAAAGAATTCACGTTAGTACATGTACAATACACATGCAAAACAGCAACATCAGCAAAATCATAGCTACAATTTAATTATACAGATGCATTTAGATTTACGAGCAACTCATAATACCGTTCCAGAAGGGTAATAAAGTAGGTAATGACGTATGCAATATCTCAAAAACTAGAGCTGCTTGAACAAAATGGATGATATTTTCTGAATCAGTGGCATGAAAATATCCAGAATAAGGTCTAAAATCTCGGGCACCAAGAAAAAAAAAATTTTGTTCCCCAGTGAATAATTAAAGCGATTTTAATTAACGTAAGCCAACTGCAGGAGGCTTGGACAAGCTTCTCAAGAAAATCGATAAAACAGGAGATATCAAAAGAATAACAGGTAGCGGTATTAAATTTGGCCACCAAACAGTTCCGATTTAAATCCTGTCGATTACGGTTTTTTGGAAAATTTGTCACAGAGAATTTATAGGGTCAAAATAAGAAATGTAGCTCATTTACGACAGTTTCTTCTTGAAAAGTGGGATGAGCTACCACATCCTTAATTATTGATTCCAGTAGCTTACCTACAACAGACGTTAAACTGATTGGCCTATAATTTCCTGCCGCACCTTTATCGCCTTTCTTAAAGATAGGTGTTACGTTTGCTAACTTGAAATTATCTGGTACGCACCCCTCAGAAATAGACGCATTAAAAATCTTTGTTAGCGGCACAACAATGCTATCTTTTAATTCTTTTAGTTGTATGGGATATATGGAATCTGGCCCCGGTGATTTACGCGTTTTCATTTTATCAATATAGCGCATTACCTCCCCTTCACTAACCACGATATTATCCAAAATATTACCATTATCAAAACGTATTATGTCTATGACCGTAGGGATATTCGTTTCATCTTCTATAGTAAAAACTGACGTAAAAAATTCATTTAGCAAGGTAGCGATTTCCTTGTTTGCAGAAACTAGATCTCCATTTACATTTTTCAAAGGCCCCAAGACACTTTTTACTGGATTTCTATTATTGACATATTGAAAGAATCGCTTGGGGTTTTCTTTACCGTCACGAGCTATGGAGATTTGGACTTTTTTATTACACTTTTCGCTTCACAACTTAGAGATATGTAGTTGTTTCGTACCACAAATTGTCTTTATCGCACTTATGTAGCCTATAAGCCCTATCTCTACTTTTTATAATGTCTCCTACTCTAGAAGTAAACCACAAGGGCTTGTTGTTTACTTTCGCACGCTTAATTTTGTACGGTACACGTTCCTCATTTATAGTCCTAAATACCGTTTCGAACGATTTCCACATTAGTTTTGCGTTGGAGTTCCCCATTACGTTTTCCCAATTGACGTGTGACAATTTATTTCCAAATTTACAAAAGTCAGCGTGCTGGAAGTTAGGAATTTTAGTCGAGTTAGTTGGTTTCGAGTGACTTACTGAGAGGACAAACTCTACCATATTGTGATCGCTATTGCTTAACGGTTCTATTACTTGAAGATCAGTAATTAGCCTATCATCCGTAGTTATTACTAAATCTAAAATACTGTCCAACCTCGTAGGTTCCCAACCTTTTGAATAAGAAAGCTATCCTCGAGAAAATTAACTAAACGATTACCTTCCGCGTCTCCCTGCATTGTATCGTAATTCACGTCGGCGCAATTAAAGTCACCCATAACTAAAGCCTGCTCACTACCGATTATTCTCTTTAGTTCACGATATAACGCTTCGTCCGTATCAGCTGTTTGATTCATGTGTTAGACCCCATTTGGAGTACGCGGTCCAATTTTGGAATCCGCATATGCGCAAAGATATAGACAAAATCGAAAGAGTTCAAAGACGAGCAACTAAGATGATTCCGTTGCTTAAGTCAAAGTCGTACGAGGATAGGCTTAAGGAGTTAAAATTGACTACACTCGAGACTAGGAGGCTAAGGGATGATCTAATCCAGGTTTTCAAAATTATGAATGGGTTCGATAACGTAGATAGAGATACCTTTTTCGAAATATCTCAATATAATAGGACTAGAAATAACGGGTGTAAGTTGACAAGTAGAAGGTTCGAGACAGCAGTTGCCAAAAACGTTTTTACGCATAGAATAGTAAATAGCTGGAATAGTTTGCCGGTAGAAGTAATTAGTAGCACGTCTATAAACATGTTTAAAAATCGATTAGACGCATATGTTGATAGATTGGGTATAGTTTAAGGTAGTAAAATTAAGGCTTTGTGGTGATAGATCCCACAGCTCAACACAAGTGTTGTGGGATATAGGGAGGCAGCATCTTGCGTTAGGGAATACTCTCTGTCCTTACACACCCCATTTAAAGAGATTCCTCTGCCGAGCGGTGCCCCCCATAGTACTGTGAGGTATTGAAAAACTCATGATCTTCACTTGCCCCACAAACACCTTGAAATGGGAGACCCAAAATGGGTGCACACACACATTTCTACATTACTGTAGTCTTTACAGCCACACCTACACTTTTCCTCCTAAGTATATATATTGTAATGTATATGGTTGTAAATTTTGACTTGGTCCGCAATCGATATGGACCGTGAATTTATTTTTGGTTGGCAAGGTACTAGTATTGATGGATACCGGAATGAAATTGACTGGATTCTTTGGATCTGATATATTTGCATGTCGGTTATAAATAAATATAGTGTGTAACATATTTGTGGGTAGTAGTCTATTATGACTTGATCCTTTGGATCCAGAGATTCTATCTTTAGTTTTAAATCGATAATTAATTAGTTTTAAATTGATAATTATTTAGTTTTGTAAAAATTGGTCGTTGCCAATGTACAGGCAGTTTTTACATAAATATCTTATGTTCTTGTGGTTCGGAACCCACGTAAAATTGTAGGTCCCCTCCGCCACCACGGAGGACATACACAATTACGAACTCAGTTAGGTAGACCAGCCATGAGTGGATCCTAGGGTCTTTGTTGGTCTGAAACATTATAACAAAGCCATAGACGAGTTCCGTCCTAAACTGAAAAAGACTGAAGTTCGTGGTAAACATTATATATATATAGTACTGTATATATATATATATATTATATATATATATATATATATATATATATATATATATATATATGTTAAACAGACCGTGCATGGAACAAGGAACTCTTCTGGGAAAATTATGAGTCCTGTATTGACAAAAAAGAAATACAAATTGACAACTATAACATCCTCCGAGCCGACAGAACAGTGAGACGTAAAGGAGGATGTGCTATTTACACACGCGAAAGGCACATAGCAGAAATGGTTATAAGTACCTCAAACAACTACGTAGAATGTGTAGCAGCAAAAATTGAAAAATTAAATATGGTACTAATTGTAATGTACAGACCCCCAAACACCAACCTCAAAATTTTCAGATTCCATTACAGAGGTAAGAAACTTAGTAAAAGATCTACACTCTCCAACCCCAAATATTTTCTCTGTGGTGATTTTAATTTCCCATTCATGAAATATAAAAGGATAGGAAAAAATATATGTATCCACCAGGACAAGGGGGGCACACGAGAAGACCAGGAGCAGGTAAAAATGCTACTAGCTTTAGCTGATGAATTTATGTTAACGCAAGAAATAACAGAAAACACAAGAAAAACAACTGCCTAGATTTGGTATTCACAAACAACAGTAATCTAATTGATAATGTAGAAATCTCCCCAACTATGATATCAGACCACAATATCATTGAAATAACAACTAATATAAAGGCAACAGGAAAGGAAAGAACACGGACAACAGAACGAAGCAAATTCGAAATTTTTAATTTTCACTCCAAAGCTATAAACTGGGAAGATGTGACATCCAGCATGGAAGTAATAGATTGGAAAACCATTTTCGAGGCCAAGACAACGGAAGAGATGCTAATGACGTTAGAGGAGAAGACGTTAGAAATTGTGGAAAAACATGTCCCAAAGATACAACAAAGAGGAAAGAGAAGCAGGTTCGAAAGACAAAAGAGGGCATTGTTCCGAAAGAGAAAAAGAGTGACTGCAAAATTAAGTAATTGTAAGGATAACAACATCAGAAAAATATTAAATGATAAACTACAAAGTATCGATGTCGTCATACAGGAACAAATCGAGAAGCATACAGAAAAAGAAGATGATGACGCTATAGAAGCGATAAAGGTTAACTCAAAGTACTTCTATAATTTCGCAAAAAGAAAGTCGAAAAACCAAGCGACTATCGGACCTTTAAAAAATGAGAACAGTGATTTATCTGATGATCTAACAGAAGTATCTGAAATATTAAAAGCTCAGTATGAATCATCTTTCAGTATCCCAAAAACTGACAAATTGATTTGCGATAGAAACGCGTTCTTTGAAGAAGAACCACAAGGGGAAAGTATAACGGATTTCGACTTCACGACGGATGATATTACACAAGCCATAGGGAAACTAAAAACACACTCAGCGGCAGGACCGGATAAATGGAATGCCACACTGATCAAAAACTGCAAGAATGCAATCGCTGAGCCCCTATACTGGATATGGAGACGATCATTAGACACGGGAGAAATACCGGGCATCCTGAAGAGCGCGAACATAGTCCCAATATATAAAGGAGGAGATCGATCCCAGGCCAAAAACTATAGGCCAGTGTCGCTTACATCTCATCTCACTAAAATATTTGAAAGAATAGTTAGACAGAAAATCTATGACTTTTTGGAAACTCAGAAAAAATTCAATGATAACCAACACGGGTTTCGATCAGGCAGATCATGCCTATCACAACTAATGGAACACTACAACAACATTATTGATTCACTTGAAAGTAATGAAAACTATGATGTACTATACACAGACTTTGCTAAAGCGTTCGACAAGTGTGACCACGGAATCATAATACATAAACTGAAATATATGGGAATAACAGGAAAAGTAGGGAAATGGATATATAATTTCCTTAGTGAGCGGAGGCAAGTCGTTACAGTACAAGGAGTATCTTCATCAGAATCAGAGGTCCTCAGCTCAGTACCACAAGGAACAGTATTAGCTCCACTACTCTTCATAATCATGCTAACTGACATAGATGAGGACGTTACCAGAGACAGCACAGTAACATCCTTTGCGGATGACATAAAGATCAGTAGAAAAATAAGAACCCCAGAAGACATAGGATCTTTACAAACCGACATAAACAAAATCTACAAGTGGACTGAAGACAACAATATGAAGTTTAACACCGAGAAATTTCAGCTATTACGGTACGGAAAAAGAGAAGACCTAAAGTGCATGGAATATTATACCCCAAATGGACAGGAAATTCAGAGAAATTCCAGAGCAAAAGATTTAGGGGTTGTAATGACAGATGATGCGAAATTTGAAACACAAAATAAGATTGCAGTAAACAGAGCAAAGAGAATAACGGGTCAGATATTGAGAACCTTTAAACGAAGGGATAGGAATGTAATGATTCCTCTACTGAAAACCCTGATAATACCCAAATTAGAATACTGCTCGGTCCTAACTTCCCCATATAAAAAAGAAGACATTAGACAGCTGGAGGGGATCCAAAGAAGCTTCACAGCCAAGATCAATGGGTGCAAAGAACTAAATTACTGGGAAAGGTTACGAGGACTAGACCTATATTCACTGGAAAGGAGAAGAGAGAGATACACCATTATTTACACTTGGAAAATAATGGAGAAACTAGTCCCTAATCTTACTCTGAATCCCATAACTCCCCAAACAACGATGGAAAGTAGAAGCGGTAGACTGTGTCGTATTCCCAAATTGAAGGCGAGACAGGGAACATCCTTAACCTATATTCACTGGAAAGGAGAAGAGAGAGATACACCATTATTTACACTTGGAAAATAATGGAGAAACTAGTCCCTAATCTTACTCTGAATCCCATAACTCCCCAAACAACGATGGAAAGTAGAAGCGGTAGACTGTGTCGTATTCCCAAATTGAAGGCGAGACAGGGAACATCCTTAACCCTGAAAGAAAATAGTTTTGTAGTGAGAGGACCAAAACTGTTTAATCAGTTGCCCAAAGACCTAAGAAACACGAAGGGAGTTGCAGTGGAAATCTTCAAAAGAAGACTAGACGCCTGGCTCAGAACAATCCCCGATGAGCCGGGCGTACCTGGCTATGTGAGGTGGAGAGCGCAAGAATCCAACTCACTACTTCACCAGGCCAACTCGAGAGGAGGGGCGACAAGCTTGACCTTCGCGAAATGAGAAATCATCGCGCGGAACCTTTGTAAGGTTGTAAGGTAAGGTATATATATTACACACACACAAGCTCTTTATATATATATATATTACACACACACAAGCTCTTTATATATACAGTACTGGCCAAATTATTAGGAATTTTTAAAAAATTTCATTTTTTGGTATAAAATTTTAAATTAAACCAATTTTAAACGTTGAAAAGTTATTTATTTCTACACAAGAATACATGGTCATTATTTAGCAATAGTTTAGTACTTAGTTTGACCCCCCTTAGCTGCCTTAAGGGCTGCGACACGCTTCGGCATGCCATGAATCAATTTTTTGCATAATTCCTTAATACGTGTAGAGTGAAACCAGACTTGAATAAGTCGCTCTATGAGTTGGTGTTTTGTTGTTATCGGCGTTTCATGGATTACGTCCTTTAAAATACACCATAAACTTTCGATTGGGTTCATGTCTGGAGAATTTCCAGCCCATGGGAGCAACCGAACACTATTTTCATGACACCATTTTTTAACCGACTTTGCCGTGTGGCATGGAGCTGAGTCTTGTTGAAAAATCCAACGTCTATTACCATACCATTCCCTTATTTGAGGCAGTAGACGTCTTCTTAGTACTTCTATATACTTGACTTGGTTCATATTCCCCTCAACAATGCTCAAACGACTAGTTCCATGCACAGAAATTGCTCCCCAAACCATGATCTTTTGTGGAAATTTCACCGTTTTCATCAGACACTCAGGCAAAAATTCTTCTCCAGGCCTCCTTCTTACACTTTGAACACGATCGTCAAGCACGGCAATCGTTGACTCATCGGAGAACACCACCTGCAATCAAAGAAAGCCCTGTGAAAGAGTCAGTGCATAGCGTATGAAGTACAGCTAAAACGAAGTACAGTATGACTTGCTGCTTTACAGATATTTTTACTGCAGTTTTATCACGTACTGTAAATACACTTCTATGCATACTGTATTTACTGTATTAACATTCTATTTAATGTTAAATATTATTCTTACCTGTTCCCAATCCTCACTAGTCCAGTTAATGTGTTCCTTTGCCCATGCAAAACGTGCCTTCTTCATAGCCTCAGTGAGCCTGGGCTTCTTCCTTGGGCGGTAGGCTTTGAAGCCGGCAGTTAGAAGCTCCTGTTGACTGTTCTACGACTAATATTGATGCCATCAGCCGCTAGACAACTGGAAATGTTTTTGCAAGTAGCTCTTCTATTTCTAAGAGACAAAATTGCAATCTGTCTATCAGTTCTTGGAGTCGTTACCCTTTTTCTGCCGCATCTTCCAACCCTTTTGGGGCCTACATTTTCTCCAAATACCATTTTTTTCTTAATACGAAGTACTAACTGTGGTGAAACATGGAGTTTGGCAGCGATTTCCTTTTGTTTAAATGTAGAAGAAGTTAATAAAACCTGTATTTGCCCAATTTTCCGTGGACTCAAGTCATTCTTTCGCCCCATTTTCAAATTCACTTAAAAACTGTAACAAATAATTGCCGAAATTGGGTAAATACACTATTTAAATTAAACGGTAGTTACAATGACACGTAAAAGAAAGAGAAACACACCCGCATCGCACGACAACCAAACGACAAATGAACAAACACGCTTCGTTCGACTAAAGAATTATGCAAAAAATTGATTCATGGCATGCCGAAGCGTGTCGCAGCCATTATGGCAGCTAAGGTGGGTCAAACTAAGTACTAAACTATTGCTAAATAATGACCATGTATTCTTGTGTAGAAATAAATAACTTTTCAACGTTTAAAATTGGTTTAATTTAGCATTTTATACCAAAAAATGAAATTTTTAAAAAATTCCTAATAATTTGGCCAGTACTGTATATATATATATATATATATATACACACAAGCTCTATATATGTATATATATATGTGTGTGTGTGTGTATATATATTAGCGGCTGACTTTATTTATTTAGACTTTAAAAAAGCGTTCGATATAGTTCCGCATAGAAGATTAATTGCGAAGGTTAAAGCGCACGGTATACGCGGTCAGGTAGCTAACTGGTTAGAGGAATGGCTTCGTGCCAGGAAACAGAGGATCGTTGTTAATGGTAGGGAATTGGGGTGGTTGGATGTAGGTAGCGGTGTCCCTCAGGGTTCAGTGTTAGGTCCATTGCTATTCGTAATCTACATTAACGACATAGATGTAGGCTTGACCAGTAACGTCAAAATTCGCTGACGATACTAAAATAGGCGGTAAAGTTCTCAACGTGGACGATAGAAATAGGCTCCAAGACGATGTAAATAGGATTATGGAGTGGACGGATAAGTGGCAGATGCAATTTAACATAGACAAATGTAAAGTTTTGCATATAGGTTCTCGAAACAATAATTACACGTACACGATAGACAGTTAGCGAGTGTTGATGAGGAAGTAGATTTAGGCGTACGCGCATCTAAGGATTTAAAAGTTAGGAACCAGTGCCTGGAGTCTTGCGCAAAAGCTAATAGGATGTTAGGCTTCATAGCGCGTAATTTCGAATTTAAATCGAAGAATATTATATTGCCTCTTTACAAGTCCCTAGTCAGGTCTCACTTAGAATATGTCGTTCAGTTTTAATGCCCGTATTTGCGAGGATATTGATAGGTTGGAAAGGGTTCAGCGACGCGCCACGAAACTAATTGCGTCACTACGCACAAGTCTTACGAAGATAAGATTAAAGAGTTAGATTTGCATTTGCTCGAAACTAGGAGATTAAGGGGGGAGCTTATTGAAGTTTTCAAAATCGTTAATAAAATCGATAACGTAAATTTTGACATTGTTTGTTTTCAATAATAGCAATACTGAGGATAACGGATTTAAATTACGTTGCAGACGTTTCATTACTAACATCGCTAAAAACATTTTTACGTTTAAAGTAATTGATAAATGGAATAATCTTCCTGCGTCCGTTGTGAACTCTACCAGCGTTAATATGTTTAAAAACCGTTTAGATAGGCATTTTAAAAATATTAACGTCATTTAAAATAATAAAATAATTAGCAACAGGAGCTCTGGGGATAATGGTCAATGGTTGAGTCTGTTGACGATTAATGCCAGCAACAAAATTATATTAAAAAAAAAAATTAGACTAACACGAACTTAGATGTAGCTCGTAGCGTAAACTAACCCAGTTTTTGTTATACTCTTCATACTTTTTTTTTCTTTTCTTATCCTCTCTTTACTTGTATGTCTGTAGTTTGCATGGTATGACAGTGTTTGAGTTAAGACTGTGTTTGCATGGTTTGTAAGCGTTCTTATCTTACTACTTTTCATCTTTCACCCCTTTCTTGTTCTCTTCGACTATTTTTCCGACTTGTCGGCAGTGGCCGGTGGATGATGGCGAGTCTTTTTCTCTCTCTTTTTCTGAATGAATGTTAACCCACGAATGATAGGTTTTGCTACTTACTTAACCCCTTCTTCTCTTCTTTTAACCCCCTACTCTCTTCTTTCTCTCAGGCTAACCTTAGAGTGGATCTTAGGGTCTTTGTTAGCCTTAGCTTCTGTAAAATTTCATGGTTCTCTGTACCGTATTTGCAGAGATATGAAGGATTTAAAAGGTCTCCATTTTTTTTTGCCGACCCGATATATATATATATATATATATATATATATATATATATATATATATATATATATATATATATATCACACACACACGAGGTGTGATCAAAAGTTCGGTAAATAGTCCCGCAACTAATGAACGCGAGTCACTAGGTGGTCAGTGTGTATGGCTGATGACGTTACCTTGGCCACTTGCCAGATGCCAACAAACACCATTCAACTACGCACCAGTGCGCCGTGTCTCATTGCTTTGTGTAAGGGCGTTTTTGTGGCGTCTGGCGATTTTGCAGAAAATGTCGAAATTTGAGCAACGTGCAAACATCAAATTGTTTTAAACTTGGTAGGACGGCTACAGAAACGCACGGAATGCTTGCAGCTGTCTACGGAGATGAAGTTGTTACAAACAAGACTGTTTGCAAGTGGTTTGGAAGGTTTCGAGAAGGAAATGACTCTTTGGAAGATGAAAGAAGTGGTCGTCCGTCCGTCTTGTTTGTAACAACTTCATCTCCGTAGACAGCTGCAAGCATTCCATGCGTTTCTGTAGCCGTCCTACCAAGTTTAAAACAAAATTTGATGTTTGCACGTTGCAAAACATCCCCAGACCATCACAGTTTCTCCGCCGTATTTCACTGTTGGCACAACACACTGCTGCTGTGTCATTCTTTCACCCGTTCTGCGCCGCACAAATACTCTGCGTTTGGATCCAAAAACTTCGAACTTTGATTCGTCAGTCCAAAGGACAAATTTCCACTGCTCAACAGTCCATTTTTGGTGTTTTTTAGCCAAGACTAGCCTTTTCTTTTTGTTCTGGAGTCTCAGCATTGGTTTCTTTGCTGCAGTTCGTCCTTTTAATCCTGCCTCTCTTAGTCTTCTCTGAACAGTTGATATTGAAACTGTTGTACTTCTGGAGTTGTTCAGCTGGGCTTTGATTTCAGGTGCTGTGAGGCGTCTGTTGCGCAGACTGGTGATTCGGATATACTTGTCCTCTGAGTCTGTTGTGGTTCTTGGTCGCCCTGACCTTTTTCTGTCCTTATTTTGACCAGCTTCTTCGTACCGTTTAATGGCACAAGCAACCGCATTCACAGAAACTTTTAATTTTTCTGGAATTTGCCTCAGTGATTGGCCCTCATTTCTCAAAGTTACAATCGACTGTCTTTTTTCTGTTGTTAACTCGGCTTTGGCACCCATTTTTGCATTTTGAAACAGAAATATACCTTAAACTACGCAGTTAGCTCCTCTGCAAGGATTTTATATGTAAAGACCTGCAGCGCATGTTAATAACTGAACACATATATTAACATACTCCTGAACAAACACACTACCCCAGTAAAGACTTTTAAACTGTTTTTGGACCTTTGTGCAGAGCTAATGACATTAATTTTAGGTTGCATGCTAGACGTAAATGAACACATTTTGAAGAAGTTTCTGTGTTACAACAAACTGCATAGGGCAGATGCACTGAAGCATACAATTACAATATGAAAACCAGGTAAGCAAATTCATCTCTAATACCTGTTAAGTTTACATTTGAAGTTTGTCATGAGCTAAAGCAGCACAACATTAGAAATTAGTAGGCGTACTTAAACTTTTGACCGGTAGTGTATATATATATATATATATATATATATATATATATTATATATATATATAATATATTATATATATATATATTATATATACTATATGATCAAAAGTATTCGGACACCCCGGAAAATCCGCATTTCTGCAAATATCACCTTCGCCGAAAGGTATGCTGGGAAAAAGCGTGGCGAAACTATAATGCTGAGGTGTTCTGTTAAGTTATCAGTAACTGTTGTGAAGCCATGCCATGCGGACGTGAACTCTCCGAGTTCCAACGTGGACTCGTCATCGGATGTTATTTAAGTAACGTTTCTATACGAAACATTGCAGCCAAACAGGATATACCAAAGTCGACTGTAGCGGATGTTATCATGAGATGGAAGCACGACGGTGCAACTAACGCGAAAAAACGTTCCGGACGACCACGCAAACTGACGGAACGTGATAGAAGAAGTCTGGTACGACATGTCAAGAAGTCCCGCACGTCCTCTGCCGCTTCCATCGCTGAGGAGGTAGGAAGAGCATCCGGTACCTCCGTTAGTACTGTAACTATCCGCAGAGAGATGCACAGACTCGGTTATTATGGTAGAGCAGCTGTACACAAGCCACTGATTACAAAAGTTAATGCCACGCGTCGTTTGGCCTGGTGTGTCTCCCGTCGTTCCTGGACCGTGGAGGACTGGAAAACTGTTCTTTGGAGCGACGAGTCGCGGTATTCACTCTTCCAGTCTGATGGGCGTGTTTGGGTGTGGCGACAGCCCGGAGAACGGCTTCTTCCTGACTGTGTACGTCCAACGGTGAAGTTCGGTGGAGGGTCCATCATGGTATGGGGTTGTTTTTCCTGGCTAGGGCTCGGCCCGTTGGTTGTTATACCCACTACCATGAACGCTGACGTTTATCTCGACGTTCTGGACAATTCGGCCCTCCCTACACTGTGGCAATACTACGGAGATGGCCATTGGTTGTTTCAACAGGATCGAGCTCCCTGCCATACTGCAAGGCGTGTGCAGGACTGGTTTCGTGAAAATAAGGTGGATTTGTTAGACTGGCCTGCTCAGAGCCCCGATCTCAACCCAATCGAGCACATGTGGGACGAACTGGAGCGACGGATACGAAACCGCACACCACGCCCGGCTTCATTTGCATCTCTTGCATCAGCTCTGCAAGAGGAATGGCGAGCCATTCCTGCACAGACTTACCGAAAACTGGTGGAAAGTATGCCTCGACGTGTTGACGCTGTAATAAAAGCAAAGGGTGGACCTACTGGTTACTAAATGCCATAATAAAACCATTTTTCCCAAAACCATGCGGTGTCCGAATACTTTTGATCATATAGTATATATATATACAGTATATATATATATAGGTATATATATATATATATATATATATATTATAATATATATATATTATATATATATGTATGTATGTATGTATGTATGTATGTATATATATATATATATATATATATATATATATATATATATATATATATAATACACACACACACATATATACAACATACATACAAACACATATATATATATATATATATACACACAAATACATACATACATATATATACACACACACAAAATATATATACACATCCATCTATTCATCCATCATGTTCTGCCTATCAGGCAGGTCCAACTCATGTGTCCCGCCAAAGTGTTCTATCCTGAGCTATCTTGAGATCTCCACAAAGTCACTGGAATACTGAACCAACGTGGCTATCACAGCATTCTACAGCGCCATGCCATCCCATCTGGACTGCGACTAGTTGGCCAACAGTTTATAATGCAGTAAGACAACGATCCTAAACACACTTCCAAGCTGTGTCAAAATTACCTGAAGCAGAAAGAACGGCAATGTCAGCTCACGGTTATGGAATGACCAGCACAGTCACCAGATCTGAATCCCATCGAGCTAGTGTGGGATGAACTGGATCGACGAGTGAAAGCCAAGCAGCCATCCAGTGCTCAGAAGCTCTGGGAACTTACAAGAGTGCTGGCAGCAGCTTTCACCAGACTATCTTCTTTCTCTTGTTGAGCGCATGCCTCGAATTTGTTCTGCTGTAATTGCTACTAGAGGAGGCTATTTTGATGAATCTAAAATTTAGACTTTGCTTTTGGTAAATTGTCCTGATTTGTTATTTAAGTTCCCATGTTTGTACTTATGAATTTGTGTCATGATAACTTAGTTAGTAAATAAAAAACTTTAAACAAAATTTGAAATTTATGAATATTTCAGGGTGTACTTAAACTTTTGACCGTTAGTGTATAACTGTGTGTGTATATATATATATATATACTTTAGGTTACTTTAGGTGAGTTTGAACGACGGTTCAGGATCGACCAGCGGTTGACCCCTCTGCAACATCCCGCCTCATTTGCGTGATTTGGTGAAGGAGGGAATTGCTGTCTGATCTCTTCCTCCCCTCGTAGCCAGCCACGTATGGCTAGTCAGGGACTTTGCACAGGAATCTGTCCAGCTGGTTCTTGAAGTTATTCAGGTCGGTGTGCTGGAGATTCCTCACTTCTTTTGGTAGGACACTGAAAAGCTTTGGGCCTCGTATTCTGAGGGTATTTTCCATCCTCGTTTTCATGGCTCCTTGTCCCACCGCAGCTGGGACCGTACAAAATCTGCCTCTTCTCTCATTCCAGTTTGTTTCTATTTCATTTCTAAAGTTAGGGACAGATCCCTCAAGTATTTTCCGAGAGAGTAGAGTTCCAGGGATTGTAGTCGAGACCAGTATGTGTGTGTGTGTGTGTATATCGATGTTTGTTTTGCCGGTGGGACGGTTACACGTGTATCGATCGAAGTCCGAATAAAAGCAGTATTACAGTAAAAATCCTGCAGTTAACCAGTTTTAAACGGTGCCGATATTGTGAGTTAATTCATAGTGCACAGTGGTATTTCTCTTTAAAAAGTAAAAATCGCGGCATATGTAAAAAAAAAAGTAAATAAAAACGAAGCGAATTAACCTATATAGCATTTCTCAGTGTGTTTCTTTGTGAAGGAAACTAGGTGCCTATCGAAATTCCCACAAATACCCCTACTATCCCCCCTCGGCCATAGTCGCGAGCACCAATCAGTCAGAAGTATACAGCGTGCCACCCCCCATCCCCCGGAGTAACGGAGAATATTTTCCCTCACTCAGCTTGAGTGAACCCCCACCCAATACTTCCCATAATACCCATTTTGAATCAATTTTGTGCAGCAGCGGCTACCCTCTGTCAGTAACATGGAAATGGTAAATAAATTCCTGCAACTCTGTGGTATCTGCAATGGTGCAACAAATGAGGTAAAGGCGATGAGGTGCGATCTCTGTCAGCTGCTTTTTAATTTTAGATGCCTAGAATGGGAAGATGAAAAAATCTCCCTCATAACGAACGCGAAGCAACTTATGGGATAAAATTTTTCTACGAAAACTGCATAACCGAAATAAACTCTTTTACGGTATTTAAAGCAGAAAGAGACTACGGGAAGAAAATACAAGAGGAAAGTGTAAATAAAGAACAGAGGAAAACAGAAGAAACGAAGAAAGGCGAAGTAGAAAAAAATCAAATACCGTTACACAACGAGGCCGAAACCATGCAGGCGAAAGAGAGTATAAAGACAACAGATAGTATAAGGGCAACGAAGGACATTAGCACAAATAGGAAAGACAAGAGTGCAATCAAGAAAACGGAGTGAAACTGTCCCCAATAAGAAGCAAAACAAAGGCCCCGAGTAATTATGGGGAAGGAATTATATGCAGATATTATATAAAAGATAATTGCAGATTTAAAAGAGGACAATGTATATATGAACATCCCCCAATATGCAATTTCTTCTATAATAATGGTCATTGTAAATTTGGAGACAGATGCAAATTCTACCACCCGGAATCTGCAGGACTTACGCAAAATATGGAACCTGCAAATACGAAAAAAAATGCTACTATCAACATCTCCCGACGAACTCAAAGGCCAAGTTTAAAGGACAATAGGAATAACAATAGGAACACACTAAGGGAATAAAAAAAAATTTCAACATCGCAAACACGATACGGCTGCTAAATGTCATCCAACGCACGCAGTTGACACAGCTGAACACTCCCGAGCCAAATCGTTTCCGGGAAAGAAGCTACCAGAACAGGTTGGCGGAAACGGATCTCTCTCGGAGGACCATAGGGCAACGAAACAAGCGATACTGAAGGAAAACCAACTTGAAATGCACAAGGGGCAACGAAAAACAAAGAATACAAATATTGTCCTGGCTAATATTCAAGGAATAAGACCAAACCAATCACTCAACAAAGTTTCATACCTGAAAGGATTTATGGACGAAACTTGCAAAGATGTTAATACATCTAAGAATATATTTAATTCAGAATTCATCAGTGTAATGAAATGGTTGACCACCAATAAACTCTTCCTAAATACCAGTAAAACAAATTTAATGATTTTTACTAATAAAAGAAATGTACTGTATATCTTGATGAACTTAATGTTAATGAAATCGCCATAAAGGAGTGTACTGTAACAAAATTTCTTGGTGTAATGCTAGATAAGAATTTGCAATGGAGTGATCATGTAAATTATATCGCGAAAAAGATTTCAAGGAGCGTTGCTATAATGTTTAAACTTAGAAATGTAGTCCCTAAACAAGTTTTATTGCCTCTTTATCATACTCTTGTTCTTCCTTATATAACGTACTGCACCCTTGTTTGGGGAAACTCTGCTAACAACGCATTAAATGGTATCTTTGTCATCCAAAAACGAGCAATAAGGTTATTATCTGATGCTGATTTCCTTGATCACTCTAGTGCATTATTTAAAGAGCTAAACCTACTAAAGCTCAATGATATAACCAAACTGGCACATTTTATTTTTATTTACGAGTGTAAGAACAAAATCATTAATTTGCAATGGGTAAATAGATATTTTGTAACTCGAGAAATCCACTCGTATCAGACCAGAAATAGATCAAAGCTTGTTATACCTCAATTTAGATTGTCTTCATCTCAAAAACTACCCATTTTCATTAGATTAAAACTATGGAATGACTTGCATGCCGATATAAAAAATATTGTGAATGTAAATTTTTTTAAAACCAAGTTGAAATCCCGATTAATAATTGCATACTAACAAAAATCTACGATTAATGTCCACTAATATTGTAATACATGTCTTAACTATTAATAATACTTATTTACTTATTTATTTATTTATTATTTTTAATTTATAACAACTAGCTGCTTATTTTTAATAAGAGCCCAGTAAAGCCTAAAGCTTAAGGGCCAAATTAAATAAAATAAATAGTCCAGCTTCAAAATTATTTGTCATTGTAAATTGAAAAAATATATTTATTTTATTATTAATAATAAAGGTTATTCTATTCTATTCTATTCTATAAGGGCAGACATCGCATGCCTCACAAACTCTTCATAAGGATCGCCAAGAAAATTGTGAAAACTGCGAACATTGTATTTAAAGAAAGAGATAAATATAGAGGGTTTCAACTACTAAGAGCGGATAGAACAAAGAGACGTAAAGGTGGCTGTGCTGTAACAATATGTGCATGAAGGTCATATGACAGAGACGGTAATAAATAAATCAAACAGCATTGTGGAACTCCTAGCAGTGAAAATAGAAAAACTAAACGTGATACTGATAGTCATCTATAGACCTCCAAACACTCCAATAGAAAAATTTTCGGAGGCCATGATGATATCAGAAAGCTAATAAAGGCCATAAACCCTCCATACCCCAATATAATGATCTGCGGAGACTAACTTCCATTTATAAAATACAAAAAGGTGGATAGGAATATATATATATATATATATATATATATATATATATATATATTACCAGAACAGGGGGGCACAAGAGAAGACCAGGAGCAAGCAAAACGGTTGATGGCTCTCACAAATGAATTTATGCTGACACAAGAAATAACAGAAAAAATAACTGCCTAGATCTGGTATTCACGAATAACACGAACTTGATTGCTTATATGAAAATAATCCCAACCATTATCTCAGACCACAACTTAATCGAGATATCAACAAATATGACGACAACATTAAAAGACCACATATTGAGGAAAGAAACAAATTTGGGGCCTTTAACTTGAACTCAAGACTATAAATTGGGAAGCAATCAGATTGCACATGGCCCAAATAGAGTGGAGAACAATTTTAGAGAATAAAACAACTGAAGAAATGCTAACAACCTTGGAAGAAAAGACGCTGAAAATTTTAGAAAAATATGCTCCGAAATTACAGCCAAAAGGAAAGAGGAGCTGGCTAGAGAGGCAAAAGAGAAGAATATTCCGCAAAAGAAAGAGAGTGGAGGCGAAGTTAGCCAACTTCGGAGATAATGCCAGGAAAATAATAAAAGAAAAACTGGAGGGTATCGATATCGAAATACAAACCCTGATTAAGGACCATACAGAGAAGGAAGAGGAAAAGTCGGTAGAAGCAATAAAGGAAAATCCAAAATACTTCTATAGTTATGCGAAAAGGAAAACAAAAACGCGCGCCGCTGTTGGGCCCTTAAGGAAGAGAAATAATGAACTAACCGACGATCCAAAAGAAATATCTGGAACATTGAGAGCCCAGTATGAATCAGTTTTCAGTACTCCAAAAAGTGAAAAAGCGATACCTGACATAGATGCATTCTTTGAAGAGAAATTGCAAGGAGAGTGTATAACAGACTTTGATATTTTACCCCAGAAAATGTAGCGAGAGCTATAGGACAAATGAAACCACATTCAGCTGCAGGTCCGGACAATTGGAACGCATTATTGATTAAAAACTAAAAATGAAATAGCTACAACTTTATACTGAATATGGAGAAGATCCCTAGACACGGGGGAAATAAATACCGAGCATCTTCAAAAGAGCAAACATTGTCCTTATATATAAAGGAGGGGGTAGATCTCAAGCAAAGAACTATACACCAATGTCATTGACGTCCCAGCTCACCAAAGTTTTTGAAAGAATAGTTAGAGGGAAAACTTATGATTTCTTGGAGACACTGGAAACATTCAACGAAAATCAGCACGGATTCCGATCAGGGAAATCATGCCTATCACAATTAATAGAACACTACAACAATATCCTAGCTGCACTGGAAGGCAATGACAACTACGATGTCATATACACGGATTTTGCTAAAGCTTTCGACAAATGTGATCATGGTATAATAGCACATAAAATGAAATATATGGAAATAACAGGCGAAGTGGAAAAATGGATCTACAACTTCCTCAGAGAACGTCTACAGGTCGTCAAAATTCAAGGTATATCATCATCAGAATTGGAAGTACGCAGCTCAGTACCACAAGGTACAGTACTGGCCCCACTCCTGTTCATTATCATGCTAACAGACACAGACAGCGGAGTAAACAGCAACAGTATAGTAATATCCTTTGCGGACGATACACAGATCAGCGGAAAAATCAGCGATGTAAATGAAGTGGAGGCCTTGCAGAGGGACACGAACAAAATATACAAATGGTCAGAAGACAACAATATGACATTTAACACCGAGAAATTTCAGCTCTTGAGATATGGTAGAAAAGAGGAACTTAGACTGCATATTATGTTCCAGATAGACAGGAAATTCAGAGAAGCACGAAAGCGATCGATCTGGGGGTAATAATGACCGATGATGCGAAATTCGAAACACAAAATCAGATACCGATAAACAAAGCAAAAAGCAAGTATTTCCATATGAAATACTTGGGTACTTACTTGGTGATAGAGCAGAATCTTAGCATATTCATCTTCCCTACAAAGGTTAAAAAATCCTGAGAGAGTCGTGTCTTGTGTAGCTTGGGCACAATGAAGTGCATTTTCTTCAGTGAAGTAAACTCTTTGGCCATTCTCAAGATGTACACTGAGATGAACCACTGTAAGATGTCTTTCATGAATTGGAAAGCTCAGATTTCTCCAGATGGTCTCATTAATGCTGATATATCGGCCTAATTCATATTGTTGAACCTCATCATTCTTGGGTACATCCTTCTGAAGGTTAAACACAGCCATATCAGTTCCCTTGTTGACATACTTGGACATATTTTATGACTTGATGGAATTACACATTTCAACATTGATGTGAGCATTGAACAGTCGAGAGAGGAGTGGGCAATATGGAACAATCCACCTGTTGTCAACTTGAATTTCAGAACCACGAATCTTGACAGTTATTATAAATCCACCATCCTCTGGGCTTCTTCGGCGATACCCGCTAGACCGCGGTGCTGGGGTCTTTGAAAACTGTCGCAACAAATTTTCTTTTTATTTATATTATTACTACGGGCGGCAATGTGAAGCTCAAGATTTTCATGACTGCGTTCTTTTCTATAGTTTTATCGACCAAATAATTGAACCGATAATAATTGGGAGGTTCATTTATTTGGTCAATAAAACTATAGTCATGAAAATATTAAGATTCACAAATCTTGACACAATGTGAAGCTCAAGATGTTCACGGCTGCGTTATTTTATGTAGTTTTATCGCGGTGCTGGGGCCTTCGGGCGCAGTAATCTTAATTATTTAATTTATTTACACCCAGGTGTACAACCTCGGGACCTAATCAATATATGTGTGAAGTTTCATGTTTGTAACTGCATCCATTTTTGACCTATGGCTGGATCACACACACACACACACACACACACGTGTGTGTGTGTGTGTGTGTGCAGCAGTAAAATCGTTAATTTTTTCCGATTTTTTTTCCAATACAGTCGCTTTTTAATGCTTCTTTCCTTTTTTATTTTTTCTTTAATGCAAAATTGGCCAAGTGGGAAACTGGCTTCCCACGTTATAAAAACCTTTTCTGTAGTATGCTGGGGGCTCCTTAATGCGTAGTATGGGGTTTATCTCAGTGCGTATGGCCCTCGAGCCACTGTAAAAATCAGGGGTACCAAGAAGAAGAAACGATACCATTGCGTCTTAATTTATTATGCCGTACCAACTAATGAACGACAAGCGAGTACAAACTTAATTTTCAAAAAAGATTATTTATTACCCAGAACACGAGTCCAACCTTTGCTTCAAGTATCTGAAGCATAAAGAGGAACAGAATGCGGAGACCATTATAGAATGGCCTCCACAATCCAATTAAACATTTATGGACGTTGTTCACATCAGAAGAAAAAAAGGGACAATATAACAACCCAAATGATCTGCGGAAGTGATACAACAAAGTTGGAATAACATCACCAAAGATACCATCAATAAATTGATTGAAATAGTGCCACGATGAGTGGCTGCTGTATTGGTTGCGAAAGGGAGACGTACATAATTCATTTACGTTATCCAACTTGGGTTTTTTTTTTTTTTTTTTTTTTTTCGAATATTATTTTCTTTTGTTATAAAATTAAATTACGGTAATAATAAAATTTTATTGCATTTTTCTATTATTTTCAAACTGTTACAAAAAAATAGAAGTGGCCCGCAATTGACTATATATATATATACACACACAGGGTGTCCCATAAGTCCGGTTTCATAGGAAAATTTATTTTAAATTAAATTTACTAAAGTAATACATTTGAACTAAAACAAATGTTCAAATTGTGGTTTTGTCTTGGGACCTTTTTTTTGTTGCAGGTAGAATAACACGCAATGACTAATATGGAAGCGAGTTACACTCCTCAGAAAAAGGCGGAAATTGTTCTTTTACAAGCTTCTGGCCTTAGCTAAAGACATCCATTGAGTGTTATTCTACTTGCAGCAAAATAAAATGTCCCAAAACAATACATCAACTTGAATACTTGTTTCAGTTTTAACATATTAATTTTCCTATGAGACCGGAATTATGGGACACTGTGTGTGTGTGTGTGTGTGTGTGTGTGCGTATACAAAGGACACCAAACAGCAATAACTGGCTAGCTCCTCCGAAGCTGTTTAGAAAGGAAGGTTAAAAGATGATAGAAAATTTAGAAATAAGTGAAAATTTTAAAGCAAAAAGAGGAGGGAATTGGAGTGAAAATTCTACAAAACTCTTATGCGCTAACAAATGGTTCTAACTGGCGGTTTAAGGCAAGATAAGATCTAGTCTCTTTTTAAAGGACTCAACCGAATTACTTTGAACATTGCTGATTCGTAATCTGTTCCACATATTAATTATACGATGGAAGAAAAAATGTTCAGCATCATTAGAATTAATATGTTTAACTACTAATTTCAGACCATTACCGCCAGTCCAATCTACATTTCTGAAGGTGAAATATATTTTTCGGCGTCGATGTTATCACAAAACCTTTGATCATTTTAAACACCTGG
The DNA here is from genome assembly GCA_023014485.1 of Bathynomus jamesi. Classification (NCBI taxonomy): domain Eukaryota; kingdom Metazoa; phylum Arthropoda; class Malacostraca; order Isopoda; family Cirolanidae; genus Bathynomus; species Bathynomus jamesi. Next base: position 415,662 of record JAJOZX010001421.1, read on the forward strand.
ATTAAATCGGCCCGAATCCACCTTTTTTACGAGTGAGAATAAATTGAACGTTTCTAAATGTTTTTAAATTTGTTTGTAAGTCTGGGGACCATCTTTAGTAGCCCGTCGCTACACTTTCTCCATTCTATATATGTCCTGTCGTAAATATGGGGACCAGAAAAGAACGCAATATTCCAGGTGGGGGCATACTAATGAATTATATAACACGTTAGCATTGGTTTTTCGGACTTTATTCAAATGATCTACCAATAAATCCCAAGATTCTATTTGCTTTTCTGACCGCTTCGATACATTGCTTATTCGGTTTAAGAGTGTCGGCAACAATAATACCTAAATCTTTCTCTTCCGTAACACTAGTTGGTGTCTTGTCGCGCATAAAATACTTTCCTTTAACATCGTTTCTATCGATATGCAACGTTTTACATTTATCGATATTGAAGTTCATTTGCCAAATTTCTGCCCACTCGAGTAACTTGTTAATATCTTGAATCTGCAAACGTTCTGCCGCTGATTTTGTTCGTCCCCAAGTTTGGCTTCATCCGTAAATTTTGAAATTATACTGTTAATCCCTCTGTCGATGTCATTGACATATATAATAATAAGAACTTGTCCCAGAACTGATCCCTGAGGCACGCCGCGAGTAACACTTCTCCAGTTAAACGTTTCGCCATTAATGACCATTTTTTGTTTACGTCCAGTTAGGCAATTTTCATCCCATTTGAGGACATTACAATTAATTCGGTGAGACTGAAGTTTAGCGAGTAATCTCCTATGGGGCACTTTATCAAAAGCCTCCTGAAAAAAGGGATATATAAAATCTCCTGTTTTACTCTCGTCATATATGACGTAAGACAAGAACGATTACGTGGAAAGTTGGGCTGAGAATCTTTAATTAAATTATTAATTTCTAAGTGATTAATTTTGCTCCGAACGACGTCTCCAGAAGCTTACCAACTACTGAAGTCAGACTAATAAGATGATAATTTCCAGGAAACGATTTGTCCCCTTTATACTGTACATATGAGGCGCTCCGGACGGGACCACAACTTGCCAAGCGCCAGTGGGGCCAGAATTGAGTTATTTATACCACTATATTCCCCCACCCTTCCTCTATCCCGCGGGTGAGTCAGGGAACAGATTGTGGACCTGTACGTATGGTCGAAAATATCATTATTGGTTCAAAAGTTATAGCATTTTGCAAGTTGATAAACTTTAACTGCATTTTTCTCCATTTTTTAATTTTGGCGCTTGGTAGCTTGTGGTCCGGAGCGCCTCATATATATTAGGATGGTTAAAAAATAGGACTTAAAAATACTTGTCTTAAAAGTGTTTTGTCATTACACTTACTATAAATGGCTAGATGAACTCGTTTCTACCAATGTGTGAAGTTGGTGAAAGTTGATGTCATCCATAGCTAGATTGTCATAAAATATGAATTATGGACAACTCCGTTCTTACATGCGAACAGGCTCGAGATTGATCCGCTGAACTAGGCTCGGAGTGCGTAGTTTTATGCATGTTTATATTGAGATATCAGAAAAAAAGCATGTCAAATTGGTGTCAGTTGATCATATACGGAATCTTGAGCATAAAATATATATGTATAACTCTATTTTTAAGTTTTCTTACATCATTTAATGTATTTTCCGCGTTGTCATGCATTTCACAAACTTATGAATTTAGAACAAATGTGGGCTATTTTTTACTATGATATTTTTCACAATATTGTCATATGAAAACACTACATTAATATTCAAAAGTTTAAGTACATTAGCAATGCCTAAAAAGCCTGGCAAAAAATGGAAGTACTAAAATATTCTTCGACAAAGTGCGAGGGTTATTATTCACACGATAGAAAGTTCGTTTTGCCTTGTAAAGACAAGATTCCAAAAAAGCATGTGGGTAACACAAATCACTACCAATAGTGTTGATTTTTTCTAATTCGGCATCCATGTATTCCGGACTGGCCATCCTAAGAGCATGGAGAAACATTGAAGAAAATATGGCTTTCTTGATGGGGGTGTTATTTATCGCCAGTCCGAAATACATGGATACCGAATTAGAGAAAAATCAAGTATTGGAAGTGATTTGTGTTACTCACCTGCTTTTTTGGAATCTTGTCTTCACAAGGCAAAACGAACTTTCTATCGTGTGAATAATAACCCTCGCACTTTGTCGAAGAATATTTTAGTACTTCCATTTTTGCAAGGCTTTTTAGGCATTGCTAATGTACTTAAACTTTTGAATTAATTAATGTAGTATTTTCATATGACAATATTGTGAAAAATATCATAATAAAAAATAGCCCTACCAATAATTCAGGCATTATCTATAAAATTGGTTGTAAACAATATGATTCCTTTTATATTGGACAGACGGGAAAAGATTTGCACACGTGTAAAACAGCATCAATACAGTAGCGGCTTATAATGGGGGCAAAGGGGGCATTTGCCCCCAGCCCCAGATGCTGACCGGCCCCAAGAAACTATGTAAACGCTATAATCTACCGTTGAAATAATTGGTCGACCGTGAGGAAGAAAAAAAAATTCTAGATTCCGCTTCTACAAAACCTAGTTTAGTATCCCATTTATGTGAACAAAGTATACATTTTCTGTAATCACATCTGTTTTTGTTTCGTTTTCTGTTGATCGATCCCAGTCAGCTGATCACATCACTCATGTATGATGTATCAGGTACATAATTGTTTTTCTAGTGACACCTGCCCGAACAATGCTTAATCCGGCCCTGCATCAATATTCCGTTAGAACGGGACAGTCGTCCAGTGCCCTTTTCATCCATTTGTCAGAGTTATCCCACTGTATTGATTGGAATAATGCTTCAGTTTTGCTTCACTCAAGCAACATTGTTAATAGAAATATTCTTGAGTCTGCCATTATTCACCTTACAAATAATTTTAACATTAGCCAGGGCCTTCTTTCGTTTGATCCTGTGTTTTGAATTCGTTCAGAACGGATTTAGACAAGAGAGGCAAAATGCTAAAACTCTGTAGCTTTTCCTTATAAATTTGTATGTTCCTCCTACAATTTTTATTTTTCTATTTTTTTTTTTTTTTTTTTTTTGGTGACCTATATATAGTCTCGAACTTGTTATTTATTTCAGTGTTCCTGAGGATGTCATTAGACGAAAGCGCTTCATTCTGTTTCCTTTTTCTTTCGTGGTTATTTTCATCATAAATATTATTCACGTGTTACTTTCGTGAAATAATTTTCATATATATATGTTATAGTCAATGTCTAAAATCAGGCAATTTGTAAATTGACTGAAATTTTAGGCAATTTGTCAAATTGATGATACACACAAACCCTAACCTTTCTGGTAATGCTGCATATGCATGCCCACTGGTATTTCCCAATATGCTGCCTAAAAATTCGTTAGGTTAGGTTAGGTTAGGTTTTGTGTGTATCATCAATTTGACACATTACCTAAAATTTCAGTCAATTTACAAATTGCCTGATTTTAGACATTGACTGTAACATATATACCTACAGGGTGATTCACTCGCTGGTAGCCCCAGAGTATCGTATTAGCGATACTCTGGGGCTACCAGCGAGTGAATCACCATATATATATATATATATATATATATATATATATATGATACACAGACTGTGCATGGAACAAGGAACTCTTCTGGGATAATTAAATCCCAGAAGAGTTCCTTGTTCCATGCACGGTCTGTGTGTATCATAAAAAACTCAGGGAACCATTCTGAGTTCATTCCCATATATATAATATATATATATATATATATAAATATATATAATATATATATATATATTAGAAAATACAAAGTTCTCGCCCAGACTCGATCTCGCGACCACCCGCTCAGCAGCCCAGCGTCTTAACCACTAGGTTACTCAGTAGGGTAGATCGATTTTACATTTGTTTCGATTTCCATATTCTAATAGAGACAAAAACTTGCGCATGCATGAGAAAATAGCCTCTGCAAAATCTTAGCTTAATAGGTAATCATCTTCTGCCCCCGGCAGAGCGATGAAAATCATATTTTAGTAGTCAAAAACGTATTTTTCTTATAATTTTTAAAATATTTCAATATGCGTGTGTGTTATTTCATGCCTAGTGATGTTTAAAAACCGTTTTTTTTATGTCCATGTTTTTTTTTTTTTTTTTTTTTTTGTCGTTTTTAGTTTTTTTTTTTTTTTTTGTTTTTTTTAATAATTAATATAGATATTGCCAATTTAATTATAAGGTATACTTTTGCAATGATATATATTATAAAAATAAATAAATAAATAATAAAATAGGCCATATGGTACCAGTATAGAATGTCCTTTTCAGCCTATTTACAGAAAAAACTGGCCTCTTTCTTGCACTGAAAGTCTTGTATCTTGAGATCCATTAAACTTGTGAGAACACTGGCTGGGAGCTGACTGCCCATTGTCCAACCTTTCCAGGACTCTCCCATCCATGCCTCGGATTTTGAATCTCCCACTTAACTATCCTTTAGACCCGCGATGACATATTTTCCCCCCGAGACCATCCATATATATACATACACATACACCCATATACATATATACCAATATATACATACCTCTATTTCGCCCTTTCATTACCTCCGAGATCATTTAGCACATACAGTAATATCCATACAGCCAAAAGAAACTGATTAAGCACAGACAGAGCAGCAAAGCTAGTATTTATATCCCAAAATGCAAAATTCCAAGAAAGTGAAGTAAAACATGGTGCTACATTGGCTTCGTCAACATCCAAATCTACAATAAGTACCAGTACCTGTGATATTGAAACTATAAAATTATGCTCTAATCAATCTAGTGATAATGATTCTTCAATGGAAATAGAATCAGATAATGAAAGTTAAACATCATTAGGTTAACACAAAGGTTAAAGAAAGAGATGAATATTTTTATTTTTTTTATTTTTCTATTTGGAATATATATATATACACACACTGGTATTCTTGCCAATCACAATTATATATATTGTTTTATACCAGTATTATGTATTTTTTATTATGTATATTATACAGTACCTGTGATATTGAAACTAGCATATATGCTCTACCCAATCTAGTGATGATTCTTCCATGGAAATGAAGGTTAAACAACATTAGGTTAACAAAAAGGTTCAAAAAAAGGAATTTTTTTTTCTATCTGGAATATATATACTGGTACTCTTGCCAATCACAATTATGTATATTGTTTGAAACAAGGAAGAATGTTTTATGTTCTAGTTAAAAAATATACATACATATAAAAAATGAGGGTTTGTTTTTCCTTTCTATTATATACTTTTTGCGTGATTCAATTTTTCTAAAAGATGACTATATATACTAGGTATAACCGTATAAGCATGGTAGTATAGTAAATTATAGGTAATACTAATATACTTATTAGATTAAAGGAAGAAAAATATGGAATGTTTAAAACAATAAAAAAAAAAAAAAACAGACTACCTTCGTTTTAAACAAAAAAAACGACAAAAAAAACAAAAAAAACGACACAGTAAAAAACGACTCGCATCACTATTCATGCCTAAGCAACGATATAAATGCTATGGGAAATATATAAATGTATTATTTAAGACAAAGAGCCGATCTGAAAATATGTATATAAATTACCTATTTTTTCAACATTTGACGTTGTTGCCGGGGGCAAAAGATATTAACGTAGGACAACGCGCTTGGAAAAACGATCATATGAGGTCTTTTTCATCGACTTTATAGTTATTAGGAATAATTTTGATGCATATTGAAATATTATAAGAATACGTTTTTGACTACTAAAATATGATTTTCATCGCTCTGCCGGGGGCAGAAGATGATTACCTATTAAGCTAAGATTTTGCAGAGGCTATTTTCTCATGCATGCGCAAGTTTTTGTCTCTATTAGAATATGGAAATCGAAAAAAATGTAAAATCGATCCACCCTATTACTCAGGGTACCCATTTATCTACCGACTAGTAGAAGAATGAACACCTGGGTGAACTCAGCGCCGCCTCCCCTCGCTGGGAATCGAACTCAAGACTGATGGATTCGCAGTCACCGATACTAACTGTTGTTCATATGAATAAATTGTTCCCACCAGGATTCGAACCCACCACCTATTGAATCCTGGTGGGTGGGTGGGTGGGGCTATTTATGATCATAAAATACCGTGGATGTTCATGCGTAACATTCTATACATTAAATATATATATATATATATATATATATTATATATAAATATACATACATATATATATATAAATAAATAAAATATACTGTGTATACATTGTTATTTTATTGTATTGGACGCTCGATACGTGATATTGACTTGCTTTTAAATAACTCAGTATATGATTCCATTTTTTCACCTAGAAAAATATTTGTTTTTTATTTATATGAATTACTATCGCATTGCTCCCTTCTTTCGTATGTACACAAACCAGCTGCACTGAGTGGGCTTATAAAGTCAAGTGCAAATGCAGTACCTATATATATATATATATATATATATATATATATATATATATATATATATATATATGGTGTCCCAGGAGTCTCGTTGATGTCTCGTTTTGGGACCTTAACCCGCAATGGCTCATATAGAAGCGAGTTAGACTCGTGAGGAAAAAGCTTCAGAGGCCTTTTCCTCAGGAGTGTAACTCGCTTCTATATGAGCCATTGCGTGTTATTCTACCTGCAACACGAAAAAAGGTCCCAAAACAAGACATCAATTTTGTAAATTTGTATATTTAATTTAAAATAAATTTTCCTATGAAACCGGATTTATGGAACACCCTGTATATAAAACGTAGGTTTTTTTTTTTTTTTTTTCGCAGAGTTGAATTACAATATTAAAAACTCATTTTTTTTTAATTTGAAAATACTTTTAAGGGATTATAAAAATTGTACGAAATAATTATATATTAATTATATAAATCATTATACATTTTTCATTTCCGTAATTATGAGGTAGGGTATGCGATATAATGATATACATATATAATGATAGTAAAATTTTGCTGAATTTAAATATTATAGTGGTTGGAAATTATTAAGTTTAATAAATTATATATGTGTGTGAATATCAGGGGTGACGCCAGGCTTTTATGGATACTCAGGCTCAAACCTTTGAAGCATATATATATATATATATATATATATATATGTAATTCGATACTTGTTTCACTGTGATATGTATTATGTATGATAATTAGAATATTTTTAACTGGCATAAATTTAGGAAATAAAACATCGCCTCACCTTATTTATTTATACACGAACTCCAATCTTTTTGGTTTTAATGCAAATTCTTCAGTTACTTTGTCGTACAACATTTTATTCTTTTCAAGCGATATTACAATTTCTTTCTCTATGGCAATTTTTACTAAACTAGACAGCCTTTCCTCTGACATGGTGTTTTATTCTGTTAAGCGTTGAAAAACTTCTTTCCGTTGACACACTGGTTACGGGGATTGTCAAAAGGAGCCGAATTAATTTGATCGTTTCAGGTAAGGCTGTTTTAAGTCCAATGTCAAGATAAAGCTTTAAAATTTCTTTTGCATGTTTGCACTGACAAAAATCGGAGTCCTGATAGATATATTTTAATTCTGACGTTAAAGCTTTTACGTCGAATAGATTACTGTACTTTATTCAAGTGCTTCTATTAAGTTTTTACCGACATTTTCTTTATATACTGCAAACATTAATGAATTCAACACCTCAAAAAAATGAGAACTACTGAATGCATTCAAATCGTTCCTTCAAGGCTGTTACAGAGGTATTCAGAATGCTAAAGTAAATTTCTTTAAAGTCTGTCACTTTTCCTGAGTCTCTTCGGAGGGGGAGGAATGGTCGGACAGCTTACTATGTCACGTGTCTTTTTAAGAATTTCATTATAACTTTTGTCATTGATATTTCCTTCCAGAAAACTAATAAAATCATTAATTTTCTTTTTTACAAAGTCCATGTCCACTATCCTGCACTGTAAAACATCAAATAGTTTTACAGCATTGCTAAGTAATTGTTCAAAGCAGCAAATATAAAACATAAATAAAAAGTCATCTAGTTTTGCTTAAAGGTTTTCAGCCTGGTTTAAACTATCTTCATCCCACGAAATTTCATCATTCAAAATGTCGTACCACCTCGCACGCAAAGCGTTGACGTCATCACGTGACGTCATACCAATAGCTCTGTTTCGACGCAGATGTGACAGATTTTATATAAAATGAACACTTTTCATATGTTGTGTATTAAATTTCCTAAAATTTACTGTACTATGCAAAAGTAGAATATATAAAAATACCCAACTGCCAGTATGATATGCAAATATTGCTTTTAAATGTTTAGTAATTCAAGATAATAACATATATTTGGCACAGCAGCAAGTCGTCAGGCAGATATGAATTTGCCTGACCTCGAACATTAAAAACTTGGTTATTCGGTGGACACAAAGTAATAAATCAATGAAATACTATTAACTTTACATATAGTGAATATCCAAATGACTTTATAACATTATAAATATATCATAAGAGTTACATCATAACATGTTTCAAAGAGAGACGTCAGGCTTAAAATTGTTTGCCTGACAAGACGTGGAATTGTGCATTTTTATGCGAGGCGTAAGGCTTTGTTATTTGAGAAGATGCATAATAATAATAGAGTAATAATTAACTTTATGTACAGTCACAGTGTATATGCAAATAGCTATATAACCTTATTTATAAATCCTAACATGGTCATTATAACATGTTTTATAAAGTAAACATATCTGACTCAAAATTTTTAGCCACATATCTTCCCTCTCTTCCCGCGTCTCTCCCCACCCTCAGTTGGGGAAATGGGGTTTAGATGATAGATAGATGGATGGATGGAAATTTTTAGCCTGACAACTTAAGGGATGGGATTGTGTATTGTTAGCTTTTTATATTAGTTTTTTTTTAAGTCCCAAGCAGGAGAAATAACAGGTCAGGCTCAGAGATCAGACAGCAATTCCCTCCTTCACCAAATGAGGCAGGATGGTGCCGAGGGGTCGACCGCAGGTCGATCCTGAACCGTCATTCAAACTCGCCTAAAGTAACCTAAAGTATATACGTATATACACACTGTGTCTATATATTTTTCTATATATATATATACACACACACAGATATATATATACACACACACACAGTGTATGTGATATATATATACACACACACACACAGTGTGTATATATATATATACACACAGTATATATATATATATATATATATATATATATATATATATATATATATATATAAGAAACCCAGAAGATAGAGGATCTCTACAAACCGACATGAAGAGAATCTACAAGTGGACGTAAGAAAACAATATGAAGTTTAACACAGAGAAATTTCAGCTGTTACGGTACGAAAAAGGAGAAGACCTAAAATCCATGGAATATTATACCCAAAATGGACAGGAAATTCAGAGAAATTCTTGAGCAAAAGATTTAGGGGTTGTAATGACTTATGATGCGAAATTTTAAACACAAAATCAGATAGCAGTAAACAGAGCAAAGAGAATAACTGGGCAGATACTGAGAACCTTTAAACCAGGAGTCACCAACCTTTTTTTTGTTCACCGCCCACTTTCACGATTTTTTGAAAATTAAAAAAGCTTATCGCCCACCTTAGATCAAAAAGAATAAATCAACATAATCGATAAAATAAATAATGAAATAAATGTTTAATTATCTTTAATGTGAGCCCACTAGTGGGCACTTCCGCCCAGGTTGGTGACCCCTGCTTTAAACGAAGGGATAGGAATATAATGATTCCTCTACTACTAAAAACACTGATCATACCCAAATTGGAATACTGCTCGGTCCTAACATCCCCATATAAAAAGAAGACATTAGACAGAAACATACCCAACATATGGAGCTGGTATTGCTACATGTTTCCGGAAAAAGCCAGAGGGAGGCATGTTCGTGAAATAACTGACATCCCTACCTCTGGCTTTTTCCGGAAACATGTAGCAATACCAGTTCCACCTTCTCTTGATTGTTATACTGAGCCATCAGGGTATTTTGTTTCCTGAAATATGTAAAACTGACATTAAAAATGTGTTTGTTTCACTTTAAAAATATAATGTCTATTTTCCCTATGAGTTCAGACTTCTGGGACACCCTGTACAATGTAGAAAGGAAAATGTTGATTGGCATAAAATCAACACCAAAAATTCTAATCAATTCAATGTTGTGTCTGTCAGTTCGATTCGTGTTAAGTTAGTTGTAATTAGCTCAGGTTAGGTTAATAATTTTCACTTAAAATCTAAAATGTAATATAGGTTAACCTTTTTCATTCAAAGTATTTCTTTTGAACAATGACCCCTGCATAAGGGTGACATACTTAGGGTAGGATGTCAACATTATAAAATTCCATTTTGTTCCTGTACCACCTCTCTCAACTTTTCAGATGTTCCGTGCAATGATTCCTCGTTTGAACGAGGTCAGGCTTGTTGCCCCCCCCCCCTCCACTTCCAATAACACTAATAATGCTAATACTACTAATAATAATGAACTCTCTTAATAATTTTGATGAAACTGTAAACCGACTTTTTATGAATACATCTTCCCATTTGTAAAATTTTAATAATTGCAAAATAAGGTTTCATTTCCATTGCGCTTTCATGTCATTTCATTCTCTTTTTTATATTTTCTTTCTTCTTTTTAGGTTTTAACTTTGGTTTAAGTTTATAATACAGGGTGTCCCATAAATTAACTTTACGAATTACATTTTAATTGAATTTGTAAAGAATTTATGAACACCCTGTACTTCCATTTTTTTTTTTTTTTTTTTTTTTTTAAATATATAATTTTCGATTAACCCTTTATTCTCTTCTCTTAACCCCCCTACTCTTTCCTTTCTCTCGGGCTAACCTTAGAGTGGATCTTAGGGTCTTTGTTAGCCTTAGCTTCTGTAGATCTGTAGATCATCATCATCATAATTATTCCAGAGGGGCCAAAAACTGGCACAGTGCTTAACCCAAATAATGAAGCCTGTTGCGCTAAAGTTCCGTATTATTAATATCAGCTGCTCCAGCACCATCGGGAGTCTCACCTCCGACCTCAATGTCTTCGCTTACAAAAAAAAAAAAAACGGCTTTACCCAATGAACTACGGTCGCTGGCACTTAGTATTGTAACAAAGAAATAATGGCATTCCCATTCATTTACAATACACTACTTTTTTTCAGGTATATTTTGAAATGTTATTCATTTTGTCTCAACCCATTTAAGACCAGAAAAATTAGAGAGAGATTTTTGCTGATACAAAAATGTACCAGTCTTTAATGGATTAATCTTATTTTGTTTCCAACATTTAAGAAGCATTTTAAAATCTTCACCGCATAAATTTCAACCACAATATTCTTTTCTCAATTTTATTTGGCATTAAAATTATGTTCTTATTTTGTAATAAAAACATTCTGTAATTATAATATTATATATATATTCAGTGCTCGAAGTGGACGGCAACACCCCCACTTCTCTCAATTGGTCAGCAGCATACCCTTATTTCTTTGCTGGAAAGAAATGCGGGGAAACACGCACCCCACTTCTTGAATTAGTGGGGTACGAAAGCGCGCGAACCAAATCAACGTCCAATACGTAGTTCTACAGCAGCCAATCAGAACATAGCATTCTTACCCACTCCTTGACTTGGAATACCCAAGTCAGAGGGTCTCTGTAGATTCACCCTGTAAGATGTGCTAAATTCATTCCGCAATTTCTGATTTTTTTAATAATTTGTTGTGAATTTGTGATACTCTGACATTTTTTATAAAACAAATTTAGCTATATACTTTGCCACATGGATAAGTGGCTTAAGAAAAGAAAAATTCAAGATGTTGAAATGGCCAGTCCTTTCCCAAAACCAAGTCCTGCTTTAGCATAAAAAAAAGTTGAAGAAAGTGTTCCTGCTAAGAATCCTGCTGTTCCCCCTAAGTGTTGGTCTAGTGATCAGTATGAAGAAAAGGTGCGACAATATAAATGGCTCTATGTTAAAGATGGTAACATTGGTTGCAGTTTATGCAAAAATATTTCTACCCTTGGTGCGGGAAAAGAGCAAGGATTAATTAAGTTTGTGAGGACTGGAAAAATGGCACTGTTGGAGCTGGAGGTGACACTATGGAAATACAACAGAGACAGTTGAGAAATAAAATTTATAAGCACAAAAATAGCAGAGCTCATAAAAAGGCAGAAGAAATTTCTTTCGAAGCGTCTAAAAAAACGTTGGAAAACATTGTGAGTAATCAAAATAATTCATTTTTAGAATCTACTTGTTGCATATTTCGAACTGTTTATTACATATGCAAAACTGGGCGTCCATTCTCTGACTTCCCCAATCTTGTTGACTTGCAACGGCTGAATGGATCTAAAATGGGTCGTGTTTTGCATAGTGACCATTCATATGCTGACATTAGCACTCGCATTGCTAATGTTATGAGTGAAAAATTGATTAGTGAAATAGTTTCAAAGCAGCTCAAAATTGGAATTATGATTGATGAATCATCAGCAATAAGCAAAAAAACGACTTATTATTATTAAGTTATCGTTGGAATACCTTTTTAAAATTGTATTGTTCTTAAAATATGAGGGGAAACGCTCACCAAAATTTTTGAAAGACTGCACCCTTGCTTTAAAATTTCTATTTCGAGCACTACACACACACACACACACACACATACATACACACATACATACATATATATATATATATGGTGTTTCACAACCATCCCGCCATGCTTTGAGGGGTGATATCGAGTAAAAAAGTTAATACAACATCGGTGCTATTTCCAACCGTTGCGGAGCTACGGACGTTTTAAGGTGCACGGAAAAAAATAAATGAGTATTAATCTGATTTATTTATTGCTACATTTTATGAGATACACCTTATAAATGTTCAAAATGTCTGCCTCGGTTTTCAATGCATAGACTTGCTCGTTCCAAACAAGAGTCCACTGCCCATTGAATCATTTCGGGGTGTTCTCGTACGTAAGCAGCGGCATCCATAATCCGACGCAAGAGTTCCTCTTTCGTTCGTACTTTGGTCTTGTTGACCATCTTTCATAAGGCCCCATAAAAAGAAATTTAACGGGGTTAGGTCCGGAGATCTCGGGGGCCACGACTAATCCAACGATTCCCGTACCGCTGATTCAAGTAATCCGTAACATGACAAAATGTGGTTGCGCCCCATCGTGGTGAAAGAACATCCTGCGCCTCTTCTCCAAGGGCACGTCCTCCATCAAAAGTGGCAATTCGTTGGTCGGGAAGTTCAGATAAATCGGACATTCACCGAGAATCGATGTTGAAAGTTTCCTTCAACGATACCGTGGGAATTTCATCCATTGTTAATTCCATCCCGAATGAATTGTGCTTCATCACTAAACAGTATGCGATTAAGAATTTGGCGATGCATAACCATCCACTGGCAAAATTGAACACGTTTATCGTTGCACACGTTGCAAATGATAGAGATACAAACCCTCATCATGGATGGTTCGCCATACACGTGATGCGGATTCAACAATTCGTCTAGAAATCCTATGAACACTGGTAATTGGGCTACGTTGTACTAGGTCCAGTATGCGCTCATCCACAGCAACGGGCCGTCGTGCTACATGTTCTTCATTACGTGGAACAATTGTCCCTGTTTCCCTTAATCTCTGGTGTGTGTGTGTGTCACTAAACACTTGCCTGTTCGGTATTCGGCGGTTCGGAAAACGTCTTCGATGTTGCTCAACTGCCGCTTTGCTGTTATCATCACAGAATCCATAAATGAAATGGATATCAGTGTATTCAGCGGGTGTGAACTGTTGATTCATTTTTATTGTTCACCGTAGTGCAACAGTATCTCGTACCACAGATCAGAACCAACTGAAAAAGAAAACTGAGGATTAGTAGTGGTAACTTCGTTAACCGAAACTACCACCAGCGCTGCTATCTATCGAATTACACACAAGTAGGGGTTTGTTGTTTGCACATCTTAAAACGTCCGTAGCTCCACAACAGTTAGAAATAGCACCTTTGTTGTATTAACTTTTTTACTCGATATCACACCCTAAAATATGGCACACCGGTTGTGAAACACCCTGTATATATATATATATATATATTTTTTTTTTTTTTACTACAATTCAGAATGGTCCCCTGAGAAGCTTTTGTTACACGCAGACCGTGCATGGAACAAGGAACTCTTCTGGGAAAATTAAATCCACTGTAGTTCGAATAAATAATGGTAAATGACAAATACTGTAGTTTTCGTTTTTCGTTTCACCTTCACCAGCTATCTTAGCAGGTAGCTGGTGAGCGAAGCTATATTGTGGGGCCTCTCTGCTAATGACTTGTCCACGTTGGGCTTCCATCATTTACCATTACTTATTAGGACTAGCGGATTTAATTTCCCCAGAAGAGTTCCTTGTTCCATGCACTGTCTGTATGCAACATACATACATATATACATATATGTTGATGATGCCTGCTTGTTTATACACGCCTAAACGGTTGGAGTAATCTGCATCAATTTTAGTATACATATGAAGGGAGAGGCAAAGAAGGTTTTAAGAACACACCCGCCGCCGATGAACAACTCGCAAACTTTCTGACTGCGGGTTTGAATGCGATCCCATTTGTCCTCAAGGTAGATTTCAAATTATTTAACGATAACGTGTAAGGCCAAAATCAAGATTTTGATTCAGTACGGATGTCGATCAATATCATCATCATCATTAGAATAAATATAACTTTTAGACAAGGCTGAAAATTCAAGATTGAACATCACAGTTCCCCGTCACTACGGTTTTCATTACGTAGTACTACCTTTCTTCCATAATGGTTGGTGGTACTTGGAAAACAGCATGGTGGCAGGAAGTGGTACGTCGACCTATAAAGGTTGGGAACCCCTGATTTAAACAATTTAATTGCAAGAACCAGTTTTTTTTTACAGTAATTTACACAGACACGCCTTTAAGGGAGAATTCCCAGTTAATAAATTTAGGTATTTTATGGAATCATAAGTAGTGAAATGGAGCCATTGTTTACAGAGGGCGTATGATGTACCTTTAAATGCTACAGTGTTATCCCACTAACACCAGCTCTCATAACCCCCTCCTCCCTTTAGTAAAGTCACTTTTAACCCTTTATTCTGTCCTCCCCTTCAAAGACCATAATATCGCTTCTTTAATAAATCCCCCCCCCCTAATAAACCTTTTTGATCCCAACCTCATGATTACCCTTTCCTCTTAATAACTCAAATGTTATCACCCTTCTTTAATAACCCCAACAACCCATTTGCATTGTTCATGAAGGGACAGGCATAAGTAGGTTTTTCGGGTAGGTGGGTGGGGGTGGGGAACAGGGACTTGGCAAGTGCGTGGTTAAGGGATTTCGAGTGCGTGGTCGGGGGTTTACGGGTATGCGAGGTCTTGAGAGGTGCGTGTTCGTGATAGAACGCCGTTATAGCTTCTTCGCGGAAATACCGAGATTGGAAGTTGGATTCCGAATTAAATCGCATTCAAAACCGCCCCGAGAGACCGACTCGGATTAGGAACGAGAAGAAGAAAATTAGGAATGGGAATGAAGCGAAATTCCAAATGGAAAATAAAAGAGAAAACGAATTCCATTGAGGCATCGAAAAAAAAAAAAGGACCTCGGATGCATATGCATGATTATATATATACCGTAAGATGGGGTAACTGGGTACCTACAGGGATAACTGGGCCCTACTAATTTTAAGGTAAATTTCGTTATTATTATTTCCATAAATTTTAGGTACCTTTGCATAGGAAGGTACCTACAATTTAAGGAAATAATTCATACTTTTATATAACGAAATTTACCTTAAACTTAGTAGGGCCCAGTTACCCCATCT
Organism: Bathynomus jamesi; assembly: GCA_023014485.1. Lineage (NCBI taxonomy): Eukaryota > Metazoa > Arthropoda > Malacostraca > Isopoda > Cirolanidae > Bathynomus > Bathynomus jamesi. The sequence continues at coordinate 431,547 of JAJOZX010001421.1, forward strand.
TGCGGTGTATATATATATACACACACCTTACCTTACCTTATAACCTTACAAAGGTTTCGCGCGATGATTTCTCATTTCGCGAAGGTCAAGTTTGTCGCCCCTCCTCTCGAGTTGGCCTGGTGAAGTAGTGAGTTGGATTCTTGCGCTCTCCACCTCACATAGCCAGGTACGCCCGGCTCATCGGGGATTGTTCTGAGCCAGGCGTCTAGTCTTCTTTTGAAGATTTCCACTGCAACTCCCTTCGTGTTTCTTAGGTCTTTGGGCAACTGATTAAACAGTTTTGGTCCTCTCACTACAAAACTATATTTTCTTTCAGGGTTAAGGATGTTCCCTGTCTCGCCTTCAATTTGGGAATACGACACAGTCTACCGTTTCTACTTTCCACCGTTGTTTGGGGAGTTATGGGGTTCAGAGTAAGATTAGGGACTAGTTTCTCCATTATTTTCAAAGTGTAAATAATGGTGTATCCCTCTCTTCTCCTTTCCAGTGAATATAGGTCTAGTTCGCGTAACCTTTCCCAGTAGTTTAGTTCTTTGCACCCATTGATCTTGGCTGTGAAGCTTCTCTGGATCCCTTCCAGCTGTCTAATGTCTTTTTTATATGGGCATGTTAGGACCGAGCAGTATTCCAATTTGGGTATTATCAGGGTTTTCAGTAGAGGAATCATTACATTCCTAACCCTTCGTTTAAAGGTCCTCAATATCTGACCCGTTATTCTCTTTGTTCTGTTTACTGCTATCTTATTTTGTGTTTCAAATTTCACATCATCTGTCATTACAACCCCTAAATCTTTTGCTCTGGAATTTCTCTGAATTTCCTGTCCATTTTGGGTATAATATTCCATGGATTTCAGGTCTTCTCTTTTTCCGTACCGTAATAGCTGAAATTTCTCGGTGTTAAACTTCATATTGTTGTCTTCCGTCCAGTTGTAGATTCTGTTCATGTCGGTTTGTAGAGATCCTATGTCTTCTGGGTTTCTTATTTTTCTACTGATCTTTGTGTCATCCGCAAAGGATGTTACTGTGCTGTCTCTGGTAACGTCCTCATCTATGTCAGTTAGCATGATTATGAATAGTAGTGGAGCTAATACTGTTCCTTGTGGTAGTGAGCTGAAGACTTCTGATTCTGATGAAGATACTCCTTGTACTGTAACGACTTGCCTCCGCTCACTAAGGAAAGTATATATCCATTTCCCTACTTTTCCTGTTATTCCCATATATTTCAGTTTATGTATTATGATTCCGTGGTCACACTTGTCGAACGCTTTAGCAAGTCTGTGTATAGTACATCATAGTTTTCATTACTTTCAAGTGAATCAATAATGTTGTAGTGTTCCATTAGTTGTGATAGGCATGATCTGCCTGACCGAAACCCGTGTTGGTTATCATTGAATTTTTTCTGAGTTTCCAAAAAGTCATAGCTTTTCTGTCTAACTATTCTTTCAAATATTTTAATAAGATAGGATGTAAGCGATACTGGCCTATATATATATATAGTTAGTTAGTTAGTGCATATATTTTCTGGAGCAAAATATATGATGTATCGTATTTAAATTATTCTGATTTCCAATTAATGCAGTAAATTTCTGTTTACAAATTAGATTTTTTTTTATAAATAACTTCAAAATTTTAATAAGATTAAATACCTTCTATCCATTGTACGGATGTCTTTGGCTTATCCACTGAATTATTTGTTACTGAAAGTACCTTTATAATTTTAATTTACATCGTAACCCCATTTATGTAACTGAAGAAACTTCGCTCTTCGACTGATTAATAAAAGAGAAAAACAAAAACAAAATTACCAAAATCTTTGCTGTACTGTTAAGTATTTACTTTATATACTAAATTATTAATTCAGAAGAGTTTTAATTAAGCTACGAATACAGTTTTATTATTTATTATTATTAATAATAATAATGATGATGATGATGGCAGGCTCTCATAAAAAAGTACAATAGTACTTTTAAAAACAACGAAGTTAGAAGTTGAGGAACCAATAATTATCATCATCATCTTGCGTATAACAATGTAACACACGTTTGCGAGAACTAACCTCCACCCCCCCAAACAAAAAAATAAAATATATTCATTATCGTTCAAAATAATGCAGCTAAAAATTATTTAAAAAAAAGATTTTTTTCCAACAGAATGTAAAAATTCAAAATTAAAAAGTGTTAAATGAGTGAGAGTTTCCAAAAAAAAAAAAAAAAAAAAAAAAAAACTAAATTTTTGCATTCCATATTTGCAATTTTCAATATGGAATAGATTTGAATAATATCGAGCGAATAATGTACGATCCGATTACAATATATGTGTGTAGATGCGAAATATTACTGCTCTATTTTCAAGAGTATTTTACAATATGGATTTGTAAATATTTGAATTATTATAATAGTGAATTGGCTTCATAAAATTGTGTGAAGAAAATGCGTATCTACTATGTTAGATATTGTGTAATACTTCATAATCTCTGTGTGTGTGTGTGTGTGTGTGTGTAAGCAACTGGGTGGGTTAAATGAGGTCGAGTGTGTGATAATTTACAAATGTAGTGAGGTAATTTTTTTTGTGAGGTGATACTTTTGGCATCTCGAAACATTAAAAAATTTAATTAAAAAATTGGAAACATTTTTACTGTTGGAAAAATAAGATACGTTACTCTTGAGTAGGTGAAGTTAGGGTAGATTAGCGAGTACTTCGCTATTTAATGACCACAGAAAACACCCTTCGAGCTCTCAGTTGCGCCCGTAACACTTATCACGCCCTTCTCGATCTGATGGCACTAAGATTAGGTTAATTAGTTTGTTTCATACACGGACTTGAAAAAGTCGGTACCTCCCTTATGCGGAGATGTGTGCGTGCGCGTGTGTTAAATATTATAAGGTAAATTTGTATTCGTTCACAATAAGCAAGATACGCGATTACGCGAACTTGGTTAACCTCTGTTTTTTCACCCCCCCAAAAAAAAAGTTCAGAGCGAACCTACAGTAGAACCGACCCTTCTGCAGCCTCTCGTTTTATTTGAAGGATTTGACGGAAACAATTGCTTTCTACTTTCATGTTATACCCGTAACTTCACACTCACAAATGATCAAGGACTTCGCTCGAGTTCATCAACTCTATTTTTAAATACTGTAAACGGCATATCTGTATATCTTTATTCTTTCTCCCTTTATATACACACATACATACACACACGCAAACACGCTTGCGCATCTCCTCATAAGCGAAGTATCGACTTTTTTAAATCTTTATACCTAAAAAACTAATTAACCAAAGCTTATTTAACCAAACCTAACCTCAATCTTAGTGTCATCGAACCAAGAACGGCCTACAAACAGTTTTGGACACACTTGAAGGCTCGTAGGGTGGTTTTTGTTAAATCATTAAATCTAACTTAACAAAACTTAATCAGGACCAACGTAGCTTTATTCCAACAGTAAAAATGTTTCCAGATTTTATATATACACATTTTTTTTTTGATGTTCCGAGGGACTAAACATGTTACCTGAAATAAAATATCCCACAACATCTATGAATTAATTATTATCAGACACGACCTCACTTACGCCCAGTTGCCTATGCACACACACACACACACACACACACACACACACACACACACACGCGCGCGCGCGCGCGCGTACACTCGTTGAAACAATAAATGACTAAAAATCCGTCGACGTGTCTCAACTTGTAGAGTGCAAATTTCATTAATGATAAACGATTTATGTTTGCAAATTGCAAACGGAAATCAATAAAGCTTTAATTATTCTCACAAAACATACTGAGTGCAACAAACCAACTAAATTTTTTTTTTTTTTAAGAAAAACAATAAGATGAATCTATATCAATAAGATATGTTTTTAATTTGAACAAACCATTAGTTGTTATTATCTCTATTGATTTGTATCGAGCACTGTTGTGTGTCAAGTACTTTGCGCGTGGCACCTACATTCAACGGGATGGGACAATTCGACGTGGCCGACTCGATGCGACCCAACTCGATGTGGCCGACTCGATGTGGCCGACTCGATGTCAGGACAACTCGATGTCAGGACAACTCGATGTCAAGCCAAGTCGATGCCAGGCCAAGTCGATGCCAGGCCAAGTCGATGCCAGGCCAAGTCGATGCCAGGCCAAGTCGATGCCAGGCCAAGTCGATGCCAGGCCAAGTCGATGCCAGGCCAAGTCGATGCCAGGCCAAGTCGATGCCAGGCCAAGTCGAAGCATATTGTGCTTTATTATCTTTTAAGGATATTTTAAGAAGAAAAAGTAAAGCATAAAAAATAATTAAGGCTAGGTAAGGTAGGGTAGGTAAGGTAGGGTAGGTAAGGTAGGGTAGGTAAGGTAGGGTAAGGTAAGGTAGGGTAAGGTAAGGTAGGGTAAGGTAGGGTAGGTAGGTTAGGTAAGGTAGGGTTAGGTTAGGTAGGTAAGGTAAAGTTAGGTAGGTTAGGTTAGGTAAGGTAAGGTTAGGTAAGGTAAGGTTAGGTAAGGTAAGGTTAGGTAGGTAAGGTAATTATTGAACTCGGCCTCGGTCTTGGCTTCAGACTCGACTACAACACTGTTTGGCATCGACTTGGCTTGACATCGAGTCGGCCACATCGAGTTGGGTCGCATCGAGTCGGCCACATCGAATCGTACCCAACCCACATTCAAATATGTAGTCATGTTTAAATATTTATCGCTTGTTTATGCCCTCCTCTCATATATATATATATATAATATATATATATATATATATATATATATATATATATATAAAATTAAAAGGTTTATTGGCAGACAAGAGTCCATATGACAAATATTATTAATACAAGGACAGTTCACATGCTAAGGATAGAAATATATACAGTTGATTAGAAATAATACAGTAATGTCTAAGTGGAGTTACAGACAGACGTTCTCGTACCAAGAATTCCATAGCTTAGAGGACAAACGGAAGGACCCATGGATAGATTGGATAATCGGGTTGGGTTGGTTGATTTTTTAATGCTTTGCATTGGACTGTATTGAGCACGTCTTGTTACTTCTAGGAAGCTTGGGATATTGCGGTAGCAAACATTTGCGAAGCTGAGCATCTCGGGGGTAATTTATGTAAGAGTCTAAAAGACCGGTTGAACAGTAAATTTGGGGTTCTGCCAGAACTTTTTTTATAATTCACCTAGAGTTGCTGTCCGTATATATTACTGCAGAAAGTACGAAAGTGTGTCTTTAGCTTCACTTGTACAGAACCGGAAGTTCCTTATAGTCATATTCGCTTTAGCACAAAGGCTTCGAGATTGTTTTCTTATATCTGAGTCATCATTCAAGGAGCTGATGATAGTTTGCTCCAAATACTTAAACTCTTGTACTTCCTCAATTACTTCACCTCTCATTTTAAACCTAATATCAGCTGGCTGATTACAGCTTTTAGGATGAAATTGCATAACGTTAGTTTTAGTAACATTAAAAAGAATATCATGTTTCTGCAAATACATTTCGCAGACTTTTAGTAGCCGATCAAGACCTTTAACAGAGGGACTTATTAACACCATATCATCGGCATAAACTAAGTTATTTATCCTTATGTTATCTATACAACATCCCACTGTTGCTTCATTAAGTGAAGCAATTAATCCGTCAATATACACATTAAACAGCATAGGAGAGAGCAAGGAGCCTTGTCTCACCCCGCAAGAGGCGTCAAAACATTCGGATAGTACATTGCCCCACCTAACGGTGAAAAATCGGTGGGAATACCAAAATTTTCAATAAATTTAATATGTACATGAGCACCTTCCTGTCTCTTCTAGTTTTTTAAATAAAATATTGTGGTTCACACTATCATATGCCTTACTTGTATCTAGGAAACGGCTATAAATAGTTGAATTACTGTCAGTGTATTTAGATATTATTTCTTTAAGTACATAGATATACAGGTCAGTTGAGAGGGACCTTTTAAAACCAAACTGATTAGGAAATGTCCATAGGCAATCATTTAATCGGAGTAACAAGAGTTTTTCAGTAGTTTCGAGAAGCAAGAAGCGACAGCAATAGGCCTGTAATTATTGCTGGACAGAATATCTCCATACTTATGTTTGACCAGGGGCAAGATATATACCCTCATGAACTTTGCAGGGAAATAGCTATGAGAAAGCATGACTGGTAAGAACAATGATATGCGCAGACATACCGCGTCATTGGCATATTTTAAGTGCTCATTCGACAGGTCATCTATCCCTGATGCAGAACCAGTCTTTAACTCTTTAATTAACCTCTTTACTTCAGGAAATGATATCAAAGTATTTTCCCTTGTCCCTCCCACAGTCGTTTCGCTGCAATCTAAAGATTATCCCTACTCACACTGTTAAGAATGTTTGAGTCGTGTTTTTTCCACAGCTTTGCAATTTCATCCTCTCCCGACACCCCATCGATTGTCGGAGGGAGAACACTTTTGACACCCGTTTGATTCTTAACAAATTTCCAAAATTTGTTATCGTTATTTATGTGAACTTCACAGGCTTTTGATACATATATACTAGTGGTGCACCGATTAATCGGTATCGGCACCTGGCATGCCGATATTAGGAAAATACCTCGCATTGCCGATTAATCGGTAAGATGCCGATACCGATTAATCGGTGCACCACTAATATATATTGAGCGGCAGAAAAATCGGCCCACTTGGAATATCGCAAAAAGCAAAACAGTGGGCAAGCTTCTGTTTATAAAAGTTTTAAAATTTGAAAATATAGTCTCAGGCAACCAAATAACGAGACAAAACGTCAGCTGCAAACACACACTAGCTGTAGCGAATTTTCAACTTCTTTTAAGAATTCGACAGTCTGACATTTAGTTGCTCTTAGACTGCTACTTTTTTCTTCCACTAGTGGGAGTAGGCATTTCCGTTTAGTAACAGATAGACTTCTAATTCGTTTGAGTTTCAGAATTGGACATTCACAATGAATTTGAGTGCCGTGAACGTCGCAAGAGTCGTCGCCCTAAATGAAGATGGTCGGAGCCAGCGTTACGTCGCCGATGCGCTACGAATTCCAAGAACAACTGTTCGACGTATCTACCAACGTTATGTGGAGACGAGAGTACACCTCTAGACCAGGATGTGGAAGATCGCGCTGCACATCTGCCCGTGACGATCGTTTCATCGTCTTGAGTGTTTTGCGAGATCGTCGCTTGACTGCCACAAACATCCGCAATGGGCTGGAAAGGTCTCGAGACGTCAGTGTATCGGAGAGAACTGTTAGAAGGGACTTATTGAAAGTGGCTTACATGCTAGACATCCAGCAATAGGTCAGGAATTGCTCCCACACCACCGCAATGCTCGTCTTGCTTTCGCTCGTGAGCATGTCGATTGGCCTATGGTCCAATGGGGACGAGTATTATTCATGGACGAATCAAGATTTAATCTTCGAACATCCGATGGGCGGGAAAGAGTGTGGAGAAGAACAGGAGAAAGATTCGCCCCGTGCACTTTTACGGAGGGTTGCTTTTGGAGGAGGCTCAGTCATGGTCTTGGGTGGTATCACTTCAAACTCGCGCACAGAGTTCGTCGTTGTTGGTGGTGGGTCATTGACGTCCGCAAGATGCGTGGAAGAGATCTTGCTGGAGCATGTGGTCCCTTTTGCTTCTTTCGTTGGCGAAGACTTCCTTCTACAGCACGTTAACGCTGGACCCCATGCGGCAAGAACCGTTAGCGATTTCCTTGACGAAGCTGGAATTCGAATCGAGTGGCCTTCCCGAAGTCCGGATGTGAACCCCATAGAACATCTCTGGGACACGATGGGACGGCGTCTTAGGGCTCGTCTAGTAGCCCTTAACACACTACAGGAGCTACAACAAGCTTTAACTGAAGAGTGGGAGGGAATCCCACAGGATGTGATCGCCGATCTCATTCATGGGATGAACCGACGAATGGCTGCAGTCATTCAAGCTAGGGGAGGCAACACCTCTTAACTCTGGATCACAATTTTTTTTTTTGTCATTTTTGTACATTATTTTTTCATGATAAATTGTATTAAGCAGGTGTTTGAAGATTTTTTAATGTCCTCATAGACTAAATTTTCAAATTTTAAAACTTTTATAAACAGAAGCTTGCCCACTTTTTTGCTTTTCGCGATATTCCAAGTGGGCCGATTTTTCTGCCACTCAGTGTGTGTATATATATATATATATATATATATATATATATATATATATATATATATATATATATATATATATATATACAGGGTGGGGCACGGGAACCAAGTGTTTTTGGAATAATCAGGAAAATGATATTTATTTTGTAAAGAAAATATATTGGTAGAACAACATTCGTAAGAACATAGCATTTCATGTCATAATAATCATGTACCGAAAATTATATCTGGCATATGATGTCCTTGGCCGTCGACGCATTGTTGAAGGCGTTTACGAAAATTGGCCTCCACTCTTCCCAGCAGGTCTCTGTTGATTTGGATGATTTGTTGACGGATCGCTTCCTTCAATGCATCTAATGTACGGGGCTTGTCCTCGTAGACACGTGACTTGAGGTACCCCCATAGAAAGAAGTCACATGTGGACAAGTCAGGGGACCGAGGGGGCCATGCAATGTCACCAAATCTCGAAATGAGATGGTTGGGAAACAGGGGGCGAAGAACAGCCATTGACGCTCTGGCGGTGTGTGGCGTGGCCCCATCTTGCTGAAACCACAAATGTCGACGAGCAATACGCCTTCTTCGTAACTCAGGGATGAAAAGGTGTTCACCATCTCAATGTAACGCCCAGATGTTATGGTAACGGTAACCCCATTTTGTTCGAAGAAATAGGGACCGATGACGCCAAACTTTCCCACCGCGCACCAAACTGTAACCTTAGGGCTATGCAGCGGTTTTTCATGGAGTTGTCGCGGATTTTCAGCAGCCCAATACCGACAGTTTTGATTGTTGACGGCCCCATTAAGGTGGAAATGGGCTTCATCACTCATTACCACCATCATGTTTTCATTCTGCTCATAAAGTGCAAGCATTTCCTGTGCAAAATTCAGTCGTTGGGGGCAATCGTTTACATTCAATTCCTGCACCATCGCTAACTTGTATGGGTGAAAATGTAATTCTTCATGCAAAATCCGTCTAACAGTACGATTGCTGATTCCGAGTGCAGCTGAATGTCTCCGAGCAGAGCGGCCTGGGCTTTGCAACATCGCTTGTCTGACCCTTTCAACGTTCTCTGGAGTACGCACAGTGCGTTGCGGCCCCTTCGGTTTTGTTTTCATTATTGAGCCTCCTGTTCGAAGATTGTTAACCCAACGTAAGATTGTGTCACGAGCGGGAACAGAGTCATTTCGATGAATGTTGAATCTGCGGCGAAACGCACGCTGAACTGCTGTCACTGACTCGCCACTCCTAACAAAATGATCATACGCGAACATGCGGTGTTCTAACGTCCACTGCTCCATGATGGCATCTGAAAGATAAAGGTGCGTGTTAGTTAAAGTTAAATGCTATGAACCCAGGAATGGAATGCTACCTACCGCACGCCCCTCCCATTCCTAATGGCCGATTACTAGCTATTCAAAAAACACTTGATTCCCGTGCCCCACCCTGTATATATATATATATATAACATTTGGACTTGCACATATTATATCATCTAACAACTTCAATATGTATGCATTTCTTATAGGCTAAACACGTACACACTATCTACATATATACAGGGTCTCAGGAAAATTTATTTTAAATTAAATTTACAAACGTAAAAACATTGGAACTAAAATAAATGTTCAAATTGATGTTTTGGAACCTTTTTATTTTGTTGCAAGTAGAATAACACGCAATGGTTAAAATGGAGTGTAACTCGCTTTCATACCAGCCATTGTGTTATTCTTTCATACTTGCAACAAAAAAAGAGTCCCAAAACAAGACATAAATTAGAACATTTTAGTAAATTTAATTTAAAATAAATTTTCCTGTGAGATCGGAATTGTGGGACACCCCGTATATAAAATTCAGCATATTATTCTATTAACTTTTGTTATATCTATAAAACTGATATTACAAATGTTTTCACATCAGTGAACTTTGTAATGAATAAAAGTAAAATTCAATTAATATTATATTTTAAAAAATAGAGAAAAAAATCTGATCGGAAGCTTTGTCTGTAATTAAATTCTTTGTAACTATTTTTAGCATTATGCAATTAAAACTATATAATATATATATGTTAACCGCTCCGTCTATGGCCTTGGTTGGTTCGAAATCGACGGGGGTTCTGGTTTGGTGGCAGCAACGGATTTGGTTACTCGTAGTAGTTTCTTCTATACTACTCTCCGAGTTATTCTTCTTGTGGATCGGAGGATTCTGTAGAGCTCTCTGAAGGTTCCCCAATTCTTCTTGTAACGTATTGGGAAATTATTTTTCTCTATTTTAATGACTAAGTTCTCTGACGAGAGCAAGGCTCGAAGGAGAAGATAAAGACTTTTTCTTACCGTAATTTACTGCTAAAATGTGCAGGCAGTGCTCAGCCTCCAAGTCTAATTTTGAATAATAATTTGAAAATTTACATGGGTTTATATACCCAGATTTTGTGGACATCATTATTATTTAATGTTGACTTGGTTAGTTTTAATCCTCTATAGGCTGCATTATTTTTGCACAATATTTGAAGATAAAGTAAATTTTTTAGATGTGGCAACGTTTAAACAGATAAACCAGATATTTGAGGATGAAGCCATATTTTTATCTTAAACCGCATAATTTCAGATCTGATGCTATCATGATGTGCCGAGTTAACTAAAAATGGAAATTGAACTATGCATCTTTACACTAAAATATGCATATGAGCAAAAATAAAAGGTTTAAGATTTACAATTAAACGTTTAGGCAAGACATGACCTCATTTTTTATAACGGAGAGAGAATGTATACAAAAAATGAACATTGCAAAATTTAATCAGGATTCATTATTAAGCTAAATAAAAAAAGATGATTAGGTAATTTAAAAAGTCGCCAATTATTTAGCAAAAAATAGAAAGCAAAAATCAAAATTTCATCCAAACTCGCGTTAGGCGATTTTGGTCCTTATGTAAAAATGAATATTTGAATATAAAGATTATATAAATATAAGTACTCTATGAATATAATAAATATAAGGATTTATATAAAGATTATATAAGTACACGGATTAGGTAAACCTAAGGATTATATTAATATAAATATATAAGAATATACAGGATTATATAAATATACGAAGTATATAAATGGACAAGAATTATATAAATGAATATAGGAATTATTCATTGCTCATTTTTACACACACACACACACACACATATATATATTCTGGACTGTGTAGAGGCAATCAGATAAAACCGGTTTTGTTGTAACGATATCCCACCCATTCCAGATTGTGTAGAGGTAACCAGGTAAAACCGGTTTTATGTTATAGCGCCAGTGCTTTTTAAACTTTTTCAATGTCATTCACTCTTGAGTCATTGTTACAAAATTTCATTTACCCCCGACTTCCCTTATAATTTGTTTATGTTCAACTCAACTTATGAAGCAAAAATATGCCCAAAAAACCTAACCTCTCAGATTAGATTAAGGATAAAATTGTAATGCAAATATAATTAGACACAATTATACATAATACTGTGAAAAATATATTTTTACAATGATTTGGAGAAATTCCAATTGAGTTAATCTGCACTATAAGCTGTGTGTATTCATATAAAAAACATCTACACACCAAAACAAAGCTTCTTCACAATGGCTTCTTATACATAATACTATGAAAAAATATTTTTACATGAATACTTTTAAAGAAGTGCACATAAACCAGCACCACCATATTGAAAAGTCTGAATCTCTCAAATGTTTGGACTTTATAGTAGTAAATACCATTTTTTCCAAAATCATTCAATTCTTACATTTTACTTACCTTATAAGCAATCTTTATTACTCCAAATCTGATGATTATCATCATTGACTGAATCAGTTTGATAGATATAATTATTTAAGGTTTTATATATATTTTCTTTATGCGCTTCATTAATATCTTTGGCCTACTGATATATCATTTCTGCCTCAGTTTATGCTTTATTTAATTATAAAATTTTTGAAATGCTTTGTCAAATATCTGGAAAGTAAATAAAATAATAAAGTTAAGCTAAATTACTATTTGAAACTCTTACAAATGTATCGCTATATTTCTCATTATTAACAGCATAACATAACTTAACACTATCACAAATTACCAGTTCTATTTTATAATTAGATAAAATTTAGTAACTCACTATCACTGGCAATAAGAAAGTCTGTACAGATGCCAACTAATCTATATTTACCAGGTCAGGCAGTTACCAGTTTCAAACCTGAGCAAAAATTATAATTCAGTCTAGTTTAGCTCATTCACCCTTATTACTTCATTCATCCCTAAGATTCCATTCACCCTAACAATTTTTATTCACCCTTGGGTGAACCATTCACCACTTTAAGAAGCACTCTATAGCCTAATATAGTCTACACTCATTCCACACGTTGGTTCAGTATCGATTACAATGGAAAGGAGTAAAGACGTTCGCTTCAAGCAACGTGTCGTAATTGAATTTTTGACCGCGGAAAGTGTTGCTCCCGTAGACATTCATCGGCGAATGCAAGCTGTGTACGGCAAACAGTGTGTTGATGTGAGTACCATTCGACGTTGGGCGAGGCAGTGTAAAGGAGGAGAGGCACAGCAAGAAGATTTGCGAGACAAACCGCGAAGTGGAAGGGCCTGTAACGGCAACCGACGCGTCTCATCGGAACTACGTTGACGAACTGATTCGTGGAAATCGTCGCATTAAACAAAATGAAATTGCTGCAATTCTCGATATCTCCAAAGAGCGAGTGGGACACATTATCAGTACTCTCGGTTACCGAAAGGTCTGCACCAGATGGGTGCCTCGCATGCTCACTGCCGAGATGAAAACTGAGAGACTACGAATTTGCCAAGAAAATCTGCAGCGCTTCGAAAATGAAGATGAATTTCTGCACAGCATTGTGACAGGAGACGAGGCGTGGGTCCACCATTATGACCCTGAAAATAAACGGCAATCCATGGAATATCGGCACAAAAATTCAAAGTTTAAAAATCAGCTGGAAAAGTGGATGATGATTGTTTTTGGGATATCAATGGTGGTGTTCTCAAAGACTTTACCGAAAGAGGGACAGCAATCAACTTCGCACGTTATATTGACTCTGAAGAAGTTGGAAAAACAGATCAGGAGGGTTCGCACCCACAAAAAACAGTCATTGTTCACTATGACAACGCACGGCCTCACACCAGTGTTTAAACGCGAGAAGCAATTGAGGATCTGCAATTCACCGTCTTGCCGCATCCACCATATAGCCCCGATTTAGCACCATGCGATTTTCACCTCTTTCCTAAACTTAAAGAACATCGTGGAAATCGCTCCGAGTCTGACGAAGAAGTTAAGGCCGCTGTGAAACTTTGGTTTTCGGAGGGAAAATGAGAACGAAAACCTTAACATTAATTTACTATTACAAGTTAACACGGTAGTTAAACTACTTCAGGTGGATTTCTGTCTTCCAATGAGATTGGAGCTGTTGGCCTTGGATCCTCAACGAGATCTCGCTTTACTAAACCGTAAAGTGACGCTCGATTTCCCGCTCAGTGACTTCCAACCTCACTTCCCCGTCAAGTCCAAACCATTCATAAGACTCTGCCTGATAATTGTATCGTTTAAATTCCTTTTAAAGATATCATCAAGAGTTGTAATATAAATATTAATTTGACGTAATTTAGTCTTAATTGGCGATCACTCAAGTTTTAAATTAACACTGGTATTGATTATACTTGAACGATCAAAATTTTCACTCACTGATGACAAATGCAAATTTTAGCATACCTAATTTTAAATATAAACTCGACACAATAGCCGTAGTTATAACAATATTTACAGAGATCTTACAAACTTTATATTTACATCGACCGCGAACAGGAATAATAAAATTATTCTCAACTAATTAGTCACCCCTAAGAAATTAACAAATTGACGCGCCTTTTCAACCGTGAACGTACCTCCTTTAAGGGAATCATTCTCGCAGGAGCTCCTCCATTAGCCTTGATCTTAGTCGACTCTTTGGGCGGCAAGGAAGCGTTTCAAAGCTTCATAATATGGTTGATCGCACCGGTCTTAAGTTTAGAGTGAAGAAAGATGGACGGTAGCCGGTGGGCGATGAGAATTTTTTCTGGCCTCTTCTTGCCGTTTCTGAGGATGAGTCGAAAAACTATGTGGTATTCTGGCCTCCCTCGCGGGGAATCTTAGTTTTTATGGGCAGCATGTTCGTTCGTTTGTTCAATCGGTTCCAATATTGTAATGCAAATAATATTAAGCGTGACCAATAGTTTTCAGTGACAATTCAAATCGTTTGTTACGAATTGAATTGTTTGAGAAAATTTTTACTAAAAAAACATGTGGAAAGGCATTGAACAAAGAACACACCATACAAATTAAATACATAGGAAGAGGGTTGAACCCTTTTGAAATGGGTTTTAATTTCCTTATTTGGCGACCACTCAAACTTTTAAAATGAGCAATCCAATTACAAATATAGAGTTGAAATTCAAAATCGTACAGGGTTAATGGGCTAATTTCGAGAAAGAAAGAGGTTTTCTTAATTCTCACAACGTGAGAATTATGTACAAAGCTCCGAGTTTTACCGGGATGAATTTCAAAAACTCATTTATTGTCTGTGTAAATGTATCGAGGTAGTGTGTGATTTTATAGAAATGTAATGTATCGTTTTGAAGAATAAACTCAAAGGTACATATCTGCTTTTGTTTCGATAAAATCCTTCAACCCATTTAAAATTTATTTGAGTAGAGGAATTACTTTTCAGCCCACCCTCGTGTTTTATATATATAAGGGGTTCCAAAAAATCTTAGCCCCCCATTTGCAGCTTACATGTTTACTTATATCGAAATAGTTTTTAGTGATTATAAAAATATATAAAATTCTTTATTGCAGGTATTAAAATTACTCTAGCTGATAAAGTGATAATATAATGGCTTCTCAATTAATTGGTGATTCGGAGAGGCAACGTGTGATAGATTGCATACGAGCAATAACATTTCGGGAAGCTCGTGATGCTGGAGCCACCTTTATAACACGTTCATGGGTTGCCAAAAAGTTGCGAAGAAGTGAGGACTTCGTCAAAAGAAATTGGAATAAAACTTTAGATGAATGTGAAATGGATACAACCAAATCTGGGCCCCAAATTTGCCACTCTCTCAGGAAACAAAGAACATCATTGAAAGCGGTACGCGTAAGCGGAAAAACAGCTGTGCTAAACTTTCTAGAGAGATCGAAGTGTTGAGAGGAAAGATCGTTAGTGGTGAGATCATTCGACTGTACCGTCATAGGCAAGGTTTAAAGCCTTGGCATGAACTTCCAAAGCCAAGAAAAACTCAACTTAACATCGATGACAGAATGTGGTTTGCCCATTATCTTGAAGATTGGGATGTGGATGATTTCATGCATTTAGCTGTCTCCGATGAATTTTTTGTTTACGTAACACGTCGGCCTAACTACCAAAATGATCGAGTGTGGGCCACAACACCAGATGAAATCGATGACAATGAACATTATCGCGAATTATTAAAAAGTCCAGACTGTGTTGGTGTGTTTGTTTTGTTCACTGCAAAGAAGCTCATGTGGGTGCTGAAGCCAAATGGTCAGAGTTGGGATGGACAGTATTTTCGTGATATTATTCTATCCCATGTCATTCCTCTTCTAAGAAACGCAAACAATGTTATGGATGTCGATCAGGTCACACTTCTGCACGATAAGGCCCCTGCTTTAAGGCATTAGCCACTCAACAGTTGTTGCGGAACCATGAGATCGATTTCTTTGGAAATGAAGAATGGCCAGGAAATTCTCCCGACCTGAACGTCCGTGAACACATTGGATCAGTTATAAAGGACAAGGTTGAATGTCTCTCGTTTCAAGAACCTGCAGCAAATCGATTTTCGAAGGATACAATGACGCAACACATTGAAACTGTTTCAGCAAATTTGCGTAACGATCAAGATCTATTCACGTCACTTTTGGCAAGCTACCCAAAGCGAATTCAGGCTGTCTTGGAAGCCAATGGCGGGAACACCAAGTTTTAATTGTTTCTCATTAAATGCAGGATTAAATTCTCTTTTGTAAGGTATGTTTAGTTTTACTGTACCTCTAATGGTTTAGGCCATGGGCGGGGGGGGGGCTAAAGTTTATTGGAGCCCCGTATATATAATGTTACGGACAAAGCCCGGCAGTTGGACAATGCGCGCATTGTCCTCCCACATTTGACAGTCTGATCTATACACCGATATGGTCAAGTTTCACTGGTATATGTACATTAAGATACAAATTCGACATGCACACCATTCGGAGCATGAACTTTGTCACAACAGTACTCCATTTCCCTCCACACATTGTCTAACATCGCGGGTGTACCGTTGTGACATAGTTCGTAATACGAATGGTGCGCATGTCGAATGTGTACTCTAATGTACAGTATGTACATAAACCAGATGAAACTTGACCATATCGGCAATGAGTTGTGCGCATATTAATCTGTTCTCATTATTCAAAAATATATGGCGCCTCAAAGTTGTTACCTTTCAATGTGGACACCGTGTATAATTATTTCAGACTTTGACCAGCCCCAACTGGACAACATGCGAAGTGTTCAACTGTCTTAGGTTAGATTACATTTATAATTATGTTAATTATATCTCGCACATTTGTTTCCGTAATAAAAGAAGACTGAACAAAGCAAATCATGTTTTTATTATACTAAAGTGAAGTACAGGTATGGGACATTGTGACACCCATAGCTAGTATACACAACACGGGTCTGCTTCTTAAAAGTCACATCTTTTAAATGCTTTCTATTACACTTGCTGAGTTGCAACAACAGAGTCTAATTTAATATAGAGTTCAACAATTTTTAATCAGCGTTGGCATATCGTCATGTTCCATCATTCAAATCTCGAGGGCTTCACCTATAACGCACAAAAATAAATAATTAATTATACAGATATTTCTTTAAAATATATATAATAAAATTGTGTCGCATATAAATGCCATACCATATATATATATATATATACAGGGTGGGCGGAAAGTAGCTCCTTATTTTGGATTGGTAAAAAAATACGTATATTATCCATTTATTTCAGAAGAAATAATATGAAAAGGTAGGCATACATGGTAGGTTTTCTCTAAAATTCAATGTGGGCTCCAACTCTTTCCACCAGCTTCTGGAGCCGCCCAGGAATGGCGTCCACTGACTTTAGCAGGAACTCCGGCGGGATGGAGGACATGACTTCCCGAATTCGGTCCTCCAGTTCTTCCAATGTCCTCGGTTTGGTGCGGTAGACTTCTTCCTTTACCCACCCCCAAAGAAAGAAGTCGCACGGTGTCAAGTCGGGGCTCCATGCGAATGTCGCAGTCCTCGTCCGAGAGAGATTGGCAGTAATGCGGCTTCCACGCACGCCAGTTCAGCTCCTTCTTCAGCACAGTTCGCACTGAGTAGCGGGAGAGTCCACTTTCCCGAGCTGCCTGGCGAGTTGACTTTCGTGGACTCCGTGCGAACATTTCCTGAACTGCCTGCACCGTCTCCTGGGCCCTGGATGTCGAAGGGCGACCACATCTTCGAACATCTGCCACAGACCCCGTGGTCATGAGCTTCGAGTGGCAGTTCTTGATTGTTTTTGGGTCCACTTGGGCACGTGGTCCGTGAATGGCCCGCCACCATCTTTGAACTCGAACGACAGATTGCCAAACTTCGTACCGTGCCGCCAACTGGGCACGCTCCTGCAGTGTTAAACGCTCAGCCATGTTACCCTTCAATCTGAAATGAAAAAAAAAATGAACGTTACAATTGTACCACTTTAGAGAACACTTTAGAGAAAAAAATTACCGTTACAATTGTACCACTTTAGAGAACACACCATAACAATATAACAATACAATCACAATTTATACATAATTTATATGTAATTTAAATTAGGGAGCTACTTTCCGCCCACCCTGTACATATATATATATATATATATATATATATATATATATATATATATATATCTATATATATATATATATATATATATATAATATATATAGTTGCTTGTACCCTGTGGTGAATGGACGTGTTGTTTTGCTCTCTCTATTTAACACCCAAATTAGAAGGAAATAATCTACTCGGCGGTTTATTCTGTTTGCACCCTTGCACCGAAAGTGTATAAAGTATCAGTGAATCCGTGCATATAAATTACAAAGTGAATTTCATTAAAATTAAGAAAGTGCAATACAGTTTACATAATTTATCACCAATTTTAACGTATATATTCAAAACGAAATACGGTTGGCATTCGAGAAAGTTTGAAACAAAGCAGGAAAAAGGTCATAAAACACAAAGGTCAGAAAACCCTGGAAATACCCTCGACCATCGAAAGGAAAGAAACAGGAATAAAAATAAAAATAAATAAAGAATTTGTGCGGGTATTTCTTCTTACGCTAATTAAGGAATATCATGGATATGGGCCAAAATTCTCACTTAATCTGTAATTTGTGCAATTTAGTAACAACGGAAAGCCTAGCGATTAGGTGTGATTTCTGCCAACGATTAAACGACTTTAACTGCATGAATTGGAATGATCGGGAAATAACTCTTGTCTCAAACGCGAAACAAGTCGTGGGAATCAAATTTCTATGTGGCGCATGTACACAGACTGTAAATTCTTTCGCGGTCTTTAAAGAAATGGAGATAGTAGACTCGAAAGCTACAAAAAAGAATGAAATAATGGGGACGCATGTGTCCGAAATGGTCCCAACGAAAAACAGGGTGGATGAGAGAGAAGACGAAATAACGATTAACAGCATAATAACGAATAACAATTTAATAACAAATAACGATATAACAATATAATACGGAAGGAAGACATAGATGAAAGGAAAGAAATAAGTAAAAGTGGCGAAGTAGACAAACGGTCCAACGAGCGAAATGATAAAAAGATAACTAAAAACGTAGCAAATAAACAACCAAAGAAAAATAATGATAATGCCAAAACTAAGAACTTGGAAAATAATAAGAAAGAAAGCAGAAGCGTAGAAAATATCGTATGCAAATACTACGCGAAAGGAAACTGCAGATATCGGGATGGGCAATGCATATATGCACATCCCACATTATGCAAAATGCATTACACAAGTGGATACTGCAAGTTTGATAAGAAATGCATCTTCCACCATCTTACGGTCTGCAACACTTATGAAAGATATGGGAGTTGCAAATACGAAAAAAAATGCCGATACCACCACCACCCTCAAAGGAACGCAACGAGGGAACAGAAAAAACGAACATCAAAGAAGAGTGGCAATTTTTTAGACGCAGCCAACACATTTCAGCTGCTAAATACTCTCCAGCAATTACAAAACCAGCTGACAAATATAAATATAGAAATCCGAGAGCCGGACAGAAGGTACGAACAGAGACACTTCATGCGTTATCAGGACAGCAGGTACCGACAAAGATAAAAAGAGGTAAATTCTCTGAGGACCACAAGGCAACGAAACCGGCACCCCATTGGAAAACAAAGCGGAACCACCTGTATGCGAAAAAGAAAGAGAAAAAATAAAAATAATCCTAGCCAACATACAGGGACTTAAATCAAACCAGTCCACGAACAAAGTTGCATACCTGAAAGGACTCATGCAAGAAGCCGGAGCTGACTTTGCATGCCTCACGGAAACTCATCTAAAGGACTACCAGGCGAATTGTGAAAATTGTGAGTCCTGTATTCACAAAAAAGAAATACAAATTGACAACTATAACATCCTCCGAGCCGACAGAACAGTGAGACGTAAAGGAGGATGTGCTATTTACACACGCGAAAGGCACATAGCAGAAATGGCTATAAGTACCTCAAACAACTACGTAGAATGTGTAGCAGCAAAAATTGAAAAATTAAATATGGTACTAATTGTAATGTACAGACTCCCAAACACACCAACCTCAAAATTTTCAGATTCCATTACAGAGGTAAGAAACTTAGTAAAAGATCTACACTCTCCAACCCCAAATATTTTTCTCTGTGGTGATTTTAATTTCCCATTCATGAAATATAAAAGGATAGGAAAAATATATGTATACACCAGGACAAGGGGGGCACACGAGAAGACCAGGAGCAGGTAAAAATGCTACTAGCTTTAGCTGATGAATTTATGTTAACGCAAGAAATAACAGAAAACACAAGAAAAAACAACTGCCTAGATTTGGTATTCACAAACAACAGTAATCTAATTGATAATGTAGAAATATCCCCAATTATGATATCAGACCACAACATCATTGAAATAACAACTAATATAGGGGCAACAGGAAAGGAAAGAACACGCACAACAGAAAGAAGCAAATTCGAAATTTTTAATTTTCACTCCAAAGCTATAAACTGGGAAGATGTGACATCCAGCATGGAAGTAATAGATTGGAAAACCATTTTCGAGGCCAAGACAACGGAAGAGATGCTAATGACGTTAGAGGAGAAGACGCTAGAAATTATGGAAAAACATGTCCCAAAGATACAACAAAGGAAAGAGAAGCAGGTTCGAAAGACAAAAGAGGGCATTGTTCCGAAAGAGAAAAAGAGTGACTGCAAAATTAAGTAATTGTAAAGATAACATCAGAAAAATATTAAATGATAAACTACAAAGTATCGATGTCGTCATACAGGAACAAATCGAGAAGCATACAGAAAAAGAAGATGACGACGCTATAGAAGCGATAAAGGCTAACTCAAAGTACTTCTATAATTTTCGCAAAAAGAAAGTCGAAAAACCAAGCGACTATCGGACCTTTAAAAAATGAGAACAGTGATTTATCGGATGATCTAACAGAAGTATTTGAAATATTAAGAGCTCAGTACGAATCATCTTTCAGTATCCCAAAAACTGACAAACTGGTATGCGATAGAAACGCGTTCTTTGAAGAAGAACCAGAAGGGGAAAGTATAACGGATTTCGACTTTACGACGGATGATATTACACAAGCCATAGGGAAACTAAAAACACACTCAGCGGCAGGACCGGATAAATGGAATGCCACACTGATCAAAAACTGCAAGAATGCAATCGCTGAGCCCCTATACTGGATATGGAGACGATCATTAGACACGGGAGAAATACCGGGCATCCTGAAGAGTGCGAACATAGTCCCAATATATAGAGGAGGAGATCGATCCGAGGCCAAAAACTATATGCCAGTGTCGCTTACATCTCATCTCACTAAAATATTTGAAAGAATAGTTAGACAGAAAATCTATGACTTTTTGGAAACTCAGAAAAAATTCAATGATAACCAACACGGGTTTCGATCAGGCAGATCATGCCTATCACAACTAATGGAACACTACAACAACATTATTGATTCACTTGAAAGTAATGAAAACTATGATGTACTATACACAGATTTTGCTAAAGCGTTCGACAAGTGTGACCGCGGAATCATAATACATAAACTGAAATATATGGGAATAACAGGAAAAGTAGGGAAATGGATATATAATTTCCTTAGTGAGCGGCAGCAAGTCGTTACAGTACAAGGAGTATCTTCATCAGAATCAGAGGTCCTCAGCTCGGTACCACAAGGAACAGTATTAGCTCCACTACTCTTCATAATCATGCTAACTGACATAGATGAGGACGTTACCAGAGACAGCACAGTAACATCCTTTGCGGATGACACAAAGATCAGTAGAAAAATAAGAAACCCAGAAGACATAGGATCTCTACAAACCGACATAAACAAAATCTACAAGTGGAGTGAAGACAACAATATGAAGTTTAACACCGAGAAATTTCAGTTATTACGGTACGGAAAAAGAGAAGACCTAAAGTCCAAGGAATATTATACCCCAAATGGACAGGAAATTCCAGAGCAAAAGATTTAGGGGTTGTAATGACAGATGATGCGAAATTTGAAACACAAAATAAGATAGCAGTAAACAGAGCAAAGAGAATAACGGGTCAGATATTGAGAACCTTTAAACGAAGGGATAGGAATGTAATGATTCCTCTACTGAAAACCCTGATAATACCCAAATTGGAATACTGCTCGGTCCTAACATCCCCATATAAAAAAGAAGACATTAGACAGCTGGAGGGGATCCAAAGAAGCTTCACAGCCAAGATCAATGGGTGCAAGGAACTAAATTACTGGGAAAGGTTACGAGAAGTAGACCTATATTCACTGGAAAGGAGAAGAGAGAGATACACCATTATTTACACTTGGAAAATAATGGAGAAACTAGTCCCTAATCTTACTCTGAATCCCATAACTCCCCAAACAACGGTGGAAAGTAGAAGCGGTAGACTGTGTCGTATTCCCAAATTGAAGGCGAGACAGGGAACATCCTTAACCCTGAAAGAAAATAGTTTTGTAGTGAGAGGACCAAAACTGTTTAATCAGTTGCCCAAAGACCTAAGAAACACGAAGGGAGTTGCAGTGGAAATCTTCAAAAGAAGACTAGACGCCTGGCTCAGAACAATCCCCGATGAGCCGGGCGTACCTGGCTATGTGAGGTGGAGAGCGCAAGAATCCAACTCACTACTTCACCAGGCCAACTCGAGAGGAGGGGCGACAAGCTTGACCTTCGCGAAATGAGAAATCATCGCGCGGAACCTTTGTAAGGTTGTAAGGTAAGGTATATATATATATATATATATATATATATAATATATATATATATCGGACTCTGTCAAATGAAGGAGGACAAAGCGGGGTTGTGTCTCGACTCTAGACAATGCGTGCATTGTCCAACTGCTGGGCTTTTTCTATAACATATACTGTATAATCATCATTTACTTGTTTCACGTGTTTAATTGTGAAAATTATATATATATATATATATGGTTACATTCGAAAAAGTTTGTTAATTTAAGTTTTTTTTTTAAATTTCAAATAAGCTCTCGTGAAATAGTGTTTTGATGTGGATATTTCTATTAGAGTACGGATTAAGTCTCAAATCCCTATACTGTATCCCAGTGGATACACACCCACAAAGAATGGATGCGAGCGTCATTGTATGTGTGAGGCGTCCATTGAAGGGGGACGGAAATAGCAAACAAAAAAAAATGACTGTGTTGCTCTCGAATTTCGTAGTGGTTGAAAGTACCTAAAATTTTAGGTCACAGATTTTATTGAAGGGGGAAAGTTCCATATTTCTTATACAACTCATCTGTTTGCAAACTGAAACCAAATCTGACGTTTCTTTTGACCCTGTTTAGAACTAACGATATTTGAAGAGTATTAATGTAAGAATTTCCCCGCAGGCTAGTAAGGGGAGAGCATAATAAAGCATAATGAAGCGTTATTGGCAGTCAGCTGGGAAAGTATTCCTGAGGACATTATACTGCTATTGCTTTAACTATATTATTAAAATAAATCGGAATGCGAGACCTCAAACAGGATCCCTGAGGACCTTGAACCGGAAAGTCGCGCCTCGGACCTAACTCCAATTTGCTGTTGTTGAAGTATGATTTTAAAAAGGACAAGCAGTTACTACGGACACCCTATCTTCCTCGCTTTTTGAGCAGAATGTCCGTCACTAGAGAAGTCAATGAAATAACCAATTGAGAACAACTTCAGCTTAAAATTTGTCTCCAAAATTTCATTAATAGTTTTTAATTTTGGGGTGCCAAGAAAGAAAAACATCGAATTTTCCATAGGATCAATATTACCAATGAAATCATTAGATACATTAAGAATACCCTTTTATATATTAGCAGGCAGGTAGATAAAATACTCATTGAAGATGTCTTCAATGGCTTTCTTATCAGAAATAATACAACTACTAGATCGAAGCAAATATAATGTATAACAAGATATGAAACTGATGCTGTGTTCCATTATTTATCGCGTTATCCCGCTAAATGAATAATAAATGTTCGTCACCTAGTGGATGGAGTGAGAACTAAGCTTTGCAGAAGAACACACTCGCATGATTTAGAAGTACATTACCAAACACTGAATATTATCACTAGAGACCGGAAGTTCAGGCAAAATGCCATAAATGCCTTTTTTTGCCTATTTTACTCATTTTTGGGGGAAAATGCTTTGTTTCGATATGAAGAGCCTAATTTGCCTATTCCACCTGTTTTGAATGAAGAGTTTCGTTTTTTTTTACGAAATTATCACATTTAGCAACTTCTAATGATTAACTGGCAACTCCACTTCTCCATATGTCGTACATATGGCAGCACTGCATATTTGTTTTCAGTCGCTGTTTGTTTGCATGAGTGAGCACGTGTGATAATGCCTAAAGTTAAAGCATCTTCTTCTAAGAAACTAAATGGTTATGTTCAGCAATTTGGGAGCAGTGTGTTCTCCACTGACGGCTCTATATTATTCTGTAAAGCCTGTGAAAAGGCAGTAAATTCAGAGAAGAAATACTTCGTGATCCAACATATAGAGACAGCTAAACACAAAAGTGCCGCTGACAAACCGAAGCTTGGAGGAGAACAGTCATGTCTACTTACTAACTACGTTGCTGGCTCCAGCCGTAAGTCACAATTTTTAATGGACTTGTGCAAAGCATTTGTTGATGCTGGCATTCCCTTGTGGAAATTAGAAAATCCGTCTCTGAGAAAATTCTCGGAGAAGTACACAAATGAAAGCATTCCTGGCGAGTAATCATTAAGAAAGACCTATGTAGAAGACAGCTATCGGATTATTATTCAAAATATTAGAGATGGAGTTAAGAACAAGTACATTTGGGTATCAATAGATGAGACAACCGATTCTGTTGGAAGGTTGTTGTAATGCTTGTTGTTGTGTGTAACCAATCAAATAAATAAAGCTATACTTCATAGATTTATTTAGCATTATTTTATTAATGTATGGAGATGTCTTACCTATAGTTTCAGCTTATGTTATTCAATGAATTTTGATTTAAAAATAAATGCCTTTTTTTGCCTATTTTCATGTTTTATTCTGCCTTTTTGCCTGCCTATTTCACTGTTTTTTAGTGCCTGAACTTCCGGTGTTTAATTATCACATTAATCTTCAAAAAATTTAACTATATAATAAAGAATATCAAAATATAGTTCAAGTTATTGACGTTTCTTTCGCGGGTAATTCAATTCAATTCTTCCAAATACTAAATGGCAGAAGAGGAAAAGACAACGCAAAAGTGGGCGGAGTTTCGGATTTGTTATAAATAATCATCGATTATAAAGCATCTATTCGCATGATTTCATTTTCGTTTTCATGAGGTTATTGAATTCCCTTCGCAACATCTTCGATCATATGACGGAGGAGACTTATAGCTTTACGTGGGATGCAAACCACGGGTCGCTACATCATCTGAACACAGACGACAGTCACTCCACCCAACAGTTACCCAGACCCAATGTCGCTTAACTTAGCTGATCGACGGGAAGCGGTGTTCCGACATTGGCCACGACGTAGCCCCTTCTATTTTTACGTAAACATGTATTGACGAAACTCCAGTATTTCTCAGAATCACGTTCTGGATTATCCATTTTGTTTTTGGAGAAAGCTACTTGGTGAATTGTAAAAAGATTTCGACAAAGTCTGAAGGAACCATTAGTTGCTAGATCCTGTCTGCACAGTTTGAATAATTTATGCTTTTTCCTGATGCGTGCAAGTAACTATTTTTTTTGGGGGGGGGGGGGGGGGGTAATACATAAACACTATTACAATTGGAAATATTTCAGTAGTTAAGGACAAAATCCTCTAGTGAAGATATTTTCGTTACTGCCTTAATATTACAAAAACCGGATCACCCAAAGATGCGTCACCCCAGCCTTTTTTACTTAGCTTTATAAGGCTAACTAACGAAAATATCACGACCTAACCTAACCAATCGTCAAGGACGTACAGTTGACCTAACGATTGGTTAGGTTAAGTCGTGATATTTTCGTTAGTTAGCCTTATAAAACTACGGTAACTAAAAAAGGCCCGGGTGACGGATCTTCTGTGATCCCAAAAACCTTTTGCTTTCAATAAATCATTTTTAAAAAATTTGTCCCTCAAAATAGGTACAAAATTTCTAAGTTCAAAAGGTAATTAATTTTCTCATAAAAAGAAACGGCAAAGAATGATATTTGGGGAGCGGTGGTCGGAATAATTATAATGTAGAAGAGAGATTCAAACAAGGGGCGGGATATGTCGATTCTGAGGAATCGCGTCGCGATCGCTGCAGTGTGCGGGGCTTCCATTCCTTCAATGTAAAATCACACGCTACTCGAGTCGTCACGACCCAAGTCGTCAGTCGTGAGTCGCAAGACGATCCCGCGTGCGGCCGGCCTAAGACTTCTCGTATATTGAAACGATTATTTCAAAGTAAATTTTACGATAGTGGATTTTGTAACTATTGAAGTCCATAATTTCATGAATACATGTATGGAATTCAGATGAGAGCTACATGAAATGGAGACCTCATCCCCCGCCCCCGATATTGATTGCGTAAAACATTAAAAGATTTCTGTAGTTTGGGATGTTGAAGGGTTCATGAAATCCCTTCAGTTATCCAGATTTCAGCGAGAATAATAATAATAATAATAATAATAATAATAATAAAATTAAGAAATCTTCACAAACAAAAGAATTTACTAGAATTCATCGTCGTGTTTCTGATGTTTGACC
Source organism: Bathynomus jamesi (assembly GCA_023014485.1). Classification (NCBI taxonomy): domain Eukaryota; kingdom Metazoa; phylum Arthropoda; class Malacostraca; order Isopoda; family Cirolanidae; genus Bathynomus; species Bathynomus jamesi. The sequence continues at coordinate 458,244 of JAJOZX010001421.1, forward strand.
ATTTCAGTCCTCTGACGTCCTTCATACGTGATAGCAACCAGTGAAAAATATTACATATTTTGCGCGATGGAATTAAAGGGTTTGAACCTAATAAACCAAGATTACACGCATCCATTGATCAGTTTACAGATATGGGTTATCGGATCATTAATTTCATTCGCTATAAGGTTATCGAGAGAAAATAATATACTACTACTACTACTACTAATAATAATAATAATAATAATAATAATAATTTCATTTAAAAAAAAAAAATTTAAAAAAAAACTCACTCTCGCCATCAAAATTAAATCCGTCCACGGAACACGTCCCTCAATGAGGACGAAACGGTCTTTGGTTCGATTCTGTTTCTAGTTCACGATTTCCTTTTGGCAGTAAATGAGCCGAAGAACTTTTATTAAAATTATGAAAAGTTACGAGCCTCATTTTATGGCGGCGAGGTCAGATTATTCGAGAACGGTTTTTAACTACCCACTTTCTTCATTCCTATTCGCAATGTCGTATAAATCTTCTTTTATATCAGAGAGAGAGAGAGAGAGAGAGAGAGAGAGAAGTACCTCAAAAGGCCTTGCGGCCCATACCGAGGAGGTACCAATGGCAACGGGTGCCAGGGAAAATGTTCTACACACTCAAATAGTGTGCAAGATTTGGTCTAACCTTTTCTTGAAATGATCCACAGAGGAACTGTTCACAATTTCTGAAGGTAACCTGTTCCACGTGTCACAGATCTTATACGTAAAGTAATTCCCACACACACTAGTCCTAAACCATTTCAAATCAACTTTCAACCATTGTTGCGAGTTGGGTTATTATTTAAACTAAACATGCTTCTAAAATCGACATCGTTGAACCCGCGTAAGAGCTTGAAAACCTCGATCAGTTGACCGCGCAGCCTCCGAGTTTACAGCGAAAACAAATTCAGGGCGCGTAATCGTCGATTGTAACCCATATACCTAACGGAAGGGATTAACACTGGGGAGGAACTGGTCTGGCCCAGGAGCCTTGAACGCGCTCAGTTTGTCTATTCTATTGGCAACGACTGTCGCGGTATACCGAACACTATCCAGGCCAGCACCTTCGGGGATGACGCGGGTGTCCTCCCTGGTGAACACTCCCGCAAAGTCCTCATTGAGCATATTAGCGATGTCCGTGTCGGAGGTCCGCACCGCGCCTCTTCTGTCCTTTAACAGGCCTATCATGCTTCTAATGGGCTTTCTACTATTGACATAACTGAAGAACTCCTTAGGGTTCCCCTTGCAGAGGCTTGCCACCCGTAGTTCTTCGTTACGTTTGGCTAGCCTAACCTTCGCCTTCACTTCCCTGCACAGGTGGACATACGCCTCAGTGTTCTCATGGGAACAATTGGCATTCGCCATCCTATACGCAGCTTTCCTATTTCAGATAGCCGAAGCGATGTTATCGGCATCAGCAGTCTTGTCTTCCAAGTTTATGCCGCGACAGTTGAAGTCTCCTAAAACTACACACACCCTGTTCCCTAGCACGCTACGGAGTTCGGTGTACAGGGTTGTATCCTCCTGGAGGAGGAGATGCGGAGATCTGTACACCAACATTAACCTATAGTTCGTCCCTCCCCACGTTCAGATCGACGCCAAGCAGCTCCCGTTCCGATTGGAACTGGCAGGCAACCGGACTCAACGTGTCCCTCAGTATATTAGTACCCCTCTCCCCTCCCTATGGGTGCGGTCCTTGTGAAACATTCTATACTCAGGAATCTCGAACTCCCCAACTTAGTCCCTACGATCAGTATGAATCCAGGACTCGGTGATAGCAACGATATCCTGGTATTCTGATGCTAAGAGCGCTCGTAGAGCTCACAAAACTTATTCCTAATCGACCTAACATTAAAAAGCACTGCACGGAGTGAGCGTTCCCTATTCTGACCGCCCCCAAGCACGACCCGTTTCCCGAACAGCCAGGGCTGTCGGGAGTTGAAGAGCCCCTCACCAACGAGGGGGCAACTTCCGCAGGAGCCTGAGCCCCCTCCAACGGGGAAGGAGGGTCACCCACCTGTACATGGATGCACACTTCAGTTGAAGGTACGTCCGCCAGCGGCTCAAGATCATCTCTCCCCGGTGGGGACCCATTATCAATCCCCCGGGCTTGACCTCACCATACGGTATAGTGCCGGTCGAGCAGCGTGCCTAGCACACCTTTACCCTTGATATTGAGGTGGACACCATCCCTCTGATAAAGGTCCCAACTACCCGAAAACGCGACGAAGGGGTAAAAAACCTCACGCCCAGTGGGACGCACAAATCTTGCACCCTCTCGTTGATGTCAATGACCTTAATGAGTGCGTGGTCCACGGTAAAATACCCATCAACATTCCCCTGTCTCTCTTAAGTTTTAGATCATCCGCAAGAGAGATGATTTCGGTGATGATCCTTTCCGTTGAACCTACCCTCCCGCCTTTGAGCAACAGGTCGTTGCCACCGGCGTGGACAACGATCGCAGTCCTCCGACTAGCCACGCGCAGCTTCTCTAACTCCTTCCTTAAGTGCGCCGTTCCCCGACCGGGTAAGCACCTTACCTTACCTTCCTCCTGTCCCGGTTTGCAGAAGCAAAGTAGTACTTCTGGCCCCTGATATGCGAGTCCCCAATCAAAATGGTGTCTTCCTCCTTCGCGCACAGGAGACTAAAGCGGTTGGAGGTCCTGACAGCGGCAACTGAGGTCTCAGGCTTCGGCTTCGCAGCCTTCTTGCCCGATACCTTTCGATAGCCGTCGCCTCCCGTAGACTCAGCCGCACTTACAGCAACCGACCCACCCCGACCAGCAGCTACATCCTTCGGTTTCTTTGGGCCATCAGTAGGCCCCTTCCCACCCTTTTTCTTTATCGGCCCCTTCCCACCCTTTTTCTTTATCGGCCCCTTCTTTGTGCCCTCCCTTCCCTCCACCTTACGTCGCGGTTCCGTGCATTCCACGTGGGTCGCTGGCGATTCCTGACACTGATTTTGCACCCCGGTCCCCGGTTGCACTTCTACCCTTTCTCCACGGTCTCGAGCTCTGTCCAGTCTGCCGCTGGACCTCCTTTCTAGGGCAGCTATCCTATCAATAAGCTCCGGGTGGTGGGCGCAGCAGCATTAGTGACCGCCGCGCCTCCAACAGCCGATCTGGACGATTCGAGCCGCCGGACCCTCTCCTCTAGCTTCTCGTACAACTGCATGAGTTCGCAAAAGCGGCACATGCTGGAGTGGTTGATCTTCTCGAAGCAGGCTTCTTTGAAGTTCGTCACCCACTGATTTACTCCACACCTCGCGCACTCAGCCTTCAGTTTCTGCGGTCCAGTCATTGTAACTTATTTTTGTTTTAACTCAGAATACACTGAACAAGATAAAGCGTTCTAGCAATGAAAACTATCGAATACGTTCTGACAAGTACATAAAAAAAGGAGGGGGGGGGTGAATTCTTGCCGCGCAAGCCGCATCAGCGTATCTGCAAGTGACGTTCATCCCATCCAGAAGACTACACCTCTCGTTGCTGCCGCACCGACCAAGGGGTTTCCCCAGGGCCGGACAGTCTCAAACGTGTCGCAGCTACCAACTGACAAATACTCGCGACGCAGGCGTCACGGATTTCTCGCCAGGAGCGACAGCGAGATGCAGCTCCTTACTAAGTCTTACTTGTCACTCACAAGCGGCCAGACTCTTAGAATCCAGTGTTTAAGGGATATTCCACCAGACCCAGCAGCTACGCCCGAGACTTTCCGCTGGCCTGGCAGCCAGCTGGGCAGTAAAGCTCTCTCACCTAAGAGCAGTACAGCCAAGCACCATCAATTGGTCACTAAAGAACGGTCGCAGGGGGCTGCCAGGCTATTACGCGTTAGGAATGGGCTTAACGGGGCACGAGCCATACGTACTCCATTCATCGTGCCCCTACTCCTGGGACTCCTCCATCCCAGTCTCTCACGACCTACGAGCATTAAATGGTGTTATTTTTAAAGGTTCCAAAGCCTCCCTTCCCACGCATGAGGTAGCAGTAAAGTCCTCATAGTAAAAGAAGAGAAAAAGACTTACTAAAAGAAGTGGTTTTTTTTTTCAGTCAGAGGAGAGCATCCTTAACCTAAGCTAAGCTAAAAGGACAGAATAGGGATGGGATGGGGTCGTAGTAACCCACGGGACAGGATTCTACAACAGACTTCACCCGCCCTCCCGAAAGAGAGAGAGAACCAAAAGGAACTGGCAGCCAATTTCTCTAGAATCCCACGACTCGGGACCGGAGGGCTGTCACACCCCAAGTATAAAATATACAAACCCAGAAGAAATGTGCATAACCTTTATACCCCCTGCGGAGAGTGAGAAAGAGAATTTTAAATCTGTTCATCTTTCATATACTTTTTAACCTTTACAGAGAAGGATACAAAGAAAGTTGATAATTTACACACACACACAAATATAATATATATATATATATCAGTGGCGACGGAGGGGTCAGCTAGGTCAGGCTGAGCCTGACCTGTTATTTCCCCTGCTAGGGACTTAAAAACTAACATAAAAAACTAACAATACACAATTCCATCTCTTGTGAAGTTGTTAGGCTAAAAATTTCCATCCATCCATCTATCATCTAAACCCCATTTCCCCAGTGAGGGTTGGGGGAGAGACGCGAGAAGAGAGGGAAGATATGTGGCTAAAAATTTTGAGTCAGATATGTTTACTTTATAAAACATGTTATAATGACCATGTTAGGATTTATAAATAAGGTTATATAGCTATTTGCATATACACTGTGACTGTACATAAAGTTAATTATTACTGTATTATTATGCATCTTCTCAAATAACAAAGCCTTACAACTCGCAAAAAAATGCACAATTCCACGTCTTGTCAGGCAAACAATTTTAAGCCTGACGTCTCTCTTTGAAACATGTTATGACGTAAATCTTATGATTTATTTATAATGTTATAAAGCCATTTGGATTTTCATTATACATAAAGTTAATTGATTTATTACTTTGTATCCACCGAATAACCAAGTTTTTAATGTTCGAAGTCAGGCAAATTGTTTCTGCCTGATGACTTGCTGCTGTGCCAGATGTCCAAAATACTGCGCTGAATTGCCAAATCTCTCCTTTTTTTTTTTTTTTTTACTTAACATTTAAAAATTAATTTACTTCAAGGAAAAATTTGGTGAAAGAACTAATTAATAGCCTAATTAATAGATTGGAGTCCATGTATAAATAAATAAGGTAAGGCGATGTTTTATTTCCTAAATTTATGCCGGTTAAAAATATTCTAATCATCATGCATAACACATATTACAGTGAAACAAGTATCAAATTATACACTGTACAGTGTATATATATATATATATATATATATATATATATATATATATATATATATATATATATATGTGGGTGTGTATATATAGATATATATCTATATATATATATATATATGCAAAGGAATCACAAAAACATGTGATCTTTTTATAAGTTAAGAACCACAAGGAAAAGGAAACACAAGTCCGAGCACTTTCGTAATATATTCACATCTTCAGTGACAAGATGATGTGAATATATCACGAAAGCGCTCGGACTTCATGTTTCCTTTTCCTTGTGGTTCTTTGCTTATATATATATATATATATATATATATATATATATATATATATATATATATATATAAATTTATGGTGATTCAAAAAAATCAAAGTTTTTTTTTTAATTGTTCAACCTGTATTTTTGTTCCCTATGACAAAAAAGTAGTGTATGCCAAATTTGGTGAATTTTAAATAAAATTTACTATGTGCTACCAGGCGTCAAAGTTTCCCTTTTTTTCAATTTGTTTGTTTTTACAACTTATGATTTTATGTTTAATTGTTTATATTTCAGAATTTTTAATTAATGGTTTATATACTAGCTTGCTTTTAATTGTTGCTTGGAACTCGTAATTTTGATACCAATTAATCGATTATGGAAGCTAGGCCTAACTCACCTTCACCCAGTTGCTCATTTGGGAGAAGTTCTACAAGAAAAGAAACTGAAGTATGGCTAATTGGGCAGCCCTCTGCAGTACTAAAAACATCCGTATTACCATCACAGAAGGAAATGATGGCCCTCTTCAATAATCTTCATGCACTACAGAAATATTAAAAAGCGAGGCATTAGAGAATCATGCTGCTCTACTGCGGATGATGTGCTAGCAGTTTGGAAAAAAGCAGGAATACCAGCAAAACAAAGAATACATGTAGTAGATAAAATTCAAGGAATACTAAAGGAATGGCAGCTGCTTAAGAAAAACAAAGCAAACAAATTGAAAAGATCACAAAATTTAAATAATAATGAAGAAAAATGGAAAGATAAACTGGCAAACTTATTTGACATTGCTCATGAGAATGCTATGCAGCTTATAAAAATAGATGATGATAAGAAATTCTTGAAAATGCAACGTGAGAAAGGACGTCGTGGAAAAATGGGTACCATTGATAAGGCTGTTGCTAAAAACGAGCAAAGAGCAGCAGAAAAGCAACAACGTTATGAAAAGAGGAAAGCAGAAGAAGAGATCAAAAGAAAGAAGAATGAAGAGGCTGTCATACTCACCAGTACATCATCAGAATCAGAATCAGAGGAGAGTAAAAGTGATGAATCTGGTTTCTGTGCTGCACAACCTTCAACATGGAAAAGTAAGGTAGGCAAACGTAGAAAATTGTTTGATGATAAATTAATTATTAGGAAGTCTTCATGTTGCAAAATTGAGTGACAGAAATGCGTCTCTAGTTTTAATGCAAACAATCAGACATCGCTTGAATGGGTCATCTGCGAACAAATAAAATGCGTGTGTTTCGATACAACGGCAGCCAATATTGGTCCTAGAAATGGTGCAGCTATTCTTCTAGAACAAAAATTCGACAACGATTTATTGTGGCTGGCATGTCGACACCACATATTTGAAATTATGCTGGAAGCTGTTGTGTTTGAAAGTCTTTATCACCATCTTCTGGCCCAGATATAGTCCTTTTTAAGAAGTTCAGGGAAAAATGGTCAAGCATTAATAAGGAGGACTACGAAACAGCATTATCAGATCCAGATATCTATGAAAATATTCATGACATCAAAGATGACATAATTATATTTGCAGCAAATCAACTAGATACATTCCAACCAAGAGACGATTACCTACAACTATTGCAGTTAACAATTATTTTTTGGGGAGGTGAACCAAAAGGTGGAATCAAATTTAAACATCCAGCGGGACTTCATCGGGCTAGGTGGATGGCCAAAATTACATATTCATTAAAAACTTTTATGTTCAAATCTCAATTCAAAATTTCAGTAAAAGACAAAAAAGGACTAAAAGACATCTGTCTATTTGCTACTCGGTTATATGTAAAGGCATGGTTTACAGCTCCTGTGCCATCTTGCGCTCCTCGTCTTGATCTGGAATTATTACAGAATCTTGTAGTCTACAAACAAATAAATGACACAATTGCATTTGTTGCTATTAAAAAACTTTTAGGTCACCTCTGGTACCTATCAGAAGAACTGGTAGCCTTGGCCTTTTATGATGATGAAGTGCCTATTGAAACGAAAAACAAAATTGTAAAGGCCTTGCAAAATACACCAGAAACACTTCCTGCAAAACGGGCTTTTCTAGATCCTGCACTTATTCCAACGAAGAAATTAGAAGATTTTGTCATCAAATACTCAAAGATTCTTTACAATAACAGAATTTAGTTCAAAATTTTTACTCAAAGATGCTAAAGAATGGCATAATGATGAAGAGTATAACTCCGCTAAGAAATCTATCAAACAGTGGAAAGTCGTGAATGATATAGCGGAAAGAGGAGTAAAATTAATGGATGAATATAATAAAATACTAACACATGACGAAGATCAAAAACAATTCTTGCTACAAGTAGTGAAAAACTACAGGGCTGTTTACCCTGATAGAAAGAAAGAAACATTGTTGAAGTAAGGACAGCTAATGTCTCAAATATCATGCTAGTTTAATTATGCATGCTTGTGGTTATGGTAGGACCTACGGGGGAGCTTTCCACATTAAAAAAAAGCAATGCGCCTTGTACTGTATCCCCTGGGTGGTGTGGAAAAATTTGACAATTTGAGTCGTTCTGTCAATTTTGAATTGCTGGTAGCAAACCCTAAAAATTAAAAATTTGCTAAAATATTTTAGGATAGTTGTTTTTATGCTGAAATGAACCATTTAAAGGGTTGAACACATTAAAATTTAAAAAAAAAAAATTTACCCCCATATTTGAATCACCCTAAATTATATATATATATATATATGCTTGAAAGATTTGAACCCGAGTATCCACAAAAGCAGGCGTCGCCCCTGATATATAATTTTATTGGACATTTAAGTTTGCATTCGATTCTATTGTACAGAAATGCGTTTATGGAGAGCTAGATCCAAGTTTTAATTACACTCTCGCACGAAATTCTGGTTTACAAAAATTAGTCCTGAAATCAGAAAGGAGAAGCCTAAGCAAGGAAACATTTTCAACACTTCATATATGTACATTAATAACATTAATTTTTGTCATAAAAGCCCAAGTAGGTCGAACTTACGTAAATTTTCGACCATGCTCATATTTTACCTAGTAGATCCAACACGTTATATATTTTATATTTTCCAATTAGGGTGGGGTGGGGTCGGTATGGTTTCTTAAAGTTTAGAGATAGCCTTTTTTTTACTGTAAACAAGGATTATTTTTTTCGAATTTCATCCGTGTTTGGATTTTAATTGAAAAAACTCTGTCGAACAAATCATACTTCATGTCACCAGAGGCTTTTACAAACTCGGTTATCTGTTATAGGTTAGGTTAACCCGAGTTAACCCAACCTAACCTCGACAAAGTAGGTCGTAGAAAAAGTGAGACTTAATTGGTAAATTATTATTATTATTATTTTACTTACGCATGCAGTCACATGCATTACAGTGTAGTACATATTAGATAAGCTGTATTTTGTCTTTTATGGTGTTCTTATGAGTTATGTAGTAACCGAGGATAGAACCAATATTATATTAATAATATTAATAATAATTTTAACTTTATTTTTTAACTTAAATAATAATTTTAAATTCATTGAGTATATTATTTACGCATGCAGTGCATGCGTTGCATTCATTAAGAAGCCGCCCTTATTATATATATATATACTGTATATATAATATATATATATATTATATATATATATAATATATATATATATATAATATATATATATGACGGGATAGTAGAGATCTACCTGTTTTCTCATTCCACTGTTTTTATTTAATTTCTAAAGTTTGGAACATATCCCTTGAGTGTTTTTCATATGTACAAGGTATAGACATGCCCCTTACCCCTACGTTTTTTCTTCACAACACATTATTTATGAAGGAAGAAGTTGCAAACAGATATCACACAAGAGTAGCTGAAACAAGTAGTCAGTGATGCGTTTCGTCAAATAACTTCATCCATGTTAAAGATGATGTCACACCGAACATAGCAACAGATTATTCTCTGCCATGAGAGTGATAGTTCTCACACCAATTCTCTGGACACGTAAATGTGTAAATATGTGAAACCTGCAAATAAATAAATAACAACTGACGGACGAGATTGTAGACACCAATCGATCCGGAAAGTACTCCGTTGGGAACGTTAGGCAGGAGATAGGGAGTGCTGAAACTCCCGTTTCTCTCGTCACTGTCCCCTTTAGCTGATCTTTTTCTGTGTCTCGTATACCCTGTGAGTAGTCCAGCATGCTCTCAGACATACACTTCTCCCTCTATTCTTTACTCCACAATCTTTTTAAAATTTCTAAAAAAAAAAAATGGCATTATGAGCCTCGGAGTCCTTGATTTTAGCTCTCCCCCTTTCTTATATCGGCGGGCATTTTTGCCGGCATTCGCCCTTGGCCCCTCCTTCCTACATCAAAGAAATGATTATTCCACATATTTCAATTATTGGTCAGTGCGCAGAAGAAAAAAATCGTGGTAACGGGACACTGTTGAGTCCCTGTATATTTCTGTATATCGCTCGCGTCTTCTTTCCAAGCGTTCGAGTTTCAGGGATTTTAGTCTAGACAAGTAGTCTTCATCTTCGTTTCTTCTTTCTTAGACGTAAAAGTCCTTTGTATGGCTTCTGTGTTTGCAATGTCTTGTTTTTTGTATAGGTTTGAGAGTACTGAGCAATATTCAATTATTGGTAGGACTAAACTCCTCCATAATGTTAGCACGCGGTTTGCTTTTCTGCTGTGGAACCTGTCCCAGATAATTCCCATTATTTTTCTCATTGTTGTAATTTTAATGACATGATGTTCTCTGAATTCTGCATCCAATGCAATTATTACTCCAAGATCCCTGACTTATGTTTTGGTGTTATCTGCTTGTAATGCAGTGTTTTGTACCCTTTATTCTGTAGTTCCTTCTTCTTACCATATCTCCAGATTCGAAATTTTTCTTCGTCGAACTTCATATTATTGTCTTCCGCTCACCTGAATAATGTTTCCGTCATTGTAATTTTTGTACGTCAGCTTCATTTAACATTTCTTTGCGCATCTTTATGTCGTTCACGGAGCACTATACGATTTGGGGTCAGAAAATTAATTATCCATCGTTCCAGCTTTTCAGTGATTCGTATTTACTTAAGTTAGGGTTGCCATATTTCAGTTGTGAGAATACGAAACACCGCCTCTTTGTGCCCGGGTTGACATCGAAAATCCTATAGTTGGGTGATTTCAGAAATTATGCTTATTCAGCTTATATAACTGTAAAGTTAATGATAGGAAATAAAATTTACATTATATAATATATATATATATAATATATATATATATATATATATATATATATATATATATATATATATATATATATATATAGTCATGCGGTTTGCTTCTACAAAGCTTCAATTTAATATTTAGGAGAAATCCAATGACAAGGAGGAATGTAAATGCCATGAAAAAAGTCTTCTTTAATGCGCAACGTTTCGAGCAATACGCTCATCATCAGGCTAGATAATAACAATATGAAATTAGAATCAATAAATAAATGTGAACAAGACAAAATAATTTCCATAAAACCTATTCAGTAAAAGCAAATTTTAAAAAGACTAAAAGAAGAGGGTTAAATTCAAAGTTATAAAAATTTACATATAAAATTAACCAGAAATTTAAAAAGCTATTTTTAAATTACATATAGTAAATTTGAAATTAGTACACTGGAATAATTAACACTAATACAATGGAATAATTAACACTACGAACCTTTCAATGCTGGTTCCGAGGCACGAGTAATTTAAAACAAAACAAAACAGGAAACAAGCTATGGGTTGGGCGGTTGGAGTTATAAGTTAGGGGAGGGGGGAGGGGGGGTTTATAAAAAATTTAGAGGGACAGCTGAGGAATCCACGTTTAGAGAAGGGGTCAATGTTTTAATATAAAGAGATTCCAAAATTCTAAGTGAGTTAGGACAAGAATTACAACCGAGAATTTTAAAATGATCTAAAGTGACATCAGTTTTACATTTTATACTGTGTTCCCGAATACTGGAGGCTTCCTTTTTATTTAAAATTTTACCTGTTCGGGAACACAGTATAAAATGTAAAACTGATGTCACTTTAGATCATTTTAAAATTCTCGGTTGTAATTCTTGTCCTAACTCACTTAGAATTTTGGAATCTCTTTATATTAAAACATTGACCCCTTCTCTAAACGTGGATTCCTCAGCTGTCCCTCTAAATTTTTTATAAACCCCCCTCCCCCCTCCCCAATTTTTTATAATCCCCCCTCCCCTAACTTATAACTCCAACCGCCCAACCCATAGCTTGTTTCCTGTTTTGTTTTGTTTTAAATTACTCGTGCCTCGGAACCAGCATTGAAAGGTTCGTAGTGTTAATTATTCCATTGTATTAGTGTTAATTATTCCAGTGTACTAATTTCAAATTTACTATATGTAATTTAAAAATAGCTTTTTAAATTTTCTGGTTAATTTATATGTAAATTTTTATAACTTTGAATTTAACCCTCTTCTTTTAGTCTTTTTAAAATTTGCTTTTACTGAATAGGTTTTATGGAAATTATTTTGTCTTGTTCACATTTATTTATTGATTCTAATTTCATATTGTTATTATCTAGCCTGATGATGAGCGTATTGCTCGAAACGTTGCGCATTAAAGAAGACTTTTCATGGCATTTACATTCCTCCTTGTCATTGGATTTCTCCTAAATATTATATATATATATATATATTGCTGCACTTAGTTATATTTGTCCGAGGCCTTTGCATCTCTGCAACGGTTTGTTTTGTAGTGCATGCTTATAAAACTCATTGGACTGTTTCCTTTCATAAAATTCCACTGATTAGCATAGTCGTCGCTAAATGTACACCTGCGTTTCGGCATAATTAATAATTAAAAGGGTGAACAGAGCTCCCCCCCCCCACAAAACACACTAAAGCAATATATTATTGACACAACACAGCTATATTCTAACAATACCAGAATTGAAATTATGAGTGATAATTTGCACTGTCTGTGACACTGTCTGACAACTCTGATTATATTATTTTGCGGATGGCAACTCCCCATTGCTTCGAGTTCTAAGTTTTGACTCTCTCTTTCATTGTGTAGCGATTTATTAAATATTTTTCGCGTCAAATTATCAGGGTCAATCATGACGGGACAATATGCCGGGACAAGGCAATGAAATAATGAACAATCCCGTATGGCAACCCTACTTAAGTTTAACTGTTATAATCCCATGATCACATTTATCGAAGGCTTTATCAAAATAATGTAGTGTACTAAATTTATATTCAAACTTTGCCACAATGATTATAGAATTTTTTCTTGGAGTCTGTGATAGGCGTGGTCTCCCAGCCCCGAAACCATGTTGGTTTGGATTGAATAATTTCTCTTCCCGTATGTAGTAAGTAATTTTGTCTCTAATTACCCGTCCAAAGCATTTTATAAGGTGGGAGGTGATTGTGCCACAAGGCAATAATTCTTGACATTGCTCTGTTACGTTGTTTGAATAAAGGAGTAATGTTCGCATTCGTTAAATGAAGCGAGATGTTGTTTCGAGTGATTTCCTCTATGGTAAGTATAGCAATTTGACCACGATCTTTTTGCATTCATTTTAGTTTTTTTTTTATGTTGGAAGGACTGGCCAACGGCGAATGACCGCAAAACGCCACCGCCATAGAAGAAGAAAAAGAGCCAAAATCAAGGTCCAGGATTTTCGAGATGCCTTGGCACTCTACGTTTGAAAGATTGGAGGTCATAGACAAGGGGGAAAGATGGATTGAGTAAGACTGTTCCAGAGTTCACCGATTGAGTAGATGAAAGACTGAAAATATCGATTAACCCTTGCGTTAGGGAATTGGACAGAAAAGGAATGAGTGTGTCAAAAGTCTGGTACTGCGTGCTCTCCTTAACCCTTTAATGCCCAGTGTGTGAAATTTTCATCGTTAACTTTGGGAGCAATTTTAGACCTTATTTATAAGGTTATAAGGACGATTTTTGCATCAACTGATTTCGCCTACTTTTCGACTTAATTTGGGTATGAAAGGGTTAAAGGAGGAGGTATGCAGTTGGAGAGTTTAGAAGAGCAGTGTCCGTTATAATAGCAATAGGAAAGAGAGTGTGAGTCAACATCGCGGCGGAGAGGGAGGGATTCAAGACAGTGAGTAAGAGGCGGGGAATTGATGAGACGAAAAGCCTTTGATTCCACCCGGTCAGGTAGGACTGTGTGGGTTGAACCACTTTGCAAAGCGGGTGGAGAAGTGAAGAGTGGAATCATCGACATAGGAGAGTAGATAGGACAGGAAGTACGACTTGATAGATCATTAATAAATAAAAAGAAAAGAGTGGGTGACAGGACAGAACCCTGAGAAACACCACTGTTAATAGCTTTAGGAGAAGAACAGTGGCCATCTACAACCGCAGCTATAGGTCGGCCAGAAAGGAAATTAGAGATGAAGGCACAGATAGAAGGATAGAAACCAAGGAGGGCAGTTTGGAAATTAAAGATTTGTGCCAGACTATTAAAAGCTTTCGATATGTCAAGCGCAATGGCAAAAGTTTCACCGAAATCTTTAAAAGAGGATGACCAAGAGTCAGAGAGATGCGAGAACACCGCCAGTAGAGAGTCTCTTGCTGAACCCATACTGACGATCTGAAAGATGATTGTGAGAGGAGAGGTGTTTAAGAATTTTCTTATTAAGGATAGATTAAAAAACTTTAGAAACGCAAGAAATCAAAGCAGTTGGACGATAGTTGGAGGGTTGGGAGCGGTCACCCTTCTTTGGGACAGGCTGAATGAAAGCGAACTTCTAGCAGGAAGGAAAAGTACCAGATGAAAGACCAAGACGAAAGAGTTTGCCTTGGCAGGGTGTCAGCACTGAAGCACAGTTCTTAAGAACAACAGGAGGAACACCATCAGGACCGTATGCCTTCTTAGAGTTAATCCCAGATAGGGCAGAAAGAACATCTTTGGAAGAGACTCTTATTTCACACAAAATAAAATCAGAGGAAGGATGAGATGGAGGAACAATACCGGGATCGTCCATGGTTGAGTTGGAAGCGAAAGTTTGAGTAAAGAGTTCATCTTTGTGAGGAGAAGAGACGGCAACTGAGCCGCCGGAATGGAAAAAAGGAGGGAAAGAAGACGAAGTAAAGTTGTTGGAGAGGTTCTTAGCTAGATGCCAGAAAGAGCGAGAATAATTAGAATTGGATAGGTTTTCACATTTTTGTCTGATGAAGGAATTTTTGGCGAGTCGAAGAACAGATTTTGCATGATTTTGGGCAGAAATATAAGCTGGTAGGTACTCCATGTATCTGGCCCTGGTGCTGAATTTTTGTAATTGCGAGACAGCCTTAATTAGGTCCCTTTCCGAGAATTCAAAATCAACTGATCTGTATCAATGTCAAAGAAATCATCCTGATTGGCTGAACGTACAATTAAATTATTCCTTCATCAATTCGCTTTTTTTTCAGGGTCATTTGTGAATTTGTTTATTGTATTTCTTAATCCGAGGAAGCCAGCGTGGCCTATTGCAATAAAAGCACAATTGTTTTCCTGTAAATGATGTCTTTTCCTTATATGCTCGTTAGCTTTTATTATCGTTTCGTAACAATAAATTGTTTAATTCAACCTATAAGTGTAATTTTCATTTTTGGGCTACGTGCAGTCCCACACTGGCCTTCTTGGATAAACGGACCAACGCTTTCTTTACATGTCATTTTCCCTTTCGCAAAGGTATAAAAATATTGTAGGTTACTTTTGTTTTCCGCTACCTTGGTTTCCTTCTCGTTTGTTCTGAATGTTTGTTTTATGTCCGTTTTCATTTCACATTTTTTCTTGCGTCAGTTTGCTTTTGTAAATATTTATTTATTTATTTCCGTTTAAATAACGTTCTGATTTTTCTGTCGAGTTTGCTACGTTTTCTTTTTTATCTCTTCGGAACATGTTTCGTTTTCTACGATAAGCGGTATTTCGTTTGGAGGTTTTTCTCGAAATAACAATTACCAATCCATTTCCTTTAATTCTTCATTTATACAAACTTGCCGAATCTACTTCTCTGAAGTAATTTTTAATCCTTCATATATACAGGGTGGCCATGAAGTCTGGAAACATAAGACATACTCTTAAGATAATTTTTTCCTCCGTTGCAGATAACCTACAGTTCTAAGAAAAATGGCCTGTGTTTCCAGACTTTATGGCCACCCTGTATATATATATATATATATATATATATATATATATATGTTGTGTAACTCTTGTGGTGGCTCTAATGACGTTTTTAGTCCATTCCTTTATACATTTTATTGCAGTGTTTTACCAACTGTGCTTGAGAATAATTTATCAGGGATAAAAAGTCGCAAATAATAATAATACTACTACTTTAGAATTTCAGTTCAAAGTAAATGAGACAATTAGCACGATAAAAAGTTACGACCCACTCTAAAAATAGTCACGGGCATAAAACACTAAGATAATAAGGTATAAAAGCTTAATTGGTGTATATGCACACTTGGTTTGGTTTTGCTTCCGCCCGAATTGTTCATTTGACGAAGGTCAAGCTCGTCACTCCATTTTAGACAGTTTAACGTGGAATCTGAACCATACCCTAGCGTGTTAACCACTAGGCTACCCAGGGTGACCATTTATCTGCCAACCAATTTTTTTTTCCCGTGTGGAAGGATGAACAGCTGGGTTTTGCTGCGCGCTTCTTGCCGTCACCGGGTCTCAATCCAGGGGCCGATGGATTCTTAGTCAGCGACGCTAACCACTACACCATATTATATATATATATATATATATATATATATATATATACACACGTTCATAATGTCAGTACCCCTTTCATATACAAGTTGAATTGTAGGTGGTCAGTTCATAGTAAAACATTTCCCACTCTTCTCCTATATACCCTTACCAAACTCGGTATCAGTGTTTCAAAACGCCTAAGTATTCTTAGTTCATTCATATATGTACAGTTTTTGAAAAAAAATTCGCCTAAACATTTTAAAAACCATAAACAAATTGGTTATTAATAATGACTGGGCTTTGCTCTTGAAAATCTTATTACTGTCACCAATTAGTAATTTTTATGCTTTTTAGAATTTTTGTTTCTTGTCAAACTTTTTCCTCAAATTGTACCTTCGTCGCCGACTTCCGGAGGGATTATTATTTTGTGACTTTCTCGCTTATTGTAATCTCAGCCTCATGTCTCCTCTTACTGGAAACTACTGCTTAGGCACTTTATTTGGTACTAATCACCCACGCCGTGTCCGTGAACCGAAGCCTTTGTTGCTACCGAAGCCCATAAACAATCTCCCGTTTTGAGATCATCACCTCTTTAAGTGCAATAATTTTTTAGTGTCAAATTAATTGTAGAATGTCAACGTCCATTCTTATTAAATGCAACGACCGGATATGATTAATGAAGCAGTAACTGTTCCAAAGGGCGCTTTATCTTGTGAGCCAGTTACTTTGATCTAGCAACACGCGGTGATAGGAGAAATAAAGTTTAAATTCATGAAAAGGATTGGGATTTGGCTTCAGATTTATGAAAATACAGAACAATAAAGACCTTTAACGAAATTTATGGTCAATAAAAATAAATTGAAGTTCACTTGTTAATTAAGTGGAGGAGTACCGTAACTTTACATAATGCAAGTACACGAAAAAAAATTACTAAAAGCAAAGGAAGAGTTTATAGTTCTTTATTATAAATATAAATGTCCTTTCGCGGGGTTTAACTACCAATGCTTAGATTGACCTCTTAATATTAACATTTATAAAGGTTTGCACCGTTCACTACGAACCATCGGTTTTAGGTCCGATTCCTGTTGCGGGCAGGCGGCGTGCAACTCACCCTGATGTTCATCCTTCCTTTGGTAAATGGAGGAGATTGGAGACACCAATCAATCAGGGAAGTACTGGGGAAGGGGACATTAGGCAGCAGACAGGGAGTGATGGAATTCCCGTTTCTCCTGTCACTCACTGTCCTCTTTGGCTGATCTTTTTTCCGTGTCTCATTTACCTTGTGAACAGTCCAGCTCTCTCTCTCTCTCTCTCTCTCTCTCTCTCTCTCCTCCTCTCTCTCTCTCTCTCTCTCTCTCTCTCTCTCTCTCTCCTATATACCCTTACCAAACTCGGTATCAGTGTTTCAAAACGCCTAAGTATTCTTAGTTCATTCATATATGTACAGTTTTTGAAAAAAAATTCGCATGATAGGTCCTTTAAAGGACGGAAGCGGCGTTCTGCGGACCTCCGACGCGGACATCGCTAATGTGCTTAATGAGTACTTTGCGGGAGTGTTCACCAGGGAGGATACCCGCGTCATCCCCGAGCCAGCTGTGAGGCACGAAGGTGCTGGCCTGGATAGTGTTAGATGTACCGCGACAGTCGTTGCTCATAGAATAGACAAACTGAGCGCGTTTAAGGCTCCTGGGCCAGACCAGTTTCTCCCCAGTGTTTTGCGAGAAGTGCGCGACCAGGTGGCTCCCCACCTGGCTACAGTCTTCAACAAATCGTTGGTGATGGGCCAGGTGCCTGGTGACTGGAGGGAGGCCAACGTGACCCCTATCTTTAAGAAAGGGGATCACGAAAGTCCAGGGAACTATCGTCCTATTAGTCTCACTTCAGTTGTAGGTAAATTATTAGAAAGGATAATAGCTGATAGAATCGTTGACCATTTGGATTCCCACAAGCTGTTGGGGACTCCCAACATGGGTTTAGACGGCAAGGTCGTGTCTCACCAACTTGCTCGAGTTTTTCCACGTCATGTTGAGTGAGTACGATAAGAGTAGGGCGATTGATATACTTTATCTCGACTTTCAGAAAGCCTTTGATAAGGTACCTCACCGCCGGCTAATGGCGAAAGTGCGCGCGCTGGGTATCGGTGGGAAATAGGTAGGTGGATTGAAAACTGGCTGAGGAATAGGCGGCAGAGGGTGGTAATTAAAGGGGCTAGTTCGGGTTGGGGCCTCGGTCACTAGTGGGGTTCCTCAGGGTTCCGTTTTGGGGCCACTGTTGTTTACCATTTACATAAATGATATCGACGGTGGCATCGTCAGTCGGATCGCCAAATTCGCTGATGACACCAAGCTTGGGGCCAATGTTGGACGCCCGAAGCGATCGAGGAACTGCGTGCGGACCTAGGTAGGATAGGAGAGTGGTCCGAAAAATGGCAAATGCCGTTTAACTTGGGTAAATGCAAAGTGATGCACATTGGCTACGCCAATCCCAAGTCGGACTACTCGATGTTGGGCAGTAATATCGAGGTGACTGATTTAGAAAAGGACTTGGGTGCTAATTAGCAGCGACCTTAAGTTTACGAAACAGTGTGTAGAGGTGGAAAAGAAAGCCCAGAAACTCTTGGGTTATATCAGGAGGCAATTTCAGTTTCGGAACAAGGAGATTGTGCTCTCACTGTACAATTCCCTTGTCGGCCGTACCTGGAGTATGCTGTGCAGTTCTGGTCGCCCACCCTCAGGAAAGATATTGAGAGGCTGGAGCGAGTGCAGGCGAGGGCCACAAAGTTAATCCCTTCGGTTAGGCATATGGGCTACAATCGACGGTTACGCGCCCTGAAACTTGTTTTCGCTTGAAACTCGGAGGCTGCGCGGTCACTGATCGAGGTTTTCAAGCTCTTACGAGGGTTCCGATGTCGATTTTAGAAGTATGTTTAGTTTAAATGATAACCCAACTCGCAACAATGGTTGGAAGTTGGATTTGAAACGGTTTAGGACTAGTGTGTGTGGGAATTACTTTACGTATAAGATCTGTGACACATGGAACAGGTTACCTTCGGAAGTTGTGAACAGTTCCTCTGTGGATCAGTTCAAGAAAAGGTTAGACCAAATTTTGCACACTCTTTGAGTGTGTAGAAAATTTTCCGTGGCACCCGTTGCCATTGGTACCTCCTCGGTATGGGCCGCAAGGCCTTTTGAGGTACTTCTTTTCCTTGTAACTCCTTGTAACTCTCAATCTCTCTCTCTCTCTCCTCTCTCTCTCTCTCTCTCTCTCTCTCTCTCTCTCTCTCTCTCTCTCTCTCTCCTTCACTACACATACATGAATTTTACACTACACAATCTTTTCAGAAAAAAAAAAAAAGGCATAGTGAGCCTTGGAGACCTTGATTTCAGCCCGCTCCTTCTTATAAAGAGGGGTCATTTTTGGGCGCTTGCAAGGCCTTGGCCTCTCGTTCCTGCCTAAAAAAAAGATGAATGGGTACCAGAAAAATCCCCCAAATGAGGCGGGATGCTGCAATTGGGTCGAACAAGGTCGATCTTGAACATTTGTTGAAAACCACAAAAAAAAAAATTACCTTTCCTTTGGTACTCCATGCGACAATTATTAATTTCACGGAGGTCGGTCTTGTTGCCCCAACTCGAGTTGGCCTGGTGAAGTACCGAGTTGGTTTCTTGCGCTCAACACTTCACATCGCCAGGCACTCTGGCTCATCTCGTATTGTTCTGAGCCAGGCGTCTAGTCTTCTTTTGAAGATTTCCACCATACTAGTCGTGTTCCGTAGTTCCTTGGGCAGCTGGTTGAGGTCTTGACCCTCTCACAACAAAGCTATTTTCTTTCAGGGTTGAGGGTGTTCCGTGTTTAGCTTTTAGTATAGGAACACCCCTACTTTCCACTGTTGTTTAAGTGTTTATAAGGTCCAAAGTGAGATTAGGGGCTAGTTTCTCCATTATTTTCCATGTATAAATAAGAGTGCACCTCTCCTCTTCTCCTTTCCAGCGAATATAAATTTAATTCACAATCTTTCCCAGTACTTTAGTTCTTTACATCCATTGACCTTGACTCTGAGGCTTTACAGTTGACTAACGTCGTCTTTTTTATATGGGGATGTTGAGACTGAGCAAAACTCCAACTTGGGTATGATCAACGTTTTTAACAGAGGAATCATTATATTCCTGTCCCTTCCTTTAAAGGTTTTAAGTACACTGTATCTGCCCATTTATTCTTTTTGCTTTGGTTACTGCCATCTTATTTTGTCTCAAATTTCCCGTCGTCAGCCATTATGACTCCATCATCATAGTTTTCATTATTAACGAGTACATCTGTGATGATGATGATGTATTCCATTAGTTGTGATGGGCACGATCTTCCTGACCGGAATCAATATTGGGTATCATTTAATTTTTTTCAGTCTCCAAAAAATTCAGATTTTCTCTAACTAACCTTTCAAATATTTTCATGAAATGAGATGTCAGTAACACTAGCTAATAGATTTTTGCCTCAGTTTCAACTTATGAAAGAGGGGCTCGAGTTATGTTCACTCTCTTCAGGATGTTCCATATTTCTCCCGTGTTCAGTGATCGTCTTCAATATAGAGGCTTCGTGATTTCATTCTTACAATTCTTAATCTGTGTAGCGTTCCATTTGTCCTGGCGTGCTACTGAGTGTGCTTTTAGTTTCTCTACAGCTCGTGTAATATCATTTGTTGCAAAGTAAAAGTCCGTTATACTTTCCCCATTGTCATTCTTCTTCAAAGAACGCATTTCTATCGCATATTAGTTTATCAGTTTTGGGGATACTGAAAGGTGATTCATACCGAGCTCTTAGTATTTGAGATACTTCTTTTGGATCGTCACTTAATGCATTTTCATTCTTCAAAGGTCCGATAGTCGCGCGATTTTGAGCGTGTGTGTGTGTGTATATATATGTGTATATAATGTATATAATATATATATATATATATATATATATATATATATATATATATATATATATATATATCGTGCAGATTCACGCACACACCACAAGTATACTATTTATATATATACACATAATTGCTGGTACTTATTTGCCGTTTAAAGATCGTGTTGCAAAGCGTTTCGTAAAATTTTAGAACGTTTTACAAAGAAGTTAAAAAATGTCTTATTCTCACGATTTCAACTAAAATAATTGTTTCTTTTCACTATCCTTAACCTCGCACTGAATTAGAAGTTAAACAGGTAATTGGTAGTCCAGGTAGGAGACCGGCAGCTCGTTTCTTTCATTATCCCGTCAGCGTACATGATTAATTTTCACAAAGCTAAGTTTTATACACACGTATATAATATATATATATATTCCGCGCAAGATGAGAGAGAGAACGAAACAAATGAAAAAATGAGGTAACCACCCGGGAATCGAACCCGGGATCTTCCGATTGCCGGTCAGATGCGATAACCATTACACCATGGGCCTCACTCTTCCAAATGCCGTAATTCTTCTACATACTCGCAGAAACCAATGCCCCAAGGGGGCACCTTCCGCATGCCGTAACATTATATACATTTAACTGCAAACACGCAGTATAATTAACGTAAAGAACGACGCTTGTATAGGAGATATTCCGCGCAAGACGAGAGAGAGAGAACAAATTATACTGTGTTGTTTGCAATTGAAATGTAATATATATATATATATATATATAATGTTTGAGATATTAAAAAAGAATTGATTGTGGGATGGAAGAACAAAGGTGAAAATTTATATTCTAACAAATGAGATTTAGTCGATTAATCTACGAAGCCATAAAAATAACGGCCGATGTTTTCTCTATGTAAAGTAAGGAAGGAAGGAAATCTCTTCGGTAAACCAAAACAAGGAGACAGACTATATCGCAACTTACGACCGTTCGAGGCTCCACGGACACCCCCCCCACACCCCAAACAACCTCCCCCCCCCACGAGTAAAACTATTCTACTTTAAAGTTGAGCCGTTAAAAAGGCGTTTTAAATCCGTTAAATTTTTTGAACGTCTTTTGTTGAGCGGCGTTCCATGGATGGTTGGCGGAGAATGGCCTCCTCACTCGCTCTTCTTCCTTTTTGCTCACCGGGCAAAACGCTTCAAACGGTCCCCATAAACATGTCCCGAACCTTATTCAGGGCAGAAGATAGAGGGGAAAGATTTAGAAGAGGGGGACGGAAGGGAAGGAGATGGGAAGAAGGGCAGGAGAGGGCAGAGTGAGAGCACGAAAGTCGGAGGGAGAGAGTCAGGGGTAAAAATTAGTCGAAACCGTATTAATTACGTTGCGTATATATATATATATATATAATATATATATATAAATAATATATAATATATATATAATATTATATTATATATATATATATATATAATATAATATATATATATATATTATATATATATATATTATATATATATATATATTATATATATATATATATACACACACACACACACGTTTTTCATTCTATCACTTCGCCTCGCAGGCCTGATCTACAGGGTAACAGGAAACATAAAAGAAGCCTTCCTGCCTTCTGTTTTTAATTGATTTAACCCCATTGACGCAATTAAAAAAGGGTGTAATTCAACGTTTTAATTTTATTAGTTCTTAACACACACAGTCCTCAGTGGTGTATATGTTACAGGGAATCTGCGTAACTGGGGATTTCATGTAAGGTTAAGTCGTGATATTTTCGTTAAACCTATGGGAAAATTACTGAATGCCCGGTTAGGTCAACTATACGCCCTTGACGATTGGTTTGGTTAAGTCGTGATATTTTCGTTAAAACTAACGAAAATATCACGACTTAACCTTACGTGAAATCCCTGAACATTTTAGGGATTTCATGAAAGGCCTCGTTACACAGATTCCCTGTGACATATATACAATAGTACAATATTGTGATTGGTCAGAAAAAGCTGTACACTATTTATTACAGTTTATCTGAATGATTGGGTAATTGTAACATATCAAACTTCTATTCTGGAGATCATTTTTACTGTTGCTCATAAGCAATTATTTATATCTTTTATACATGGCATTTCTGTATTCTTCTCTTTTGATACGAGGCCTTCCTTGGAAGAAGTGGCTAAGCGACAAAAGTAAAAAACGCCAGGAAACGCAGTAAAATTTTTACCAATTTGAAAATGCCATAACTTTTGAACTTTTGAACTTTTGAACTTTTGAAGATATTTCGTAGAAATATGTTCAAAAGTTATGGCACTTCCAAATTGGTAAAAAATTTTACTGCGTTTGCTGGCTTTTTTTATTTTTGTCGCTTAGCCACTTCTTCCTAGAGAGCCTCGTATCATAGTTATTACTGAAATAAAATGGACCTATGATTATTATTATACAGTACACGATAACTATTATAATAATTATGTACATTACATATCCGTCTATCCCTCAAACGTGCAGGAATTAAAAGTAACACTGAATATAATAGGTGAACATTCCCCAGAGTGCCACAGTTAAAAATTCCAAAAGGTGCCACACAAATTTCTTGGGGCGAAATGAGTTACAATCGTCAATTACTCCTTTTCAAATTCTTCATTTTATTCGTCCATAAAAATCGTACTCGCGAACAGACTCGCTCGTCTCCTCGAACAGCCGAACAGCCTCGTCCGTTTGAGCTCCACTGGGGACGTTAATAAATGCGGACATTTAGCCTGTACAATCATTAGACTTTACAAATTACTTTATTTCAAGTTTGGATTTACAGTTACGTGCTGTAAAATACTGTAAAAAGAGCGTTACAGTGATTAAATTCATTAATACACTCGGGCAGAGTTGAAATTAATCTGCTTCCAAAACACACGGACACACTTTTTCACGTGAGTGGTCCGTATATTCGTTTGTTTATATGTACATTATATAAATTTACACTATAAATTTTATTAACGCTAATAGCATTTCGTAAGCATCTTTCAATACAGAATTTATACAATACCTCATTCATATATTACTTTTAGCGATTTATTTTTTGCACAAATTTATAGAAAAACACATTATAAATCCATCCTAGTCACAAAAATAGTTTGGATTATATATATATATATATATATATATATATATATATATATATATATATATATATATATATATATATATGCGCCTCGGTGGTGTAGTGGTTAGCGTCGCTGACTACGAATCCATAGGCCCTGGGATCGAGACCCGGTGACGGCAGCCGGCGCGCAGCAAAACCCAGCTGTTCATCCTTCCGCATAATATAGTGATTGGTAGCTAAATGGGTACCCTGGGTGGCCTAGTGGTTAAGACGCTGGGCTGCTGGTGGGGAGTGGTTCGGATTCCACGTTAAACTATAGGTCTAAGGTGGAGTGAAAAGCTTGACCTTCGTCAGAATGAACAAATCGGGCGGAAGCAAACCAAAGGTCATATATATATATATATATATATATAATATATATATACACACACACACACATATATATGGGATGAATTTCACAATTAAACACGTGAAATTAATGAATGATGCAAACTCACAAGGAAAAAGAAAAATGATTCCATGGCCTTTCGTGTATTCAGAAGTACACCTCGTCAGGGGGTTCCAAGGCCTTTTCCTGACGAGGCGTACTTCTGAATACACGAAAGGACTTGGGATCATTTTCTTTTACCTTGTGGATTTGCGTCATATATATAACTTGGGTTTGCTTCCGCCCGAATTGTTCATTCTGACAAAGGTAAAGCTTGTCACTCCACCTTAGACCTACAGTTTAACGTGGAATCCGAACCACGCCCCACCAGCAGCCTAGCGTCTCAACCACTACGCTACCCAGGGTACCCATTTACTTACCAACCAATTTTTTTTATTGTGTGGAAGATGAATAGTTATATATATATATATATATATATATATATATATATATATATATACAGGGTGGGTAAAAAAAGTGACCCCTTAGAGGTAAATTGTCATATTAAAAAAAGTAAGGGGACTAGAGCTCCCAAACTCCATAGATGTTTACCTTAGCATGTTCTTCATCTTAATTGAGAAGTTGCTCGATGTGTCTCCCTTCCTGCTCAACGCAAGCCTCCAAACGTGGACGCCACTGATCAATACACCTGTTTACATATCGTTGACACACATTCTCCCAGCCGAGCAGAATTCTTTCGCGTAGTTCATCTATGTCTCTCATATTGGTACCAGGGATGTAAACTTTGAACTTCAGGGCTTCCCAAACACCATAATCAAGTGGTGAAAGATCGGGGCAACTAGCCGGCCACGTTCGATAAAATCCGGTGTTTCGTTCTCGAGGAATGTGACAGTTTGGCGTGCTCTGTGAGCAGGGGCTCCATCTTGTTGGAAAGTATATCTTTCACCACTAATTCGTCGAATATCAGTGCTCACAGAGCACGCCAAACTGTCACATTCCTTGAGAACGAAACACCGGATTTTATCGAACCCAATATGTGGCCGGCTAGTAGCCCCGATCTTTCACCACTAGATTATGGTGCTTCGGAAGCCCTGAAGTTCAAAGTTTACATCCCTGGTACCAATATGAGAGACATGGATGAGCTACGCAAAAGAATTCTGCTCGGCTGGGAGAATGTGTCTCAACGATATGTAAACAGGTGTATTGATCAGTGGCGTCCACGTTTGGAGGCCTGCGTTGAGCAGGAAGGGAGACACATCGAGCAACTTCTCAATTAAGATGAAGAACATGCTAAGGTAAACATCTATGAAGTTTGGGAGCTCTAGTCCCCTTACTTTTTTTAATATGACAGTTTACCTCTAAGGGGTCACTTTTTTTTACCCACCCTGTATATTACTATGTATCATATAATGTTCCGATTGTTGATTTATATATTCTAAAACAACTTTTCCTCCTTATTCATTGCTCCCATTTGAAGGACTTAATCCTAGACACACTATTACCTCCAAGTCTGGACATACATTACACCCGTCACGTGCAAGAACCATCCAAATTAAAACGAAATTCAGAGGGGGGAAGTGACCGTATAAAGAATTTCGTCATTTACTCCACGACCAGAGTGCCGCCATGTGTATGCAGTGAGGAAAACCGAGTTCGATTTGAAGAGTCTCATTTCTCATGTCGAAGATTTTATTCTGTGCTGCGATCAGCGCTTCGATTTTGATAAAAGAAATCTTTAAGCGGAACATTTAAAAATTCACAAACAATAAAGAAGTGCGCTTTAAATTGAAGAGATTCAGAGACAGGTTTTTACATACTTATTTTATGTTGCGTCATTTTATGGCTAAAAATTTTTATGTGCGGTCGTATTGTGGTGGGGAACGGGTGGCAACTAGACACAAGTTGGGTCGAATTTGGGATACCTCAAAAAAATTACCTCATTTCATATGTGAATTAACACTTTTGGTACCTCCGAACATTAAAAAAAAAAATTACATACAGTATAATATAAAACTAGAAACATTTTAAATGTGGGAAAAAGTTGGTCTTTATTACGTTAGGTTACGCTATACGAGTTTAGGTTAGATTAGATTAAAACTCCACTATTTAAGAACTTAACAAAAGCCCTACCTACCTACCTTCCTTCATTACCTTCTTACTACCTTCCTTTCTACCTTCTTACTACCTTCCTTTCTACCTTCTTACTACCTTCCTTTCTACCTTCTTACTACCTTCTTACTACCTTCCTTTCTACCTTCTTACTACCTTCCTTACTTACTTTTTACTACCTTCCTTCCTTACTTACTTTTACTACCTTCCTTCCTTACTTACTTACTTTTTACTACCTTCCTTCCTTACATACTTACTTTTTACTACCTTCCTTCCTTACATACTTACTTACTACCTTCCTTCCTTACTTACTTTTTACTACCTTACTTACTTACTACCTTCCTTCCTTACTTACTTACTTTTTACTACCTTCCTTCCTTACTTACTTTTTACTACCTTCCTTCCTTACTTACTTACTTTTTACTACCTTCCTTCCTTACTTACTTTTTACTACCTTACTTACTTTTTACTACCTTCCTTCCTTACTTACTTTTTACTACCTTCCTTACTTACTTACTTACTTTCTTTTTACTACCTTCCTTCCTTACTTACTTACTTTTTACTACCTTCCTTCCTTACTTACTTACTTACTTACTTACTTTTTACTACCTTCCTTACTTACTTACTTTTTACTCCTTCCTTACTTACTTACTTACTTTCTTTTTACTACCTTCCTTACTTACTTTTTACTACCTTCCTTACTTACTTACTTTTTACTACCTTCCTTACTTACTTACTTTTTACTACCTTCCTTATTACTTTCTTTTTACTACCTTCCTTACTTACTTACTTACTTTTTACTACCTTCCTTACTTACTTACTTACTTTGTACTACCTTCCTTACTTACTTACTTACTTACTTTGTACTACCTTCCTTACTTACTTACTTACTTTGTACTACCTTCCTTACTTACTCACTTACTTTTTACTACCTTCCTTACTTACTTACTTACTTTTTACTACCTTCCTTACTTACTTACTTTTTACTACCTTCCTTCCTTACTTACTTACTTTTTACTACCTTCCTTCCTTCCTTACTTACTTACTTTTTACTACCTTCCTTCCTTACTTACTTACTTTTTACTACCTTCCTTCCTTACTTACTTACTTTTTACTACCTTCCTTACTTACTTACTTACTTTACTACTTCCTTACTTACTTACTTTTTACTACCTTCCTTCCTTACTTACTTACTTTTTACTACCTTCCTTCCTTACTTACTTACTTTTTACTACCTTCCTTCCTTACTTACTTACTTTTTACTACCTTCCTTCCTTACTTACTTACTTTTTACTACCTTCCTTCCTTACTTACTTACTTTTTACTACCTTCCTTCCTTACTTACTTACTTTTTACTACCTTCCTTCTTTCCTTCTTACCACCTACCTTATTTCGGCGAATTTGTTTCCGCAGTTGTATATAATACCATATATACTGAAGCAATCAACATATCTCTTCTTAAATGAAGGACAGCTGTAAAATACTGTGAAACGAGTCGTTCATAATTTACAACATAAATAAGAATTTGATTGAGAACTGCATAAAACGAGTTAAAATGTCCGATGTGTTATCATTTAATTCGTCGGATATCGTTAAAGTGATGAAAATTAATAGCCATTATTAAAATTTGAACGTTGTGTCCACATACATCATTAAATTTTATTGGAAATAACTCTGTTGAATATTTGTTACACGTATTTACACTTGTATTTATTTGTACTGTTATCTTAGCGCTACATTATATGTTGAGATTATACATTGGCTCTTAATTTTCTCAATAGTGGTAACTTTTTTTTTATTTTTTACAGAGCCGATGCCAATTTTTTTGGAACCAGTCAGCAACGTCACTGTTGCCGTGGGCAGAGATGCTTCATTGTCCTGTGTCGTGGACCACCTTGGACAACACAAGGTAAGAACCACGACATAATTACATTTCACCGGAAATAATATACAAATCGTACTAAAATGCAACTTTTTTTTTCAAATGTTTGTAGACGAGTTACTAAATTATTTAGTTTTGAATAACAATAAATCTTATACTTTTTGGTTTAAACAAAAAATATTCACGAAACGAAACGGTTAATAATTTTCATAAACTTTGAATTATACTTTACCCAATTAGATTTTTCTAAACTATAACAAATTGACGTAAAACGTTTGGCATGATGACGACTGTATATACCCAGATGGCGGGGTTCATGAATTTGCGGAAACTATTGACTGTATAATGAAATCTATTCCTTTTACGAGATGATAATGCTGGGCAAGAATAAAGTTTATTCTGAAACCACACGACTGGAGGTCGACTCCCACTAGCTGCAAGTCTTCCGCTTTACTGCCTTTCATCTTTCCACCTAAGAATAATGTACAGTTGCCTACATATGTAATGTTCCTCGCCTCACAAGCGACTCCGGACATGTGGCAACGCCGCAGCGATAGTCAAGGTACCCCAACTGGGGGAATGTGGGGTGGAGGGGGAACAACCTAGTCCAACAACATATAACACTGACATACAGGTAAGGAGCCGTTCAAAAATTACGTAACGCTATTTTTGCTAAAACCTGACACACACACCCTGTAACGTTCCGTAACGTGTCGGGTGTGGGAAGTGTTACATAACATCTTAGGGGGTGCCTGGTCTAGCGTTACAGAACGTTCCTGGGGGATCTGGGGTGTCAAGTTTTAGCAAAAATAACGTTACGTAATTTTTGAACGGCCCCTAATTATAATGTAATGTCTGTGTTCATAAAGATAAACGATTAATAGGATCGTAAACAGCGTTGAACACCATGTTCAATAGTCTTATACAGTAATAAAGGTTTCATTATGATTACTGCAAGCAGGGCCGTTTCCAGCCATTAGGGGGCCCTAAGCAGTATACCCATTTGAGGCCCCACCCCTCCATCCACCAACTCACGCCTTACTACATCACCTCAGCACACACATACAAAAAATGGCTGTTAATAAAAAAACAATTATGAAACAATTTTAATGAAACATTTATGTCCAAAAATATGTACTTTCAGAAGACAAACAGGGAAAATACTCTTCATGAAATTCCTGAAAATTAGCTTATACATTATTTAGAATAAATGAGACAACTATGTATACAAAAATAATGCAATTATCACCTATCAAACAATTACTAACTCTACGATACAATCGTGTAATAGCTAACAGTTATACAGAACAGTTTGTATCTTCAAAATTTTTGCCTCCTAGATTTTTTCTGGGCGAAATCATCAACAACATCATCATGTGAAATCTCCCGGCCAACGTCCTGGTTGATGCTTATGATGCCAAGGCCACTGAGTCCTCCGAAAAAGTGGCCACCTTTTCCCCGTGCACGGGCCAACGAAACCACAATTCCAGGAATAGCTTAGTGAAACAAATCATAGTGAACCCTTTATGTCGTCCTCAAAATGAGAGGTGGTTTATTTAAATCGGGTGAATAGTCTCTCTACAAATTCAACGTGAACAATAGTTGTTAGAAATATAGTTGACAAGGAGGGTAATTAGAGACTTAAGTGAACATTAAAGAGCTTTACAATGAACAAAAACGCAGCAAGTGTTCAGTGTGTTCTCCATTATTTTCAAGGACCAATTGTAGATTTGTGCGCTACTGGCGAACTGCTTTGGAAACGGCGTCTTGATCGAGTTCATTCCATGCTGTTAAAATGCACTCGAAGTCAACTTACATCTTGAATATTCTGTATGTAAACTTTGTCGACTAAACGTTCCCATATGAAACAGTCAACAGGATTTAAATTTGGACTACTTGGACTTAGGGCGGGTCGTACTCAGGTGACAACATGAATCTGAAGGAAATCCTACCATCAGGGGTGTCTAAATTATGTGTTTTTACATGGGGAATTCAAATATGAGCTTCTTTTTTGGATAGGATAACTCTAACCTACATCATTTTGTATTTCTAAATTGCCAATTTTACCCTTTTGAACCCCTTTATAATATATTAAAAGATATAAGGTAAATCATTTATATTGACAAGGCCAAATCAACTTTACATATATTTATTAATAGGTGAACTGCATGTATATCACTGGATATAATTACAAAGATCATTCTCCTGACATCTTGAACTTTGCCAGATTGCACAAATCCTGCTTTGACTCAGACTTGGACATCAGCTTCCTGCTGGTCTCCTGAGCCCTGATCCCTCCATCCCTCTTTTCCTGTGAGAAGTACTTAGCAGAAGCCTCAGTCACCATTTTAACAACCCTCTCAATGCTTTGTGTGTGGCAAGGCCAGTTGCGCACCTCATGGGGGTGTTGATGAAGTTTTTCACCTCTGAGGTGCTTAGAGAGCATGAGAGGTGGCTCTGACACACCTTCTGACCAGCTGATCAAGTCACCGATGCTGAAAGCATCACAATTGATGTCAGGTGTCCTTCTGCTCCTAACAGAGGAGTCCCCCAGCTGAGTGTCCGGGTCCCCCTCTCCCCTGATGGCCAGGATTCTCTCCACCCCTTCAATCCTCTCCTTCTGATCCTCAGAGCAGTAGTGTTTGGAGGATGACTTCACTGTGGGCATACCAAGCAGATCTTCTCACAGTTGGCATCACAATATCCAGCACCTCCTTTCTCTGGGACTTGAGGCAGTCCAGCTGAAAGAGGATGTGCCTAGGCCCTTCGATCCAGGAGTGCTTGACCTTCACGTTGAACCAACATGGGTAATACACTCCAATGATGAATTCCACGATGAATTGCAGAATCTTCAGGTTCTTTCCTTTAAGTCCGTGCTTTGACACCCAGAGCCTGAGAAGTCTTTTCGCTGTGGTGAGCCAGCGGCTGTGGTTTACTGGTCCTATCTCTAACAGAGCCAGCCCTGCAGGAAGTACTCCATCCCTGACTGCACAGACAATTTTATAGCCATAGTATTGATCAGTTGAGAGATCTTGAATGACCTTGTCAGGAAGCTTGATCAGTGGAGGGCCAACAGAGATTCGGGTGAAGTTTGGATTGATATCAAAGTCTGTAGCAGAATCAAGGAGCTTTCCTATTGGCCCGGATAATTTTTTGTCTGACAGAGTAGGGCCATCAAGGTCAACAATGAGATGGCGCAGGGGAAGTTCAACAGTGTGCAGGTTGCACACCAACCAGACCAGCTTTCTCCCCAGGTGCAGCTCCAGCTTCCGCATTACTCCAGCTTTCACACCAGTGTTGACATTTGTTGAGTCTCCTCCAATGGCCAACAAGGTCTTATCATAACCCCTCTCTTTCAGCCAGGCAAACAGGACCTTAGCAATCTTCTCCGCATGTGACTCCTCTTTAGTTGCTTTCTCTGGGGTAAAGTGGAACAAATAGTAGCTGCCAGGCTCACTAACAACACTATAATGTTCTTCCTTGATCTTTGCGGGAAAAGATTGGTCACTGCCCTCAGCTTCCATCATCACATTGGTCAGGTCAATCCGCCCATCAAAGAGGATGCAAGAGATCCCCCCCTCCTCCCTGCACTTCTTCTCTCGAACTGTTCCCCCAGCTCTCTCATCAACTTCTCCTGTGCTCTCTTGACCTTGCTCTTATCAATCACTTTACTTGTATTGTCTTCTGTGATGATTCCTGCGTCAATCAGAGCTGCTGTTGCTATCGCTGCAGTTGGCCTCAGCCCTATGCCATACCTTACACTAGCAAGGGCAATGTTTTGAATCTCATCATAGTTTTTCTGTACCTTTGCCGAAGCTGCTGGCTCAGGGTCAGTTTGAGGGAAGAGCTCAACTTCAGGAACAAACTCATCTTCATCACCACTTCTCTCCAATTCCAGATCCTCATCACCATCTGCCAAAAATCTCTTAACATCCTTCCTGGCTGCCTTCTCTGCTACTGCAGCACTTTCCTCCTTGCTCCTTCTCCTTTTCTCTGCCTTCCTTTCCATCCACTGCCTTTTCAATGTCCTCACCTACAATTACAATTAAGTGGAATGGCACACCTTTTTATTTGAGTATTTAAATATTATTATTATTATATGAATTACATTATATGTGTTTATATGAATTAGTTAGAACAATGCTCTATGAGAGATAACGTGAGCAGCCATGATAGAAAACGTGAGAAGACATATTCTGGGGTAACTACAATAGTAAAATAATCAACAATTTAATAATAATCAACTGCAAATTGATGTAGGTTAGGGTTATCAGAATTAAATATTTTCTTCAGAATTGTGTTCTATACACCAAAATATGTCATTTGAACACCCCTCTCCATTGATTTAAAAAAAATGCATAGTATGACCCGCCCAACTACTTGGTGGACAATCTTCTGGGGGCGATGAAATCGGGACATTGTTCATGCTGTCTTACTAAAAAAAGTAATTATCACCGTAACTTTCAGTCTTAGGTAACATCTTGAGATATTGTCACAGCTTCATCGACGAAAACAACGGATGTTTTCCTAAACGAGAATCTCTCTCTCTCTCTCTCTCTCTGGTGACTGGAGGGAAGCCAACGTGACCCCTATCTTTAAGAAAGGGGATCACGAAAGTCCAGGGAACTATCGTCCCATTAGTCTCACTTCAGTTGTAGGTAAATTATTAGAAGGGATAATAGCTGATAGGATCGTTGACCATTTGGATTCCTACAAGCTGCTTGGGGACTCCCAACATGGGTTTAGACGGCAAAGGTCGTGTCTCACCAACTTGCTCGAGTTTTTCCACGTCATGTTGAGTGAGTACGATAAGAGTAGGGCGATTGATATACTTTATCTCGACTTTCAGAAAGCCTTTGATAAGGTACCTCACCGCCGGCTAATGGCGAAAGTGCGCGCGCTGGGTATCGGTGGGGAAATAGGTAGGTGGATTGAAACTGGCTGAGGAATAGGCGGCAGAGGGTGGTAATTAAAGGGGCTAGTTCGGGTTGGGCCTCGGTCACTAGTGGGGTTCCTCAAGGTTCCGTTTTGGGGCCACTGTTGTTTATCATTTACATAAATGATATCGACGGTGGCATCGTCAGTCGGATCGCCAAATTCGCTGATGACACCAAGCTTGGGGCCAATGTTGGGACGCCCGAAGCGATCGAGCAACTGCGTGCGGACCTAGGTAGGATAGGAGAGTGGTCCGAAAAATGGCAAATGCCGTTTAACTTGGGTAAATGCAAAGTGATGCACATTGGCTACGCCAATCCCAAGTCGGACTACTCGATGTTGGGTAGTAATATCGAGGTGACTGATTTAGAAAAGGACTTGGGTGTGCTAATTAGCAGCGACCTTAAGTTTACGAAACAGTGTGTAGAGGTGGAAAAGAAAGCCCAGAAACTATTGGGTTATATTAGGAGGCAATTTCAGTTTCGGAACAAGGAGATTGTGCTCTCACTGTACAATTCCCTTGTTCGGCCGCACCTAGAGTATGCTGTGCAGTTCTGGTCGCCCGCCCTCAGGAAAGATATTGAGAGGCTGGAGCGAGTGCAGGCGAGGGCCACAAAGTTAATCCCTTCCGTTAGGCATATGGGCTACAATCGACGGTTACGCGCCCTGAACTTGTTTTCGCTTGAAACTCGGAGGCTGCGCGGTCAACTGATCGAGGTTTTCAAGCTCTTACGCGGGTTGAACGATGTCGATTTTAGAAGTATGTTTAGTTTAAATGATAACCCAACTCGCAACAATGGTTGGAAGTTGGATTTGAAACGGTTTAGGACTAGTGTGTGTGGGAATTACTTTACGTATAAGATCTGTGACACATGGAACAGGTTACCTTCGGAAGTTGTGAACAGTTCCTCTGTGGATCAGTTCAAGAAAAGGTTAGACCAATCTTGCACACTATTTGAGTGTGTACAAAATTTTCCCTGGCACCCGTTGCCATTGGTACCTCCTCGGTATGGGCCGCAAGGCCTCTTGAGGTACTTCTTTTCCTTGTAACTCTCTCTCTCTCTCTCTCTCTCTCTCTCTCTCTCTCTCTCTCTCTCTCTCTCTCTCTCTCTCTCTCTCTCTCTCTCTCTCTCTCTCTGATTTCTGGAATGTCTTATTTTTTCTTACATTAGCTAGCATATACTCTATCGTTTAGCGCATTTCGAGGCCGTTTAGTACTGAAAACCTACCCTTCTTATTACTGTAGCTTGCCTAGCCTAGAACTCTATAACCCATAACAATGCACCAACCAACATACCTAGGCCGACCCTGAATCGACAAGTGATCCCCAAGTTAACTATGAAATTACGATTTGACTCTTCACTGACATGAATTTAGCAATTTCTTCTACTTTTATTCAAGTTGAATTTGTAAAAAAGACTACTCATCCGATTTAAGTAGACTACCTCTCATTTTGAGAATAATATAAAGGGTTTATATGATTTGTTTCATTTAGTTACCTTAGAATTGTGGTTTTGTTGGCCCGGTGAAAAAAGTAGCCACTGTTGGGTAGACGGTGTATACGCGAGTATAATTACAGTGTATATGTACGCATACATCGGTTATAAGACTTAGTTATAACATGACTATATTAACATGAACCTCGTATTCAAGATTATTAACCTCGTACCTCGTTAAAATACTTATTTTATAACCCTCATTCAGCTTTTTCAATAGACATGTTTTCCCATTAAGGGCGAGGGAAGTACTCTTTAATTTGACTCAAACACCTACTTTAAGAGTCTGATTAATAATGTAATACGTAATCCGCGTAGAAGGCAAACAAATCTTATTTTTAATCACTTATCATCATAATATTTTGAGCCAAAACGAAATATAGTGAACTCTAATCCATATACAAGAGGATTCTATTTCAAACGCATAATTCGGTCTTCTTAATATTCCTTAATGTGCTGTAAATATAACTCAAAAGTTGTAACTCTCATAATTAGGTGAAATAATGTGCATATTTTTCACACACACACACACACACACACACTTGTAAATAGCTCCGAAAGTCATTGTTATAGAAAGTGGAAGGCATATAGTCGCGTGTTCTAAACTCTGGAAAGAAGTTTTGCCAGCCTATATCGGACTTTGATTTGGGGTTTAGTCTCAAGACTTTAGATAAAAATCTTCCCTATCGGCAATAAGGCTTACGCGAAATGTTTTTACCCCAGGATATTCGCCATTATGGGTATAAGGACGGCTGCCTTCTTAACGTAATAGCATATAGAATAGTTTCTCCGTCTGAATTTGTGTTTTAGATAAAAGTTACTTAAATGACATTACTTAATATTAATAGACAAAGATTTTGTTTAACTTTTAAACTAAAACAGTTATTTTTATATATATATATATATATATATATATATATATATATATATATATATATATATACACACAAAATTCTCATTTAATATTTGACTCGAGTGTGCGCATAATAATTTAATATCTAATTTATTTATTTATACATTCATTTCGAAGTGAAATTTTGCATAATTTTATCAGCCATTAGGTAACATTGCAAGATTATGCAATGAAAATTTCACATTTTTGGAATAAGTGATATATATATACAGGGTGATCAAAAAGTCGATGTGCACCTATATTACTTTGAGAGACAAAAGTGCATACATACAAGAAGTTAGATATTTTAATAAAAAATTATACGATATTGTGCAATTTGTGTTACTGTAATATTGCACGATATTGTATAATTTTTTATTAAAATATCTAACTTCTTGTATGTATGCACTTTTGTCTCTCAAAGTAATATAGGTGCACATCGACTTTTTGATCACCCTGTATATATATATATATATATATATATATATATATATATATATATATGGGATTGAACTCAGAATGATCCCCTGAGGTTTTTTCATGATACACACAGACCGTGCATGGAACAAGGAACTCTCTGGGAAACGTAAAACCACTGTAGTCCGAGTAAGTAATGGTAAATGACAAACACTATAGTTTTTTCTTTTTCATGATGTTACCCCGACGTGGGCAACGGGTCACTCGCAAAGAGGCCTCAAAAATATAGCTTCCCTCACCAGCTTATCTGCAAAGCAGATAGGATCCAGCTTTGGGACAGGATCTAGGGGTTACAGCTTCGCCTAGCCTACTATATCCAGAACTTCAATACAAGCAAAAGACTCGTTGCATTCACGTCTGATTGAATAGATCAAAGAAAAAGGGGTAACTACTGTATTTTTAGCCAAAAACCAAAACTTCAACCTTATTCAGACTATAGTGGATTTAATTTTCCCAGAGGAGTTCCTTGTTCCATGCACGGTCTGTGTGTACCATGAAAAAACATCAGGGGACCATTCTGAGTTCAATCCCATCATGAAACGGACATTACATGTTATGTGCCTTGGAAAGTGGACGCTCAATTTTGCCAATTGAGGTTTAAGTTTTGGTTTTTGGTTAAAAATACAATAGTTACCCCTTTTTCTTTGATCTATTCAATCCGACGCGAATGCAACGAGTCTCTTGCTTATATTGAGGTTCTGGATATAGTAGGCTAGATGTAGCTGTTACCCCTAGATCCTGTCCCAAAGCTGGATTCTACGTATCTGCTTTGCAGATAGCTGGTGAAGGAAGTTATATTTCTTGGGCCCCTTTGCGAGTGACCCGTTGCCCACGTCGGGGTAACATCATGAAAAAGAAAAAAACTATAGTGTTTGTCATTTACCATTACTTATTCGGACCATAGTGGTTTTAATTTTTCCAGAAGAGTTCTTTATTCCATGCACGGCCTCTATGTATCATTATATATATATATATATATATATATATATATATATTTTTGCTTGTCATAAGTCTGGGGACACCTCCGAATTTAATTAAAGGGAATTACTCCAATGAGAATTATAATGGACAAAGATTTTTTTTTTAAATGTGCTTTTAAATAGAAATAATGTTTCATATTTGTGCAAAGAACACTTATAAGCAAGGTTCTAGAGTCTAAAAAAATCAAAATCAGAACCTCAACTCCAAAAATTAAGAATTCCGTCCCAAAAATAAAAATATTTGTAATATATCGTTAACATTTTCTTGTGATAGACAAATGAAATGAAAAATTGAAAACTAAGAACAAATTTGTTCTTAGAAATAAGGACACTTGGGAACCCTGTTATTATAATCGGTATTTTTTATATTCGCTCATAGTCTGAGTAATGTCAGAACATCTGTTTCGTACCGAGGATACACCTTTTTCTTTTTTTTTAATAAACTAGTAATTTCACTACTAATCTTGCGTAAAACCACTCCATAATGATTTTAGGTTCGTTGTTTTTTCCCCTTTATAATATTTGTTTTAAGATATTTTTGTTAGTTTTCTGTGGAATTAACGTCAAGGCTTTCAAATGGCTACTATTATATATTTAGCTTTCCAAACACTTTTTTTTTGTTTTGTTTTTGCACTAAATAGTTTATTTTGTCTGTTCAAGCTGTTGTAATACAGCTCCATTTTCATCATTCCATCAGTTTTCACAATGTCACCAAATCTATTAGCAGAGACTCATCCCAAGACGATAGTAGAGGCGGATGTGGATCTATAATCACAAATGGATGTGTCTGCTAATAGATATTGCGGAAACTGATTAAATAATGAAAATTACAACAGCTTGAACAGACATGCCCTCATTGCCCTGCCCAATGCACCCTGTCTAATTCGACAAAACTTTGAATTTCTGCTTCAAAATGAACAAGAACTATCTGGTGCAAAACCAAAAAAAAAGTTTCTGGAAAGCTAAAGTGATGTTAATCCGACAGAAAACGAACGAAAATATCTTAAAACAAATACAGGGTAGTCCACAAGTCCCAATCAGTTATAATTAAAGCGAAAATGCAAAAAATTAAGGGAATTATTCGTTTTTACACCCAGTCTGTTTTTATGATGAAAACAAACTTTTCTGGTCAATTTTGAGGTGCTTTGCACGAATCTGCCATCCGTTTCCTGTGCAAATGCGTAATTTTCGAGATATCGTCATCTCGAAAACTAGTATTTCGTACAAAACACCTCAAAATTAACCAGAAAAGTTTGCTTTCGTCATTTTTGTTTAAACTAACGAAAATATCACAACTTAACCTAACCAATCATCAAGGGCGTACAATTGACCTAACCGGGCATTCACTTGACCTAACCGACCTAACCACAATACCTTAAAAAGGTCTAAACTCTTGTCTTCATCGAGGACAATATGGCGGATTACGTCTTCAAAGTCAAATATGCAAAACTGACACGTCATACTTCTGGTCACAAAAACACCGAACTAACAGACCAACAATCGCTAATAATGATTTAATTTTAAAACAGGACAAATTGAATTACGCAGAAGTAGCCAGAATCACCAAAAATAAGAAATATTCACCAAATAGTCGATATATATATATATTTGAAAAAACGCGAAAAATAGGAAATATATTTTAATGAAAAACCACATTTTATACAAATCTGCACAAGATAAGATATATATTTTCTTAGTCAGTTTTGAATGACAATTCAATATAATGTACTGTTTTAACCGCGCGTGAGCGGGTTAAAAGACGAATATTAACCAAAATTAAAAAGTAAGAAGTTTACAAGTTAATTTTTTTTTTATAATCAATAAATATTTCTGAACTTATTATAAACTTTTTACTTTGTTTGATTTTTTGCATTTCCGCTTTAATTATAACACTGGGACTTAAGGGCCACCCTGTACAAACTGGAGAAAACAAGAAACCTAAATTCATAATGGAATGTTCTACAAAGTAGGCTACTTGTAGTGAAATTCCTGAAGTTTATTTCGAAAAACATGCGTCTTCAGTGCCAAACATACGTTCTGACATTATTAAGGCGAAGATCAAATATACAAAAATATATTGATTATATAATATCTTCCTCAAGTTGTTTTGTACCAATTTAATTTATAACGTATTATTTCTATATAAAAACACATTCTCTAAAAATACTTCTCTCTCTACCCAATATAATTCTTAGGAAAGTTAAATTAACATCAAATTCGAAGGTGTTCTCAGACTTTATCACCGGTAAAATAAATTTAAAAAAATATATATATATATATATCTCGCACAAAAACGCGAAAAAAAAAGAAAAAAGAAAATAATGGATCGCACTGATAATGGAAGGAGTCCTTTCTGTTGATGCGACTACATCGTGTCCCTCAATGTCGTACCGCATTATCTCTGGCGGCGAATTTTCCGCAATTACTCGTATTATCGGTTTTAGCGCTGTTGCATTCTTTGTCATTTGCCGCCAATGCAATCTACGAAATGATGCATTTTGTCATTTTCATACACTGATATGCAGTGTGTGTATATATATATATATATATATTATATATATATATATTATATATATATATATATATATACTGGTGGCGAAACTTGTGGTGTCACAACGGAGAAAAATAAAAATAGTGTAGTATTAGTTAGGATTGCTATTGTAAATGAAAAACGGTGACTGTTTGTGGGATGCACATTTTAATGGAAATAACGTACAATTTTGCTTTTTAATATTATCAGTTCATCCTATAAGTAATGTCGTTTTTTAGATCGGAATTTGAAGGACAAAAAAAACTCGACTGAAACTTTTTAATATAGTATATATTTTCCATCGGAATCAATGACTGCCAACGTCCTACAAGCTTTTCAATGCCATGTTTATAAAATTCAGGCGGTTTTGAGGCAAAAAACGTACAAAGACTGGTGTGCAGGTCATCTAAAGAAGTATACGGTTTCTCGTCAAGATAGTTTTGCAGACTCTTGAAGAGATGATAATCTGAAGGCGCAAGGTCTGGAGAATATGGAGGATGTGGAAGTTTTTCCCACCCAAGCTCCTCAATTTTTGCAGAAGTGATCCGAGCGGTATGAGGACGTGCGTTGTCGTGGTGGAACACGATTCCTTTCCGATTAACCAAAGAAGGTCTCTTTTCTTTTAGTGCAGTGTTCAATCGATCCAGTTGTTGACAGTAGACTTGAGCTGTGATTGTTTGGTTGTGGGTAAGGTTTCAAAGTGTATTACACCACCTTTATCCCACCAAACACTAAGCAACACCTTCCGAGGGTGAAGATTTGGTTTTGGCTGTGGTGTCGCTGGTTCTCCGGCACAACCCACTGTCGACGGCGCTTAACATTGTGGTACAGTATCCACTTTTTCATCACCAGTCACTAAACGGTGCAAAAACGGATCTTGCAGTTCACGGGAATGAAGAGCTGTGCTAATGTTTACCCGCACCCTCAGATTGTCGACCGACAATTCATGTGGCAACCCATTTTCCTAACTTAGGCACTTTCCCGAGTTGTTGCAAATGTCGATGGATGGTGGACGGGGATGAATTGAGTTTCTGGGCCCATTCTGACAGTTGTTGAACAGTCTTCTTCAAGTGCGGCTAACAGCAGGTCATCAATCTCAGCAGGGCGTCCAGAGCGTGCTGCATCTGTCAAACAGCAGTCACCACTCCTAAACTTTTGAAACCACCTTTGACATTTCCTCACATGCAGAATATCGTTGCCATAAACGTCCTGAATGTTTCGCGTTGCTTCAGTAGCACTATTCCCTTTTTTGAACTCGTAAAGCATTATATGCCTGATATGCTCTTCTGATACCGCCATGTTTATGAGGGGTTCACATAAAGCAAAACACACGTCTTCACTGGTCAAGGTCTGTAAAGTATGTAGCGAAACACGATAGATCTCCTCTTAGATATAACCTTCGGAAAATTTATGCTTAAACCGAGTAGGACTAGTTTCAACTTAATCTATCGTAAAAAAGACATTACTTATGGGATGACCTGATACAATTTTAAAAACAATTTCAATAACAGTGCGGGAATGTATAAAATGGACAATATCTTGTTAAAATTTCTTTTGCCTCTCATTAACTCTTGTTAAGTATGTGCTAATTGCTTTGGTTTCCGCTACGTTGTATATATATATTTATGGGCATCTTGCCTTCTCTCTTCATTCCTGACGAGGTGTAGCTCTGAATACACAAAAGGCCTTGGAATCTTTTTTTTTCCTTGTGGGTTTGCAGCATTATACATAGTCCCATATATTATTGAGAGAGAGAGAGAGAGAGAGGAGAGAGAGAGAGAGAGAGAGAGAGAGAGAGAGAGAGAGAGAGAGAGAGAGAGAGAGAGAGATTCCTTTCCTCACGTCCGCAAACATCCGGGAATCATCAGAAACTATAAAAAACGCGCGATTTTCAAGGAGAGAGAAACAAAAGGGTGTTTGTTTTCTCCCAAAAGGCCCGTGAAAAGTTAGCGTCTTCTGAGCCTATGTAAGCCATAGTTCGTTAAACTCGCTCTCACTTTGTTCGTTACTCCTAATCGTGAATCTCCTCTTTCACGTAGCGCCGTTCGACCTCAGCCCCTCAAGCAACACCTCAACAATACACAAAGCGAACCAACACTTGAGGCGACCTACAATTTCATCACTCTACCGGCGTAATCCTTCTGGCCCTGGCTTCACTCATCCTTCACCACAATTCAATCGGCGCCCGTTCAACAAGTATCTCAACAGGCCCTCAGTACATCCTCCTGCCCGTAGGCCAACACGTCTTCAGAGTTATCTCCGGCGAAACACAATATAGTCACACTTCACGTAGGCCCTCGTCAGTCTTCAGAGTTATCTACGGCGAAACATAATACGGTCAAAGTTCATGTAGGCCCTCGTCAGTCTTTAGAGTTATCCACGTCGAAATCGCAGGTCGATAAGTCTCTTGTCGGCCCTCACTCGGCCTACAGTGTTTTTTTTGTTACGTCGTGCTAGACTATCCAGGATTCAAAGCTGAAAAGTCCACAAACTCAGCCTAATCGCGTAGACCCTAAAGAGTGTCTTCAATACCGTTCAAATTAACTCTCCCGATGAGACCGCAGTAGGCCTATTCAAGTGTTGTACCAATACCATAGTTTTGTATCACCTTGTTATTGTGTTCATTCATATACTGTAACTTACTTATTTTGTATCTGATTGTTTATGTGGCCTTTTATGCATTTCATTTTACCGACCTAATCCATTTACTGTATCATACCGTACTTTCATTATTTCAGTTATTATTCGCTTAATTATTTATTCTGTGTTCACCTCTGCATATCTCATTAGCCTACCTGAATTAGTGTATTTACTTAACAATTAGACTGTATAACCATGTCTTACTGCTAGTAATCAGTCATCTTTAACATAGTATAAATATCGTTATAGAATTGTTAATCACTGTGAACAAATTATTGATTTATTTTCCTAATTAAATACAAAACAACAAAGTAATTTCTCTCTCCTTATTAAATATTGTTTGTTTGGGCTGTAGGTCCAAGCTGGTGACTCCTAATTATTCATTTCAAATTAATTCATAAATTATAGTAAGGCTACTTTCTTGGCCACATCATATTGGTGATCCGTAGGCCACAGAATGGTGCTCAAGCGCTTTCGTCTAATGACATCCTCAGGATGTGTTCCTGAGGATGTCATTAGACGAAAGCGCTTGAGTACCATTCTGTGTTTCCTTTCCTTCGTGGTTTTATTCATCATAAATATTTTTCACGTGTTACTTTCGTGAAATAATTTTCATATATATATTATATATATATTGGGTCGGCAAAAAAAAAGGGGAGACATTTTAAATCCTTCATATCTCGTCAAATACGGCACATAGAACCATGAAATTTTAATATGTTAGTACTAGGTTATTTTATGGTTTGTTTGCCATCTTTTAGCATTTTAGCTCAGAAATTGGATTTATGGCGAATATTCCATAAAAATCTTGCTAATCATAGGTTCAAGTTTATAATTAAAGCGATTTTAATTAACGTAAGCCAACTGAAGGAGGTTTGGACAAGCTTCTCAAGAAAATCGATAAAACAGGAGATATCAAAAGAATACCAGGTAGCGGTATTAAATTAGGCCACCAAACAGTCCTGATTTAAATCCTGTCGATTACGGTCTTTGGGAAAATTTGTCAGAGAATTTATCTGGTCAAAGTAAGAAATACCACACCGTTACACTGAACCGATTCTGCCGTTTTTCAGCGGTAACCATGGGATCCTCTCCTGCCCAGTAGTGGCAATTGTGG
Source organism: Bathynomus jamesi (assembly GCA_023014485.1). Classification (NCBI taxonomy): domain Eukaryota; kingdom Metazoa; phylum Arthropoda; class Malacostraca; order Isopoda; family Cirolanidae; genus Bathynomus; species Bathynomus jamesi. The sequence goes on from JAJOZX010001421.1 coordinate 501,928, forward strand.
CGGTTGACAAAGCCTCCGACGTGGAACACCGCCTCGTCGCTCCAGAGGATGTTGCGGAAGAGATGGGGACAGTCTTCATGCCAAGCCAGCATGATTTCCCCGAACTCCATGCGAATGTCGCAGTCCTCGTCCGAGAGAGATTGGCAGTAATGCGGCTTCCACGCACGCCAGTTCAGCTCCTTCTTCAGCACAGTTCGCACTGAGTAGCGGGAGAGTCCACTTTCCCGAGCTGCCTGGCGAGTTGACTTTCGTGGACTCCGTGCGAACATTTCCTGAACTGCCTGCACCGTCTCCTGGGCCCTGGATGTCGAAGGGCGACCACATCTTCGAACATCTGCCACAGACCCCGTGGTCATGAGCTTCGAGTGGCAGTTCTTGATTGTTTTCGGGTCCACTTGGGCACGTGGTCCGTGAATGGCCCGCCACCATCTTTGAACTCGAACGACAGATTGCCAAACTTCGTACCGTGCCGCCAACTGGGCACGCTCCTGCAGTGTTAAACGCTCAGCCATGTTACCCTTCAATCTGAAATTAAAAAAAAAAAATGAACGTTACAATTATACCACTTTAGAGAACACAAAGAGAACACTTTAGAGAAAAAAAGATTACCGTTACAATTGTACCACTTTAGAGAACACACCATAACAATATAACAATACAATCACAATTTATACATAATTTATATGTAATTTAAATTAGGGAGCTGCTTTCCGCCCACCCTGTATATATATATATATATATATATGAAAAATTATTTCACGAAAGTGACACGTGAAAAGTATTTATGATGAATAAAACCACGAATAAAACCACGAATAAAACCTTTGTGTTTCTTTTTCCTTCGTGGTTTTATTCATCATATATATATATATATATATATATATATATATTACTTTCAACCTTTCAAATGTTCCGCGCGATGATTCCTCATTTCACGAAGGTCAAGCTTGTCGCCCCTCCTCTCGAGTTGGCTTGGTGAAGTAGTGAGTTGGTGTCTTCTACTCTCCACCTCATATAGCCAGGTACGCCCGGCTCATCGGGGATTGTTCTGAGCCAGGCGTCTAATCTTCTTTTGAAGATGTCCACCGCAACACCACTCATGTTCCTTAGGTCTTTGGGCAGCTGATTAAATAGTTTTGGTCCTCTCACAATAAAACTATTTTCTTTCGGGGTTAAGGATGTTCCCTGTCTAGCCTTTAATTTGGGAACACGACACAGTCTTCCCTTTCTACTTTTCACTGTTGTTTGGGGAGTTACAGGGTTCAGAGTAAGATTAGGGACTAGTTTCTCCATTATTTTCCAAGTGTAAATAATGGTCTCTCTCTCTCTTCTCCTTTCCAGTGAATATAGGTTTAATTCGCGTAACCTTTCCCAGTAATTTAGTTCTTTGCACCCATTGATCTTGGCTGTGAAGTTTCTCTAAATCCCTTCTTGTTGTCTAATGTCTTTTTTTATATGGCATGTTAGGACCGAGCAGTATTCCAATTTGGGTATGATCAGTGTTTTCAGTAGAGGAATCATTACATTCCTATCCCTTCGTTTAAAGGTTCTCAATATCTGTCCCGTTACTCTCTTTGCTCTGTTTACTGCAATCTTATTTTGTGTTTCAAATTCCGCATCATCAGTCATTACAACCCTTAAATCTTTTGCTTTAGAATTTCTCTGAATTTCCTGTCCATTTCGGGTATAATATTCCATGGGTTTTAGGCCCTCTCTTTTTCCGTACCGTAACAGCTGAAATTTCTCAGTGTTAAACTTCATATTATCTTCATTATCTTCCTTGGAGAGGTCCTTCCACGCGGGATCCATTTCTGATATCCAGGAGTAATACATCGAGCTCGTTGGATGGCTCGAGCTATCTACGCCATCAAAATGTGACTCTTCCACAAGGAGTTTCCCCTCCAGCAGCAACAGGGATCATCAAGAAGGCCATCGCGCAGTGATATGGTGTGGAGCCACCTCCAGGAAGTAAGCCTCTTTGTCACGGCCATCTATGTCAAATACTGCTTTCAGAGTCCGTCTTCAATAGAAGCTCCGAGAAACGATCTGAATCTCCTCAGATATATCTTTATCAGCATAGTTAGCTAGTGCACTAAGTCTGTCAGTACAGCATTCAGCCGCCATCTTTGGTATCTATCAGAAATATTGGTAGGCCCTGAAAAACAAAATCGGGTCTGAGGAGCCCCCGAAACGGATCTCTCCAGTTGGCCAGGCATGTGGGAAAGAATTACACGATTTTGTCACCATGTCAACTCTGAAGTTTTTGAAATACTTGAACTGCCTCAACATTTCTTGAAGGAGGATCCAACACTGGCCAGTCCATGAATCATACAGGAGGAGCCAGGCTACTGTCCCGGTCGGTGAAAGTGATCAACGACCTTACAGAACGCGGTGTTGCACTCATTCAGAAGTTCAATGCATCTCTCACGCGCAGCGAAGAGGAGAAGCAGTTCCTTCTAAAAGTCGTTGAAGATCACCAGAAAGTCGTCTTGTCACCAACGAAGAAGTCTGCCATCATGCAAACCAAGCAACAATGATTATCTGGCATTTATCTAATAATATATGTCCTGTAAATTGTCAATGGAAAAATTCCAATTTTTTGTTTTTGTACAATACACAAATTATTTTTTTAATAAAATATCCCCCCCAACACGGATGGTTGTGGACCACAGTCATTAGCGGGGATGGGGCTAATGACCTGTTGTGTGAAAGGAACACTTATTACAATGTTTTAATAATTTAATTTGTCAAAATGGACAGCATGCTTTTCACATAACGGCTCCATTTTTTTGAAATGTGTCCCAATAGCAATAAAATGGATGGAGGTCTTATTAAAAAAAAATAGCTTTGAGCACGTCCTAAATATATCCTGATCGGGTTTGGGTCAAAATCCCGACATACCAAACATCCCGACAATGCTTTCCCCGACATCGCATAATCCCGACAACGAGACTTACCGACATATATATATATATATATATATATATATACACGGTGAACCAAAAGTAGGTGGACAGTAGGTTGAATACGGTTTGTGTTATATTATATTATAACTATGGTGTTCATTATAACTATGGTGTTTGTGTTTTATTATATTAAATATTATAACTAAATTTATTTAAATTTTATTTTGTATTATAGTATACAAAAAAATTAAACATGTATTCTCAAAATAAACGTTATCATTTACTGTCCACCTACATTTGGTTCACCCTATATATATATATATATAAAACAATATTATATATATTACAATTATAATATATATTATTATATATACTCGTGTGTGTGCATATATTATACCTATAAATTATATATAATTATATAAATTCCAATCTTGACCTTGGCTTGACCTTGTTAATAATTTTGTTCGTGTGACAACCAAGCCATTTTTAAACCACGCCCACTATATACTTGTACGCATTGTAAACTATTCACTTCTTACTTTGGTTTTAAGTGGAATACAGAGAGGCTTATGCTACTCCGAAATGAACGAGGTGTGTGAAATTGTTCCTTCTCAAAAAGGAAGAAGTAAAATCAACGCACGTCGATATTTAATGGTAAAAGAAAGAAATCGTGACAACATTTATTATTGGTGTCGCGAAAAAAGAAAATCGGGCATTTGCAAAGGTAGGCTGACAACAATGCTTATAAACGGCCAACATCATATTCGTAAGTTTGTGAATCATAACCATGCTCCTCAGGCAAGTGCTGCTTCTGTTGCTAAAGTCATTGGTGAAATAAAGATAAAGGCTCGAGAAACGAGGGATCTTCCATGTCAAATCATTCAAGCTCACACAGTTAATATACCTCAAAATATTCAGCCTTATTTGCCATCAAAAGAAGCTCTTCGCAAAAAAACTAAAAGAATCAGACAGACAGGGACACCTTCAGAACCACAATCATTAGAAGAAATCGATATTCCACCTGGCTTACGTCAAACTTTAAATGGAGATTTATTTTTGGCGAGAGATTCGACAGTTGGAGAGGAAAGTGTGTTTCTTTTTACAACAAAAGCTAATGTTGAACTATTATCCAAGGCATCATACTGGCTTATGGATGGTACATTTAAAACAGTTCCGACAATTTTTCATCAGCTGTACGCAATACATGTACCAGTTGGGGGCGAGAACAGCAGAATGTTACCACTGGTATATGCTCTATTGACCTGTAAAAGTGAAGACATCCAAAGGAGACTGTTTCAAGATTTAATAGAATTTGCAAAAGAGAATGATGTAGAATTAAAACCATCAAAGATTTTGACAGATTTGGAAGTGGCGGCAATAAACGCTTCGAAATCTGAATTCCCTGACATTACAAACAAAGTTTGCTTTTCCATTTAGGACAATGCGGATGGAGAAAAATTCAAACGAGTGGATTGGCAGCTTGATACGGCAATGATGAACAATTTAGTTTACTGTTACGTCAGTTGTTTGCTTTGGCCTTTATTCCACTCGCGGAAATTCCAGCGGCATTTGACGTTTTACAGCCTCATTTGCCACCAGAGGCTCATGATGTCACATGGTTCGCAAAATAATTATGTACATGGAAGAATAAGACGTCGTATGAGAAATGGCACTGTTGTTCGTGCTGCACCGTTGTTCCCACCTATCTTATGGTCTGTTTTTGATCAATTGAAGCAGGAGTTCCGCGCACCCAGAGAGAACAGCAACAAATCAGTAATCAAGTTGAGTGTATTCTTCGCGGCGAACCAACGGCAAAACGGAAAGAGACTACAGTTAATAGAGAAAGAAGGATCACAACGGTGGTGAACGACCGTGATAATCGATCGGTTCTAGACTATCTTCGTGGTATAGCACACAGTGTTTCATTGTAATAAGATTAAAAAACTGAAAGATTAATTTATACTCTTTTTAATGATTTTAATAATAAACGATCTTAATGATAATGATTTATGATATATACTGTACATATATTGTGGTTGTCGGGATTTTCGTTGTCGGGATGTTTGGTATGTCGGGATTGTGGTTGTCAGGATGTTTGGTATGTCGGGATTGTGGCTGTCGGGAATATAGTTGTTGGGATGTTTGGTATGTCGGGATTGCGGCTGTCGGGAATATCGTTGTCGGGATTTTGATCGGGATCCGTCCTGATCTCAAAACATTTTTTAGTGAATCATTTTTTAAGCTAGTGGCACCCAATGCCTGGTTGGCATAACAGACCAGCGAAGTTAAGCGACATTGGGTCTGGGTAGTAGTTGGGTGGGAGACCGTCCTCCCCGTACAGATTGTGTAGCGACCCGTGGTTCGGACGGACCCCACGTAAAGCTGTAGGTCCCCTCCGTCATATGACCTTAGATGTTGCGAAGGAGGTTAAACAACCCCAATAAAATACAGGGTGTCTCAAAAGTCACTATCTATTTTGAAAAATAATGGGAATTACGAAAAACTGGTTTAAGACATGAAAAATATATTTATTTCAAAGTAAGTGCCACAAAGAATTAGTGGTATTTATTTATCTGTCTTCACATGGCGACCATCAGTGTCTCTACAGAGCTCAAAGCGATAAGTTGTTTCCCGGAACACACTTTCCAGCATTTGAGGTGTTATTTTCTGAACTGCATCGGTAATACGATTTCGAAGTTCGGCTACATCACTAATTCTTCTACCAGTGTACACCTTAGACTTAATGAAACCCCAGGCGAAAAAATCTAATGGTGTTAAATCGGGTGAACGTGCTGCCCATGGTTGTGTTCCTCCACGACCAATCCAGCGACCGGGGAAGCGTCTGTCAAGATAATCACGTACAATTATTGCATAATGGCACGGTGCTCCATCCTGCTGAAAAACTACTGTGTCAAGAATGCCATCTGTAAGAAGTTGAGGTTCGAGGAATTGTTCAAGCATGTCAAGATAATAAACCAATTAACTTTTTTCAAATACACAAATTTGCACCAGAAGTACATATCTTTATGCCAGCATAGCATTTTTAAAAAAAACATCTAATGTCACCGAAATAGATAGTGACTTTTGAGACACCCTGTATATATATATATATGGGATGAATTTCACAATTAAACACGTGAAATGAATGAATGATGCAAACCCACAAGGAAAAAAAAATTATTCCAAGGCCTTTCGTGTATTCAAAAGTACACCTCGTACTTCTGTACTTTTGAATACACGAAAGGCCTTGGAATCATTTTTCTTTTTCCCTGTGGGTTTGCATAAAAAAAACGCCTTGAGATTTGAACATCAATAACTTCAAAAATATGCAGTTCACACTTCCAAATTTTAATAACTTTTACCTCAATCTATTGATAAGCCATCATAAAAATTTCACATATCTACATAAAATACTTCTTCCACAGCTGAGGGAACAAAGAGGTATAGTGAAAAAAACGAATATCCTAAATCCTAAATGTGTATAGCTGTACATGGCAACTATTCTAAGACTTGTAGTAGTTTCCTTAGCCTATGGATAATCTGTTAGTCTCTGAAAAACGTCAGACGATATAGGCTACGCCCATCTTAAATACTATTTTTTAAACTTACCCTTCAAATTATGGTTCTAACTAACGGTGAAAATTTTAGCTGTGATTGAAAAGTGTTTCTTGGAAAAAAGATGGACTGGGGCAAGAATTTTGAGGGAATTTCCAGGAATAACTTGTAATGTTACGTCTGTGAATAGAATAATTAAAAAACTTAAAGCAACCGGTTCGACGGCACGGAAGCGTGGAAGTGGTCGGCCTAAAACAGTTTACACTCAAGACAGTATAGCAATGATCGAAATGATGAGCCTATCTCAAGAGGATCGACCTGGGTCACACTGCTCTCAGAGGGAAATTGCAAGAAATTTAGGTATCAGTCGGAAGTTCCATACAAAGAATGAAGAGAACGGTAGGACTTAAAGCATTTAAAAGGATCCGTGTTTCAAGACGACAGCAATGCAAGAGCTAAAAGAAAAATCCATTGTAGAAAATTGCTTGATAGACTTTCGTCCAAATGTAAAAAAAATAGTTTTTACAGATGAAAAAGATTTCACCATCGAGATTGCTCGAAACTTCCGGAACGTTGTTGTTTATGGTCGGCGTAAGAAAGACATTCCTCCATCGAGACTTTACCACCAGACAAGTCGGTTTTTCAAAAAAAAAATCATGGTATTAGCAGGTGTATCGTGGAATGGAAAGACGAAAATTCATTTCATTTCAGAAAATAAAAAAATTAATTCAGAAACCTATGTAAATCTCTTAGAGGAGAATCTTTTGTCCCATTGTCGGCGTCTGTATTATCGAAACTATTTCATACTCCAATAAGATGGTGCTACAGCTCATACTTGCAAGTTCACACAGGATTATCTACAACAGAATGTAGTCAACTTCATTGGAAAAAACGACTGGCCCCCGCAATCACCTGATTGCAATCCCATGTATTATTGCATATGGAACACATTTGCAGAGAAGATTTATGAAGGCCAAACAGAAAAATTTACAGAAATGCAATTAAAGAAAAAAATACTCGAATGTTGGGACAAAATAATAACAGCAGAAATCGGAAAATGTATCATGTCGTGGAAGAAAAGGTTAAGATTAGTTTGTAAGCATGACGCCGGACATATTGATCATATTTGTTGATAAGATGTGAATAATAAAATTTTATCAGTTTATGATATTCGTTTTTTCCACCATACCTCATTGTTCCCTCAGCTGTGGAAAAAGTATTTTATGCAGAGGTCTGAAATTTTTATGATAACTTATCAATAGATTGAGGTAAAAGTTATGTAAATTTTGGAAGTGTGAACTGCATATTTTTGAAGTTATTGATGTTCAAATCTCAAAGCGTTTTTTTAGGGCCACCCGATATACTGTACTGTATATATGCCCAAATGGCAACAACTTATTGTAAATTCATCTTCGTGCTCATTTTTCACCCAGTAGCTCCAACAGGTTGTGTGTTATATTTCCAAATTTTTACTTACGCTTGTATAAAGGTAGGGAGGGGGCGGGAGGTCAGTTAAAAAGTTTAGAGAAAGGGCCTTTTTTCTATACAATGATTATTTTTTCGAATTTCACCTTTTTTTTATGCAGGAAAGGGGCAAAATTTGTTGACGTTAGGATCCTAATTAAAGAGCTGTAAGTCAAATAACTTCTACACTCACAGGCGATGTATTATACATATACATAAAATATACACACACACACACACACACATTATATATATATATATTTATTTATTACAACTCGGAATTTTCCCCCGAGAAACTTTTATGTTACACACAGACCGTGCATGGAACAAGGAATTCTTCTGAGAAAATTAAATCCACTATAGTCCGAATAAGTAATGGTAAATGACAAACACTATAGTTTTTACTTTTTCATGATGTTAGCCCGACGTGGGCCTCCCAAAAAATAGCTTCCCTCACCAGCTATCTGCCAAGCAGATAGGATCCAGCTTTGGAACAGGATCCTGTTCAATCACAGTCACACTCGTACTACCCCAGGCTTGCTCTACACGAACTGGATCAAAAACCACAATTATTTGCAATAGCAGACCGTCCGTATGCAGGTCTTTATTTAATTTAGAATAATATTTTTTTTATATCTATAGACTCAACACGAAAATACACTATATTTGTAAACTCAAGCGGGATAAAGTTAAAAAAAAGCCTAGGTCTCAAGATGGAATACCACTCTCCCCCAAAAAAGAAACCCAGAATGAAGTTCAGAAAACCTTTAATACCTTTATTCTGCAGTTACGATTTCACTATTTCTCCAGTACACTTCTTTATAATCTAATTTAGTTTTGCTCTCCTTATTACTAAATCATTCAGTTTCTTAACTACCACTATTACCGTTACCATCGTAACTATTATTACTATCTTAATCATTATTGTTATTTTATATACTGTATATTATATGATAAATAAAACCACGAAGGAAAGGAAACACAAAAAGGTGCTCAAGCGCTTTCGTCTAATGACATCCTCAGGAACACTGAAGTACATAAAAGGGTGACAGCCTATATATAGGTTACAGAAAGAAAAAAAAAATTAATTTTTTTTTTTCTGTAACCTATATATAGGCTGTCACCCTTTTATGTACTTCAGTGTTCCTGAGGATGTCATTAGACGAAAGCGCTTGAGCACCTTTTTGTGTTTCCTTTCCTTCGTGGTTTTATTTATAATAAATAATTTTCACGTGTTACTTTCGTGAAATAATTTTCATATGTATATTATATATATAAAACTTGATTGAAGCGTTTGTTTTTGGGGAAACGTAACTTAGTAAGGAATAAGAGGACGAGGAGATGATGTTTATTTACGGACGTTTCCGAAATTTCAATTTCCATCATCAGTGCTAAAAATTTAAAAACAAATATAAAAAATGAATAAATATGATGAACGCAAACTTATACAATATATTTAAATAAACGCGTGATATTAATAGTATATTTAGAGTATATATTTAATAAATTAAAAATAAAGTAATATAAAATATAGGTGTGTGCTCAATAGTCAAAACATAAAAAGTGAAACGAAATTCAGAAGTGTCTTACCACGTTTATGTAAATATATTGTACAAGTTTCTGTTCATCATATTTATTAATTTTTTATATTTGACACAAAATTTTTAGCACTGATGATGGAAATTGAAATTTCCGAAACGTCTGTAAATAAACATGTACCATCTCCTCGTCCTCTTATTCCTTACTATATATATATATATATATATATATATATATATATATATATATATATATAATATAACCATTATTTAATATTAATGACAAGAATATCATTTATCTTTAATAAAATCTACAAGAACACGAGCTCTAAACCTCGAGTCTATAATTATTATTATAAGAATCTTTTTGTTTTAATCGCAGGAATATACATTTCTCATGGAACATCACATCATATGCGTTCGTGTGCATTCACTTTCTTACGGTGAAACATCGATTTTCATGGTTCGTGAGGGGTGATTATAAGTCCTAAAACAGAGGGGGTAAATTACAGCCAAAAACAATCATCGGAACTGCCGACCACGTATTTTAATGCAAAAGGGAAAAATTTCTTACATAAACGATTATCTTTTAGAATACAGTAAATATGTATATTTACAGAATAATAATAATGATGATGATGATGATGATAATGAATTTCAGCAATGATGGATGTATTTTAAATTTAATCGAGATACGCCCTTTATTAGCGTGATTTCGTGGGATAGTATTGTTCGGAGATGTTAAGATATTGCATCAGTCTTTTCCCGATTCCTGATTAGGGTGGGTATCTGGTCCGATAAAATGGAGCAGTTCGCGCGAGTGTATTTTGTAGTGAACGATGTATTATAATGTTACGAAATCTCAAAAGGAAATTTTTTTTTGTCGCAATTATATTTTTTTCCCATTTATGGCTTAATCCTTCCTCAGTGAAACAAAATTAAGGCGTGTTCATTATGATATGACCAATCATCATCGTTGGGGTTCGAACCACCTCCTATAAATGGAGAGGATCAAACTAAATCCAATCTCCTATAATGTATTGGTCTTTAATTATGTTGTTCTTTTTCAGGTCGCTTGGGTTCACCTCGATCGCAAAATGATCGTGGCAATTCACAGACAGGTCGTGTCACGACTGCAACGATTTTACGTGACTCACGATTCTCACAAGACGTGGACTCTCCACGTGACTCAAGTGACTCAAAAGGACCGAGGATTTTACATGTGTCAGGTCAATACGAGTCCAATGATTAGTCAAAAAGGGTATTTACAAGTTGTAGGTAAGTTAAAAATCTTTCTTGATTAGCAAAAAAATTAATTTTCTCTTCGTTATCCCAGACACTCGTAAAGGTTATTTACGAATAACTGCTGCCATGTTATCTCTCTCAACCCCGTTTTGCGGAAGCATAATAGAGTGATAAATAGCAAGATAGAGATAGGTAAAAGGGGATATTGCCTCTCTGCCTTAATAGCATCATGAGAACGGCATTAAATTCGACTCGAAGGAGAAATACCGCGATCAATCAAGTAAAAAAAAAAAGCGTAAAAATCCATTTATTAAATGAAAAGGAGAGATACTAAATCCAAAATCAAACTCCAAACAGGGAATGGAGATGAATATACGGATCTCTTCGCTATCCTAAATCTCGGGAAATAAATCTGGGTATTTTCTCTTCAGATTTGATCCCATAGAAAATGCATAAAAGAGAAAATATCGTAATAAATCTACAGTCTTTATTGCGTTCGTTTTGTCAAACGGAAGGGAAGAGAAGGGAACATAGTTTGTTACAGTTATTCAGAACTGTTTTACGATATGAAAAAAAAAAATGAAAATGATGCACACCCACAAGGAAAAATGAAAAGCGATTCAATACTATACCTCGGCAGGGAATGAAGTAAAAAGGCAAAAACCTAAAAATGTATATATCTGTAGGCCCACAGCGTAAACAAAATAGTTAAGAGGGATGAGGAGAAACTTAACAGGTACTAATTAAAAGAAAAAAGGTATTTTAACGAGAAGTGGTTCATTTTATAAATAATTTCAATAACAGTTTCGAAACGTAAATGATATATGAATGCACATTCCACAATGTTCCTTTCGTTTTTGTCTTTAGTTTCAACAGGAATTTTCCGAATTAATATTGATATTATTATTATATATGTATAATATACAGTATATGGTTAAATAATATATTATAATTATTTGCTGTTCCATACCCATATTTATGCTGTTTTGCTCTGACATTTTGTGGGTGGGCATCATTTATTTACTTCACACGTCTAATTGTGAAATTCATTACATTTATATATATATATATATATATATATATATATATATATATATATATATTATATATATATATATATATATATTATATATATATTATACAGAGGGGTGTCCCATTTTAACTTAAATTTTCCGAGGAGACCCGACTTATGGGACACCCTGTATATATATATATATATATATATATATATATATATATATATATATATATATATATATATATATATATATATATATATATATATATTTCTACCGGCATATATCTTGTATTAATTTTATAAATGTCAGTTGAAATTTAAGAACACATATGCATGATCATGTTAGGTTTGAATAACAGTGTCACTTCTCAATAAATTACATTAATTAATTAGTGATAAATGAGAAATGAACTCGCGCATAATCTTACTTTGATACTGTTAATCGAGTGTATGAAATTGGTTTCCAGGTTGGATATAACGGGTGCGGCAAAAGTAACGCCCTTTTAATAATTGTACATCTTTTTTAAGGTGTATTGAGCCAACCACAAAATTAATTAAATTCCAGTTATTTTTTAGTTTTTACTGAGAAAGTACTTATTATTTTTTCTTAAAATGCTGTATTTTTCTTAAAAACTTTATTATTTCTCTTAAAATGCTGTAATTGATTTATTTCCTTCAATAAAAGAGAATAAACTAAAAAGGGCGTTACTGTTGCCGCACCCGGTATTATATATATATATATATATATATATATGCACATATATATATACAGGGTGGGCCGTAAGTTTCTATACATAGGAAAAATAAACATTTTTTTATGGACAACCATTTTTATTTATATAATATGCTCTACATGGTTGCCATTGTTTTGAAAACACATTTCAATACGTGTTCCCCACTGTTGATGAACACGCATTAGCACAGTTGACGTTATGCTTGTAATGGCGTTGGTGATACGTTCCTTTAGATGATTTATGTCTCGTATCTTTTCCTGATACACCATGGCCTTCAAGTGCCCCCAAAGATAGAAATCAAGGGGGGTGAGATCTGGGGATCTGGGAGGCCACTCCACAGGACCACGCCGACCAATCCAAGCATCCGGAAACTGCTGCTGATCCAAATACCGACGCACGTGAAGACCATAATGAGGTGGAGCTCCATCTTGCTGGAAGTAAACTGGGAAGTTACCTTCCTCGTTTAGCAGGGATGGGAAAATCTCTTCTTGCAACATGTTAAGATACCTTTCGGCATTAAGATTTCCACTGACAAAAATTGGTCCAATAATTCTGTCACCCCATATCCCGGCCCACACCATCACTTTACCGGCACCTTGCATCTTCGTCGGACTCAGCCAGTTAGGGTTAGCATTACTCCAATAACGTATGTTTTGCCGATTAACCTCTCCATTGACGTAAAAATTTGCTTCATCAGTAAACAAGATCTTACGTCAAACGCATATTCTTAGGGTATCTGAAACATAAAAACAAACGTTTAATTTTTCCTATGTATGGAAACTTACGGCCCACCCTGTATATATATATATATATATATATATATATATATATATATATATATATATATATATATATATATATATATATATATATATATATATAATATATATACAGGTTGTTTCACAACTGGTCTGCCACACTGAGGGGGTGATATCGAGTAAAAAAGTTAATACAACATGGGCGCTATTTCCAACCGTTGCGGAGCTACGGACGTTTTAAGATATGCAAAAAACAAATCCCTACTTGTGTGTAATTCGATAGATGGCCGCACTGGTGGTAGTTTCGGTTAACGAAGTTGCCACTACTAATCCTCAGTTTTTCTTTCAGTTGGTTCTGATCTGTGGTACGAGACACTGTGTTGCGCTAAGGTGAACAATCAAAATGAATCAACAGTTCACATCATCTGACTACGCTGATATCCATTTCATTTATGGATTCTGTGATGGTAACAGCAGAGCGGCAGTTGAGCAATATCGAAGACGTTTTCCGAACCGCCGAATACCGAACAGGCAAGTGTTTAGTGACACACACACCAGGGATTAAGGGAAACAGCGACAAACGTTCCACGTAACCAAGAACATGTAGCACGAAGGCCCGTTCCTGTGGAGGAGCGCATACTGGACCTAGTACAACGTAGCCCAACTACCAGTGTTCGAAGGATTTCTAGACGAATTGGTGAATCCGCATCGTGTGTTTGGCGAACCATATAACACAGGCCCTCTCAGAGGTCCAGAGAGGCCCGGGCCACTTCCAGCTTTTGAGGTCCATAGCTAAACCCAATGATTACTTTCACTGCAAAACATTATATTCAAACCTGAAAGTTTCTAAATTTGAGGCCCCCTTTAAGCTTGAGGCCCAGGCCAAATGCCCCTCCTAACCCCCCTCTGATAGGCCATGCACATACATGAGGGTTTGTATCCCTAACATTTACAACGTGTGCAAGCTTTTCAACTGGATGATTACGATAAACGTGTTCAATTTTACTAGTGGATGGTTATGCATCGCCAAGTTCTTAATCGCATACTGTTTAGTGATGAAGCACAGTTCATTCGGGATGGAATTGACAATAGACGAAATTTCTACTTGTAGTCCGCCGATAATCCCCACGGTATCGTTGATTGAAACTTTCAACATCGATTCTCGGTGAATGTTTCGTGCGGTGTAATTGGAGATCAACTGATTGAACCGTTCGTTTTCGAACAACAATTAACTGCTGATATTTATCTGAACTTCCTGACGAATGAATTGCCGCTTTTGATGGAGGACGTGCCCTTGGAGACAAGGCGCAGGATGTTTTTTCAGCACGATGGGGCGCCACCACATTTTGGTCGTCATGTTACGGATTACTTGAATCAGCGGTACGGAATCGTTGGATTGTTCGTGCTGGTCCAGTATCGTGGCCTCCCGAGGTTTCCGGACCTAACCCGGTTAGATTTCTTTTTATGGGGCCTTATGAAAGAGATGGTCTACAAGACCAAAGTACAAATGAGAGAGGAACTCCTGCGTCAGATTATGATGCCGCTGCTTACATACGAGAACACTCCGAAATGATTCAATGGGCAGTGGACTCTTGTTTGGAACGGACATTTTGAACATTTATAAGGTGTATCTCATAAAATGTAGCAATAAATACATCAGATTAATACTCTTGTTTATTTTTTCCGTGCTCCTTAAAACGTCCGTAGCTCCGCAACGGTTGTAAATAGCACCTATGTTGTATTAACTTTTTTACTCGATATCACCCCGAAAGTATGGCAGACCGGTTGTGAAACACCCTGTACATATAATGTGTGTGTGTGTGTGTGTGTATAAATTTTACCCTGTATGAAAAAATACGATATTTAGATTAACAGAAAATTCATTTTTACTTTAGCGAAAATGAAATCAAGTTATTCCTCCCTTTTGTGAAGGACACAAAAGCCCCTTGGTAATTGACCAAGAATAAAAAAAATAGCGCAGCTTATTTCATTTCCTCTCTGAATATGCGGTTGGTTGTTTTCAGTGCCCCCAAACATTGTAGACAATGCCTCCAGCGGGAGCAGTCTCCTGGTTCGCGAGAGGGACAACGTGACCCTCAGGTGCGAAGCGGAGGGGGTTCCTCAGCCTCAAATACGGTGGAGGAGAGAAGACGGAGAGCCTATTTTGACTACAAATGGACGGAGAGGTGAGCATTAACCCCTCCCCCTTTTCCCCAAAGCCAAAATTTCACTGTACACTCACGATTCATTATTTGCAAAATTTATTACAGAAGTTCGGGAACGTTAACGGTTATTTCAAGCCCTGTAGCGATTCCTTCAGTCTTACAGAAGGAACAAATGATTCTACTCCTAATGAACGACTAAGGCAGCAAATGTTGTTTAACTAACGCCCAAACACAACAAAGGCAGGTCATTATGAGGGAATTTCGCAATTAAGGTCATGCGGAATATAGTAGACACCACGACTCAAACGATCTTTGAGTCGTCGGTGTTTATGCAAAATGTTATTGAACAAACAAATGATTTGCAAATTGTTTTCGTAATGACAGCACGCAAAAAAAAATTTTAGTTAGTTTGTAAAAGTATTTGTTTAACACTTTCACTCCCAGTGGGACTGTAATGTGCCACTGGAAATAATAATATACTCGTATATCGCACTAAAATGCAATGTTCTTGTACGTTTAGTTAGTTGTGGGAAAAGGAACCCGAAATGTGTGTAATTAATGCAAGTGACTGGTTACTATAAATTTGGTTTTGAATGACAATAAATCTTCTACTTTTTAGTTTAAGCAAAAAATATTGGTGAACGAAAGGGTTAATTACAAAAAAAAGGAAGTTTGGGGTTTAAAAGAAAGAAGTTTCGTATTAAAAAATTTCAAACCCAGTTTTGTTCAAATTGGACTAGCTACAGTAAATGGTGTTACTTCAAAATATGTATATTAATTTCAGATTAATTTTAAACATGTTCAGATTTGCCACATTAAGTTATACAAAAAATTCCTGAAACTATTTTTGTACTAGAAATTTTTGTTTGGCTAAATTACAATACATGTATATTCATTATTGTCGCATGAAGCTACAATTTGTGAAGTTTCAGAGCTCCACAAATTTCATCTTCATCTATAACTATTAAAAAAAATAACCTCCATTTTTGGAAAAAAATTCTTAATTAAAAAAAAAAAAAATTAAAACAGTATTATACAATCTTCCAAGGTATTAGTAGTATGACCGCAAAATGTTCGAGTGCATATGCAATTGCAATGTTGATCAATTGTTGCAAGGTGCCAGCCCCTCCCGCCTGAGATAATGGGGAGGGGGTAATGGGGCTAGCCCCCCAAGTTTCATGAAGGCGGTGAGGGTTTTTTGGGGGGAGAATGACCTCCCCCAAAAGGGGTAACTCTAACGTGCCCTCGCCGTAGGTGAGTTGGCGAAGCACAAGCCCCGCCCGTAGGGCAGGGAGCCGAGGGCTCCGCTTGTCTTTGTTATAATAGTGAGGATACAAGCTTTTGTTAATTACGAACACGTATCATATAAAAAATATACAAATTTAACTGTTCTGAAGAAGGATGTAACTCCTCCTACATTGGGTATACGACGAATACCCTTCGTTAAAGAATGCAGCAACATAAATACAAATCAAACAAGATAAACGAACACGCAAAAACTGAACACGGAAAATTACCAACCACTTAAATCTTACATAATTTCAAAATTATACAACGAACCGAGCAATTGTACGATCTTCGAATAGCTGAATCATTTTCAATTAAGAAATTTGAACCAGAAATTAATACTAAATATACTGAAATACTAATCTTTGTAATATTAAATGTAATAATGAAAAGCTAAACATCTTCAATTAAAATATGAGTTCAGTATCCAAAAACAAAGAATAAAATGTTTTTAATTCTAAATTATATATTCTTGTGTAAATAAGACTGGCTTCACACAAGTTTATTTCTCTTATTTTAATGTATTTCAATGTATTTCAATACCTTTTTTTTTTTAAATCTACCATTTACTTGAAAATGTCTGAAGTGTACAGACGAAACGTTGGATTGAAAATCTACAAAGCAGTAACTTTGTTTTATTGAAGAATAGTCCAAGAAGACTCCCGTGTTTAAAAGAAATATTTTTCGAATTTCAGAGGCTGCCTCAAAAGAGTATATTAAAGCAGAAACTGATATAACCTTTCTACAATCGTGGATATAGAAACAACTTTGTGCATTTTTTAAACCCCTCCCAGATTCGAACCACTTTCCCCGCGATATCCATCAAGCAACGCGCAAAGTAGCCAGCGAGCGCCCCCTTGCTCACTGGGTAAGACAGTGAGGTCGGGGGTCCGACACCACTTGGTGGTGTTAAAAATAACTCGGGAGTTGGCGCAATGGACCGCGTTTGTCTGCCCTGAGATTTGGGCCAGTTTCTGGCCTTCCTGACTGATTATTTATGTACGAAGTGTTCTTCTCGCTAAATTATTTACTGTGTGGTTTTATTCGACACATTTAGTATGCATCAGGTTTCTTTTCATTACAATTTTATTAAAGAAAAATAAAGTAAATCTTAAATAAATTTTTGCCCTTTCTTGAAAAGTGATAAAATTAGAAAAGCTTCATTAAAAATATACTTACAGTGTATATATATATACACACACACAGTAAATCCTAAATGAAAAGAACATGCTTGTGACTACTGAAACTTTACTTTGTACGATTCACGATCTTGGGTTTGTGATGATAAATGTGTAATGTAGCCAATCCCGAACGATGTGTGTATCAGGGTTCGTTTACAGAATTGTACTGAAAATATTGCCGCATATATTGAATTTCAAGCTGAGGAACATTAAACCTTACTTATTTGTGAACAATATACACAAATTTTCATGTTTGCTTTTACAGGAAGGCGATATCTAAGGCTCGAAGGAAGAACGGACGACAACACGAACATCTTTTGATTAATTTATTAACGGTAAACGTTTCAGAAGCGTAAAACTACACCATCCTCGATCGAGGGCGAAGCGTGTATGGAGTACAAAGTACTAAGAGAAGTAAATAATATAGATTAAATAAAATAATTAACAGGAATTAAAGTGGAAAAAGTAAATACGATACAAGATGTATTGTAAAAAGTTACTTTTATATATATAAAAGAAAAACGCATTAAACGCGGGAACTTGTACAACTGCGAGTAACCACAATCTAACAGTGTTCCCACCAAGCATAGGAGAAAGTAAAATTACCTTTGTCCAGTAGAGAAGTGAGGAAAAGGGTAACTTTACTTTTTCGTGTGCCAGGTAGGAACACTGTTGGATTGTGGTTACTCGTACGCAGCTTCGAAACATTTACTTTATTATATGATTCAGATTCCACGTAAAGTTGCGGGTCCCCACCGTCATACAACCCTCACCGTTACGGAAGTTAAACCACCCGAAAAATACATACACCATACTGCCAGCTATGTGGTCTTGTAGCCACAATTGAATAAATATAAACTATGTATGAAATCAGTGAAGTTGCCAACTTCTGTTTCAGTTTGATAAGAGAACCAACACTGCAGTTGGTTGTAAATGCAAATTTAAAGTAAATGTGAGGATAATATTGGTTAAAGTTTTTTTTTTTTTTTTAAACCTTTGAGAGGTTTAATGCTCCCTAAACGTTGTGTTAAATTGACCAAAAAAAAGATGATCGTGTTATTGTCAGTTCTCCGTTTTGTCCTTTATATACAGGGTATCCCATAAATCCGATTTCATAGGAAAAATTATTTTAAATTAAATTTACAAAAGTAATACATTAGAACAAAAATGTTCAAATTGGTGTCTTGTTTTGGGACCGGTTTTTTTTTTGTTGCAGGTAGAATAACACAATGGCTAATAGGGAAGCGAGTTACACACTCCTGAGGAAAAGGCCTCCGGGTATACGTATACTTCAGCGGCGGAAATTATACGTTTAATATCAACAAAAAATACGTAAGCCTCAATATAACTTTATTAAAAGTATTAAAACGATATTACAACTGATACATGTCATTAATGGATATAACCAAATGCGCAAATAAGTTAGTTTTATATTTATTTCTCCATAAGAATTCATGAATATAGCTGGAAAATAAGGCGCGTGATGTACCATGTTCACGACGTAGCTTCTTTGCCGGTTAGGTCAACTGTACGCCTTTGACGATTGTAGGTTAAGTCGTGATATTTTCGTTTGAACTAACGAAAATATCACGACTTAACCAAACCAATCGTCAAGGGCGTACATTTGACCTAACCGGGCAAGAAGAAGCTACGTCGTCAACGTGGCGCATTTATCAGTTGTAAATCGTTTTAATACTTTTAATAAAGTTATATTCAGGATTACATATTTTTTGTTGATATTTATAAACGTAGAAATAATAATATCCGACGCTGAAGTATATACGTATACCAGCCTCTGCCTAACATTACATTTGCATCATCATTTACATAATAATTATTATTATTATTATTATATTTGGGCTACATTGTGGCCACTGCCGTAATACCGCTTTTCGTCGATCAGCGAAGTTGAATGACATTGAGTCTGGATAGCAGTTGGATGGGGGGATCGTCAACTATGTCCAGATTGTGTAGCGACTGATGGTTCTGATCCCAAGTAAAACTGTAGGTTCCCTCCACCATAAGTTGTTAAAGAGGTAAAACAATTCTAACATCACATTTACATCATCATCATTGGTTAGATCAATTTTTTGAACCGATTATAAATTTCTGCTGAATTTCGAAATTTCCAATCCTTTATCCATACATTTCAATTCACCCCCACCCCAACCCTTTTTTTGCACAACAGCGAACAAGCTAATGTTTAAACTAAAGAAAGAAAAAGGACTTTGTAATATTATTTGAAATCTTAAAATAGAAATTAACATTAAACACGACTTAAGTGAATTTGAATACGTAAAAACCGGTTTTGGTATTACACTTGAAGACTTTTACGAGAGTCAAACCAATAATAATAATCGAACTTTGTATCACACAAACGTTTCACTCGTTCGGCCTTTAAAATTGAAGCTACTCAGCTAACCTCTTCAATAGCGTATAAAACTATTCAAAATAGGTAAAATAGTGAAAAAAAAAAAATGAAGAAATGAGAACCCAGAAAGCGAAAGAAGAAGAAGAAATTGAAATAAAAAATTACAACCCTCTATTCACGAAGTAAAAAAAAGAAAGAAAAAAAATTCACTCCCTAAATTTGTAAGAAGAGATTTTCCTCCCCAAATTCAGTTACTGGAGGAATGGCTGCTCAAAGGCAAGCGTTTTAACAGCATATAGAACGATGGCTGCGATTTCTTTTGTCAAGTTCTTTTGTGATAATGAGCTTTAGCGAGCTCAGGCAGGCGTCGCCTTACACCAAAGATACTCGCGTCTGCTCGGCAATCTCAGTGAATAAAGTCATTAGAGAAGGATTTCCTTGGACCGAGTTGAAACTTGAGATTTCGAATCATCCTCATGGAAAGAAGCGCGATTACATTTTGAAATGGAAAGTGGAATTACTGTTCTGTGGGAAGTTGCGTGGAAAAAAAAGTTTAGATATAAAATTTAAATTGAATGTCAATTAGCGTTATTATATTTTTGTTGCAAACTTGTGCATTGTATGTATGAGAGGGAGATGTGTTTGACTTAAAAGAAGTGGTTCACTTCTAACCATTGTATTATCAACTTCGACTGAATTTAGATTTGTTTTTTTATTTTAAATGGAAACTGAAAATAATGTTCTAAAATATCACACACACACACACACACACACACACACACGGTCTCTTCAAAAAGTATCCGGACAAGGTGTTTATTTTCAGAACAAGGTCACACTTGGAGTTGTGATGGTGCAAAATATGTGTCTGCATGTCGAGACAAGTTGACTGATAAGGTTGCACTTCAATGTGTAGCGTCAGTTTACTGTGGAGAACCGATAAAGTTGAACGTTTTGTTTCGCGGCGATTTCTTACGATGTCGGAGAGTTACTTGCTTTTTTTTTTACTGTAAAGGTGTTGTGCACCATGAATATGCTCCACAGCGACAAACAATCAACACGTAATTTTACACTGAAGTTTTGAGACGTCTATGTGTCGTTAGTTGTTCGGAGGAAACGGCTACAGAAGTGGGAGTCCGGAGACTGGATGCTTCATCACGACAACGTGCTATCTCACTTGTCGCAACTTGTCCAGCAACTTTTTGCCAAAAATGCTACTTTGTGTATATATATATATATATATATATATATATATATATATATGTGTGTGTGTGTGTGTGTGTGTGTGTCAACAAACACCTGAAGATCCACTCAAGACGAGGCGAAGAAGGAAACTGAAATATTTGAAATAAAAAATGAAAAAGAACACTAAAAACACCATCCTTACATTTACAGACGTGTAAAGCTTTCATACAGGAATAGTATAGAACATACAAGGCTCTCTCCCTCTCCTCCGGCAGCGACTGCTGACAAAAAATAATAGTGAAAGAAGATTTATAGGAAAGTAGGAAAAAGTATAATGAAACTTCAGAGTTCATTTACATCATGTGCACACTTATCTCGTGTACTTAAGTACGCATTCGAAGACAGCGGAAAATAAAGGATAGCATGAATACCAAATTACTTAATCTAATGTATACCGTGCATTTGTTTAGAGAGAGAGAGAGAGAGAGTTACAAGGAAAAGAAGTACCTCAAAAGGCCTTGCGGCCCATACCGAGGAGGTACCAATGGCAACGGGTGCCAGGGAAAATTTTGTAAAAGTTTATTTTTCTTTCAACTATCCTAGCAGTAGTAGAAAACTGGATAGAAAAGTAGAAGGCTCTCTCCCCACCCTCCGCTCCCTCCCTCCCTGCCAGAGGCAGGTACGGAAAAAGGTTGAAGAAAATACCTTGACCATGGAAAAGTAGCCAAGGAAATTTTACAGGAAAGTGGAGAATATATAAATAGCTCTATATTTAGTTTGCTCACATGAGAGTATTCAGTACTTTGTCTAGCCTATTTTTAAACAGATTTACACTTTGACTGGAAACAACCTCTGAGGGAAGTTGGTTCCAGATATTAACTATTTTATAGGAAAAGAAATTTCCGCAGACTGAGGTCCTAAATGTCTTTACACACTCAAATAGTGTGCAAGATTTCGTCTACCCTTTTCTTGAACTGATCCACAGAGGAACTGTTCACAACTTCCGAAGGTAACCTGTTCCATGTGTCACAGATCTTATACGTAAAGTAATTCCCACACACACTAGTCCTAAACCGTTTCAAATCCAACTTCCAACCATTGTTGCGAGTTGGGTTATCATTTAAACTAAACATACTTCTAAAATCGACATCGTTGAACCCGCGTAAGAGCTTGAAAACCTCGAGCAGTTGACCGCGCAGCCTCCGAGTTTCCAGCGAAAACAAGTTCAGGGCGCGTAACCGTCGATTGTAGCCCATATGCCTAACGGAAGGGATTAACTTTGTGGCCCTCGCCTGCACTCGCAATATCTTTCCTGAGGGTGGGCGACCAGAACTGCACAGCATACTCCAGGTGCGGCCGAACAAGGGAATTGTGCAGTGAGAGCACAATCTCCTTGTTCCGAAACTGAAATTGCCTCCTGATATAACCCAATAGTTTCTGGGCTTTCTTTTCCACCTCTACACACTGTTTCGTAAACTTAAGGTCGCTGCTAATTAGCACACCCAAGTCCTTTTCTAAATCAGTCACCTCGATATTACTACCCAACATCGAGTAGTCCGACTTGGGATTGGCGTAGCCAATGTGCATCACTGCATTTACCCAAGTTAAACGGCATTTGCCATTTTTCGGACCACTCTCCTATCCTACCTAGGTCCGCACGCAGTTCCTCGATCGCTTCGGGCGTCCCAACATTGGCCCCAAGCTTGGTGTCATCAGCGAATTTGGCGATCCGACTGACGATGCCACCGTTGATATCATTTATGTAAATGATAAACAACAGCGGCCCCAAAACGGAACCCTGAGGAACCCCACTAGTGACCGAGGCCCAACCCGAACTAGCACCTTTAATTACAACCCTCTGCCGCCTATTCTTCAGCCAGTTTTCAATCCACCTACCTATTTCCCCACCGATACCCAGCGCGCGCACTTTCGCCATTAGCCGGCGGTGAGGTACCTTATCAAAGGCTTTCTGAAAGTCGAGATAAAGTATATCAATCGCCCTACTCTTATAGTACTCACCCAACATGACGTGGAAAAACTCGAGCAAGTTGGTGAGACACGACCTATGCCGTCTAAACCCATGTTGGGAGTCCCCAAGCAGCTTGTAGGAATCCAAATGGTCAACGATCCTATCCGCTATTATCCCCTCTAATAATTTACCTACAACTGAAGTGAGACTAATGGGACGATAGTTCCCTGGACTTTCGTGATCCCCTTTCTTAAAGATAGGGGTCACGTTGGCTTCCCTCCAGTCACCAGGCACCTGACCCGTCTCCAACGATTTGTTGAAGACTGTAGCCAGGTGGGGAGCCACCTGGTCGCGCACCTCCCGCAACACTCTGGGGAGAAACTGGTCTGGCCCAGGAGCCTTAAACGCGCTCAGTTTGTCTATTCTATCGGCAACGACTGTCGCGGTACATCGAACATTATCCAGGCCAGCACCTTCGTGCCTCACACCTGGCTCGGGGATGATGCGGGTGTCCTCCCTGGTGAACACTCCCGCAAAGTACTCATTAAGCACATTGGCAGAGAGAGAGAGAGAGAGAGAGTTACAAAGAAAAGAAGTACCTCAAAAGGCCTTGCGGCCCATACCGAGGAGGTACCAATGGCAACGGGTGCCAGGGGAAATTTCCTACACCCTCAAATAGTGTGCAAGATTCGGTCCAACCTCCGAGAGAGAGAGAGAGAGAGAGAGAGAGAGAGAGAGAGAGAGAGAGAGAGAGAGAGAGAGAGAGAGAGAGAGATTGTAAATTGTAACAAAAACTCTGTGAAGTTAAATATGTGCCAATGATTATAAAAATTCAAATACACTGCACCGTAATGTATAAGTGTGGCACAGTGTATCCCAACTTTCGTAACCGAAACAAGAAGAACAGTCAGTTAACATCAAATATCTTCTCCAATCGTTAGTGTTGAGACACGTACTGTGAAATGTATTGTCATAAGGGCGGTTGGATTTTGTATCGTGGGATGCTCAATATTTTGCTAAAGTTAATTTCCATCCTTCACATCTAGCAAAAAAGTGGAAAGAAGCGTTCGGTTTTGCATCTGGTTGCCAAGGAGATGTGAAACTGGTTTTGTACGTGTCATGTAAGGGCTTCTATCTACGCAGAGAGGAACTCAACACCCCTTTGATTTCTCGGAGTAATCAATATTAAGAGCGTGATATCAGGCCCAATTTAATTGTAAAACACCTTATTCAAACAATGAAAGATGATGAGTCCAAAGAAGAGATGTGTATTTAGCAGAGTTATGATGTTCTTCGATGAATACCAGGGTAGCCTTTCCAGCATCTCTAATCGCTATCCATACCATAATATTAAAACCACTACGTTGAACTGTCATCTAAAAAAAAAAAGGGGGGGGGAGGGTCCGAAATGCTTGGTTAGCATTCTTCATACCCACGAGTCCATTCAACGTGAAAAGATAAAGTTGAGACTTGTCACATAGAACCGAATTCCAAAAAAAATGGCTTTTTCACTTCACATTGGCGGCTGTAAGCAGGGGTTTCCATCGAGACGCGAGTACACATTGATCCGTTCTACGCTTTTAACTTCGTGAAAACTAACATTATTATACTCGTAGATGTCTACGAGTCCCGTGCGTGGTTTAGATCAGTGGTTCCCAACCGGTTTTGGCTTATGGCCCCCTTAGGAACCTTATTTTTTCCTGTGGCCCCCATAAGCATTATTTTCAGTAGGTAATATGCAGATTAACTCTATTTTACAAAAACAAATATATATAAAGGATATTAAAACAACTATTTGTATTCAGGTACAATATTATTTGTCACATAGGACTATAAACATAACAAAAACTAAACAGTGGCTAACAAAAATTTGCAGTTACTTACTTATATTATGTATTAATTATAAAAAAATATAATCAAAAGAAATACTGTACTTATAGCAATCTATTATAAATTAAAAAAAACTAGTAAAATTACTACAACTTCGCAATATTAGGGTAAACAAATAAGAGCTACTTACACACTACAGCGACGATCCACGTGGTAAACAGACTGTAAGGATTTCAACTGAAGTATTTTTATCAAGTCAACAACGCTGCCAGGCGCATAACGATCAAGCGCACAATGGAGTGCGCCGCACAATAAGCTTGTAAGATGCAAAATATTTGTTTACAGATAAATTCAAATTCTATTATAAAATATCTAAAAAAAAGGAAAATATATGATTAATAATTTTTTAAAATGTAATTCAACTACATAAATTAAAATTATCTATTGGCCTAACTATAATTTAGGCTTCAATAGGTTGAGTCCTGTGGCCCCCTTCATGGAGTCTGTGGCCCCTCTAAATCTTAACATTTTACTGTGGCCCCCTTCAAATGTGCCATGGTCCCCAGGGGGCCATATGGCCCCCGGTTGGGAAACTGGTTTAGATTACAAGTCGAAAAGAAACAAAATCCATGTATTCATTTGGTAACCATACATTTATGGCCACTCTGATCATCAATGATCTAACTTCTGTTATTCGGATGACGAAAACTGCGATGATGTAATGAAATACCCCATTTATAAGCCTAAGATTCTCAACTCTCTTTCACTTTGATAAAAATCTGATTGTCCACTCACGCGAACAAGGGTAAATGGTGATATATTACAGGCATCAACTGCCTGAAGCATTTTTCACAATCTACAAATTCTTTCTACACAGTATATGTTCCATACGAAACACACTATATTTATATATATATATATATATGTGTATATATATAAGTACGTATGTATAAGGATAATTGGTAATAGCGCAAATTCTTTAACATGTAAATATGCCAGTAAGTTAATCGTGATAGAAATTCCTTCATTTAATTACGGTGCGTGTAATAACACCTTATCCACTTGAACTGAGTTATACCGAGTTAAGAACCAATATTGACACACACACATACTAAATGTCATGTAAATCTAATTAAGTAAACTTGTTGCTAATTTCTCTTGTTCAAGTGAGCTGCGTAACTTACTGAACGTGGCAAAACGTTTCACTGATATTTCAGTGTGCTTTCCTAATGAAGAAGTAATAAGAGAAGTTTGTCTGTAATAAACATACACACTCAATTCGTTGAGAGAGAGAGAGAGAGAGAGAAAATTCGCAGATGTCATAGGGTAATTTTTTATGGTGACAAAAAATATGTTTACTGTCGCCAAAAAAAGAAAGTTGATCTTGATTAGATTAGGTTAGGTTAGGTTACGGTAGGTTCAGTTAGTTAAGATTTGGTTATACTAGATTAGCGAGTATATCACTATTTAATGACTTCACAGAAAACACTCTTGGAACCCTCGACTGCGCCCGAAACACTTCTTGGTTCGATGTCACTGTGGTTGTTAGGTTAGGTTAAATTAAGTGTGGTTAGTTAGCTTTCAGATATGCGGATTTAAAGAACTCGGTACCTCGCTTATGCGTATGTGTATTTATGGAAAATGGAATAGTGGTGTACTTAAAATTGTGGGAATAAGTTGAACGAATAAAAAAAATTTTTTTTTTAAATTATTGAAATTTTTAAAATACAGCAGAAATTTACAATTAGTTAATTTAACTGACAAATACTCTTACTGTATTCACTTTTTTAGGACTGGGTATCGGATACATTACTTAAAATCATCAGTTAATTTATTTTATTGGTCACTTTTCTTTCATAGATTTTAATTTTTGGCAAACATTTTTTTTTTTTTTTTTTTGCAACTCCATTTTCCTATTAATAATGACAGGTAAATGGAGAGAGACTTTAAAGCTCTCAATCTTCTCTTAATTACATAATGGTTTGTTTTTACTAAAAATACATATTTCAATCAGTCACAATCGAGAGAGAGAGAGAGTTACAAGGAGTTACAAGGAAAAGAAGTACCTCAAAAGGCCTTGCGGCCCATACCGAGGAGGTACCAATGGCAAAGGGTGCCAGGGAAAATTTTCTACACCCTCAAATAGTGTGCAAGATTTGGTCTAACCTTTCCTTAAAGTGATCCAGGTGTCACAGATCTTATAGGTAAAGTAATTCCCACACACCCTAGTCCTAAACCGTTTAAATCCAACTTCCAACCATTGTTGCGAATTGGGTTATCATTTAAACTAAACATCCTTCTAAAATCGACATCTTTGAACCCGCGTCACGTAAGCGTCGATTGTAGCCCATATGCCTAACGGAAGGGATTAACTTTGTGGCATTCTTCAATCCACCTACCTACTTCCCCACCAATACCCAGCGCGCGCACTTTGGCCATTAGCCGGCGGTGAGGTACCTTATCAAAGGCTTTCTCATCAATCGCCCTACTCTTATCATACTCACTCAACATGACGTGGAAAAACTCGAGCAAGTTGGTGAGACACGACCAATGCTGTCTAAACCCATGTTGGAGTCCCCAAGCAGCTTGTAGAAATCCAAATGGTCAACAATGATACCCGCTATTAACCCCTTTAATTATTTACCTACAACTAAAGTGAAATGGTGTTATTTATAGAGGTTCCAAAGCCTCTCTTCCCACGCATGAGGTAGCAGTAGGGTCCTAATAGTAAGAGTAGAGAATACTAAATGGAAAGTAGTAGTTTTTTTCTTTGTTTTTTTTTCAGTCAGAGGAGAACATCCTTAACGTAAGCTAAAAGGACAGAGTAGGGATGGGATAGGGTCCTAGTAACCCACAGGACAGGATTGTACAACATACTTCACCCGCCCTCCCGAAAGAGAGAACCTAAAGGAACTGGCAGCCAATTTCTCTAGAATCCCACGACTCGGGACCGGAGGGCTGTCACACCACAAGTATAAAGTTTACAACACCCAGAGAGAGAGAGAGAGAGAGAGAGAAGGAGTTACAAGGAAAAGAAGTACCTCAAAAGGCCTTGCGGCCCATACCGAGGAGGTACCAATGGCAACGGGTGCCACGGAAAATTTTCTACACACTCAAATAGTGTGCAAAATTTGGTCTAACCTTTTCTTGAACTGATCCACAGAGGAACTGTTCACAACTTCCGAAGGTAACCTGTTCCATGTGTCACAGATCTTATACGTAAAGTAATTCCCACACACACTAGTCCTAAACCGTTTCAAATCCAACTTCCAACCATTGTTGCGAGTTGGGTTATCATTTAAACTAAACATACTTCTAAAATCGACATCGTTGAACCCGCGTAAGAGCTTGAAAACCTCGATCAGTTGACCGCGCAGCCTCCGAGTTTCAAGCGAAAACAAGTTCAGGGCGCGTAACCGTCGATTGTAGCCCATATGCCTAACGGAAGGGATTAACTTTGTGGCCCTCGCCTGCACTCGCTCCAGCCTCTCAATATCTTTCCTGAGGGTGGGCGACCAGAACTGCACAGCATACTCCAGGTGCGGCCTGAACAAGGGAATTGTACAGTGAGAGCACAATCTCCTTGTTCCGAAACTGAAATTGCCTCCTGATATAACCCAATAGTTTCTGGGCTTTCTTTTCCACCTCTACACACTGTTTCGTAAACTTAAGGTCGCTGCTAATTAGCACACCCAAGTCCTTTTCTAAATCAGTCACCTCGATATTACTACCCAACATCGAGTAGTCCGACTTGGGATTGGCGTAGCCAATGTGCATCACTTTGCATTTACCCAAGTTAAACGGCATTTGCCATTTTTCGGACCACTCTCCTATCCTACCTAGGTCCGCACGCAGTTCCTCGATCGCTTTGGGCGTCCCAACATTGGCCCCAAGCTTGGTGTCATCAGCGAATTTGGCGATCCGACTGACGATGCCACCGTCGATATCATTTATGTAAATGATAAACAACAGCGGCCCCAAAACGGAACCCTGAGGACCCCACTAGTGACCGAGGCCCAACCCGAACTAGCACCTTTAATTACAACCCTCTGCCGCCTATTCTTCAGCCAGTTTTCAATCCACCTACCTATTTCCCCACCGATACCCAGCGCGCGCACTTTCGCCATTAGCCGGCGGTGAGGTACCTTATCAAAGGCTTTCTGAAAGTCGAGATAAAGTATATCAATCGCCCTACTCTTATCGTACTCACCCAACATGACGTGGAAAAACTCGAGCAAGTTGGCGAGACACGACCTATACCGTCTAAACCATGTTGGGAGTCCCCAAGCAGCTTGTAGGAATCCAAATGGTCAACGATCCTATCCGCTATTATCCCCTCTAATAATTTACCTACAACTGAAGTGAGACTAATGGGACGATAGTTCCCTGGACTTTCGTGATCCCCTTTCTTAAAGATAGGGGTCACGTTGGCTTCCCTCCAGTCACCAGGCACCTGGCCCATCTCCAACGATTTGTTGAAGACTGTAGCCAGGTGGGGAGCCACCTGGTCGCGCATCTCCCGCAACACTCTGGGGAGAAACTGTCTGGCCCAGGAGCCTTAAACGCGCTCAGTTTGTCTATTCTATCGGCAACGACTGTCGCGGTACATCGAACATTATCCAGGCCAGCACCTTCGTGCCTCACACCTGGCTCGGGGATGATGCGGGTGTCCTCCCTGGTGAACACTCCCGCAAAGAGAGAGAGAGAAGAGAGAGAGAGAGAGAGAGAGAGAGAGAGAGAGAGAGAGAGAGAGAGGCTACATTACGCCATCGTGACAATTTTTAGAATACACACAGTTCAGTGCGACACGAATGTGCTGGTAGCGACATTATTGGTGTCGCAATGCCAATAGATTCAGAAATTTTCATTTATCTAAAAATCATTAATAACACAAAAAAAGGAGTGACGTTAATTAATTTTTTATTAGATTAAATGAGGGGTCGCGCGTCCTAAGGTACCTAAGCGCCACCACAGGTGAAAACGTGTTTTTAATGGATATCACTATTTTCACCCTTCCTTTATCGCGTGGTTTGGGTTGTAATGACCTTACGACACTAAAGTATGGTTGAAAACCTTATGAAGCGAACTACTTTTTTCACCTCTATCGCCAGCCAAAAGTTCACCCAAAGTTCGGCATAATAAGAAAATAAAAAAATAAAAAATATATAAAATATATATAAAATATGAAAATCTATTCCAAAAACTCATCAACATCTTCATTAGCATACTTAGAACTCTAATTTAGCCAAAAATGAACGTTCTAGCTCAATTAATAACAGATACACTATTGCCAGAATATTGCTGAACTTTGGAGGCGATTTCTGACGAATTTTAATTTTGGCGCTTAGGTACCTTAAGACGCGGGACCCCTCAAATGTGATCATCCACAATTAAAAATACTGCGATTTTGTAAGGTATCCCCAAACGTGTGTTTGTGCATGCAATTAATTTCGTAAACGAATACGTTGTTAAAATACTGTTTGCACCTCCATATCCACACGAAAACTAAATCACGTCAGTATACAGGGTGTCCGAGAATTATCTGTACAATGTTTGGCTGTTATTAAAAGTCAACCATGAAGTGTAGAAATTCCAGTGTTGTCCCATTTTACAGAGAATCTCATTAAGTTTTTCTGATACCAAGTTTTGACAAGTTTTTTAGAAATTCCAGTGTGTCCGAACATTATCTGTACAATTTCATCTTTTAATAAAATTCTTGATAACACACGTAAAATTCTTAAACAAGATTATTTAGAATCTGTATTTTCAAAAGTTTCTTTTATTAAAGTAACGTTGTTACAAACATTCGATATGTGCACCATTAGTGATTCGCAAAACATCCAATCGATACTCCAAATGTTGCCATGTACGCTGCAGCATATCCACATCAATTCGCTCAATAGCAGCTGTGATTCTTGCTTTTAAATCATCAATGTCTGTCACCCGCGTACATTTCTAAACAACTTGTCAAAACTTGGTATCAGAAAAAACTTAATGAGATTCTCTGTAAAATGGGACAACATTGGAATTTCTACACTTCATGGTTGACTTTTAATAACAGCCAAATATTGTACAGATAATTCTCGGACACCCTGTGTGTGTGTATATATATATATATATATGTATATATATATATATATATATATATATATATATATATATATAATATACAGGGTGTCCCGTAAGTCTGGAACCATAGGGCAAAATGATAAAAACGGCAATAAAAACGCCGAAGAGACTTTTGGGGACTGTGAAATGAGCGAGGATGGTAGCGGCTGTCTCATCGTCGGTGGATGTCCTCGGAGGTCCACTGCGTGATTTATCTCCTATAGATCCCGTTTCCCTGAACTTTGATACAAGTTTGCCGACACAGCTGTGTGTTGTCGGCGCGCGGTCCGGTTGCAATCCGTTAAATTCCTCAGCGACCTCCCTCTGACTCCGATTTCCTACGAGCAGAATTACCTAAATGCGTTCTTCCTTACTGAAAGACATCATGGGCACTTGCATAAACGGAAAAACATGAATTACTTATTTTACCCTATGGTTCAGACTTATGGGTCACCCTGTATAACTCACGCATTCATGCGTGATTCACTCAACTGAGAATAGAGTTAACCGTGATTTACAAAGTGTGACCATTGTGCACCTATCCTTGATCATGACCCGGCGTTAAACGTGATTTTGTGCGGTGTTTACATCCACGGCCCGCTTCCCGCCAGCCTACCACAACGCGCCTCAGTCACTGTCTCCGATCTTCATAGAGTACATACTGTATGTGCGCTTGTAGTTTAGCATAGTTTCGCGTCTTTTTTTGAGTAGTCTACTTAATTGTATATAAAACTAAGTGAATAATACTTGTGTGTGGTGGCGCGTGAGGTGGGAGAGGTCAGTCAGTGGCGGCGGGCAGCAGGGGCTGCACCACACACCCACCGGCGGGGTATTAATGAGTTAACCGTGAAGATGAGTTATCTGTGATAATGGACCTCCCAAATCACGGATAATATGTACAAGAACGTGTGATGGCATCAACACTACGTATCCAAGGGAAGAAGTGCAAAGAAATTAGAAAAAAATTCGAAAGATTTCACAAACCAAGACCTACAGACAAAGCAATTCGCGAGCTGGTCAATAAATTTAAAAGAACACGATCTGTTCATGATGAGGCAAGATCTGGACGCCCAGGTACCTCTCAAGAAAATGTTGAATTGGTAAGAGATACCTTTGAAACAAATCCAAAAATGTCAACTCGCACAACATAGGTAGACTGAGCATACTAAAAAAGAGTGTTCTGAGGATTTTAAAATCAACATTAAAAAAGAAAAGTTACCATATTCAAGTGCTACACGAGTTACACGAAAAGGATTATCCAAGACGAGCCGCCATGTGCGCAGAATTGATTGAAAAAATTCATACCGAAAATTTATTAAACCACATTCCTTCAGCGACATTCCACACATGCGGAAAGGTTAATCGGCATAATTGCCGTATCTGGGCGAGTGAAAAACCAACAGAGTTCTTCGAATGGGAGAGAGATTCTCTCCAAGTTAATGTCTGGTTGGGTATGACAAGATCGAAGATTTACAGACCTTTTTTATTTGTGGAAGCTACGGTAACGGGGTCAGTTTATCTTGACATGCTTCAACAGTTTATTTGAACCCCGTTTCGTTCAGATGGCATTCTCGACACTGTTGTCTTTCAACAAGATGGAATTCCATGTCACTATGCAAACATCGTTCAGGCGTACCTTGATGAGCTGTTACCAAATCGCTGGATTACACGTGATGGAAACGGGCCCTGAGCAGCACGATCTCCGGATTTAACACCATTAGATTTCTTTGCGTGGGGCTTTATAAACTCCGAGATTTGTAAAACAAGAGTTACAGACCTGCAGGATCTTCGAACCCGCATTGTTGCGGCAGTCACTAAAATAACCCCAGAGATGCTTCAGAATGTGTTCCGCAAAGCGGTGGACAGATTTGAGACTCGCAGAGATACCGATGGTGCCCACATCGAACCTTAGATCTAAGCTTGATAAATAAATATACCTTAACATCTAACTGTTCCTACATTTTTATCCTAAAATACTATTATGCCAGCAAAATAGCTATTTACTTTTGGACCACCCTATATATTATATATATATATATATATATATATATATATATAATATATATATATATATTAACTGCAAACAACACACAGTATAATTAACGTAAAGAACGACGCTTGTCGTTTTACTGGAAATGATGTCTTTTATTGTACGCAAGTTAATTTTTATTACAGTATTATTTAGTAACAATAAACTGTGTAATTCAAACTATAAATGTAAGTTTCATTATGGTGTTACGTAGATCCGACACTAGTCGCTATATGTGCGGTCCCACACTGACCTACTTGGGTTCAAAGATGATTTGAATCGAGTTACAAATACTGATGCAACGATAGCCAGCGCCCGTAGCTCATTGGGCAACACTTTTTCTACACAAGCGTGAAATGAGGACAGTGAAGTTGAGCGTTCGACTCCTATGATGCTAGTAATAATACTCCGGGAGTGAACGCAATGTGACGTATTCGTCTGGCCTGACCGATGTCCCAGTTTCTGGCCCTCCTGACTAATTAGGTGTGACTATGACATAACGTTGGTGTAGTACGTTTTACATATAAAAAGAGGGCTATTGGATGTCACTTCGCAACATCACTTCCCATTACAACAACGAAGCTGATCGACGTTAAGTCTATTGAGTAGTTGGACTGGTAACCTCCGTTGCGTTATGATGATGTAGCGACCCGTGGTTCGGACCCCAAAAGCTGTTACGTGACCTTTGCCGTTGCGAAGCGGTTTAAACTAACCCAAACACTATTATAATGCGGCACCAGATCTTGGATTATTATTATTATTACCAGCATCATTGGTGTTCGAACCCTGACCAGTGTCTTCACTTCGCGTTGTTACCCACTGAGCTACGGTTAAAAATTACTATAAAATAATTAAACTCAAACCTTTATTATTAAGTTATTATTATTGTTAATATGTTCTTTAGCTGTTACGCACAAAAATTTTTAATTTCAGCCTTCAATTATCATCCACCACCTTGTGGAAACCGATCTTTTAACAGCCCATTTTGTTCACTGGAAATGACATTTAACAAATAAACACGGACTTCTATTATATACACTTCTTATAGCTGTATTTATCGTTAAGATAATTTAAATGAATAAATATCATTGAACAATTACAAACGTTATGATTTGCTTTGGGGGCAATGAAACACTGAGAATCATCTTAATTGTCTGATGATACTGGACGCTAATTTGTTTCGGTAACGGACTTCATCCAAATTTTCTGACCCACAAATCCGCTCCATATTCCGTTTGCGGAATAAACGCCCCCCCCCCAAAGCCCCCCAACAAGAAAAATAAATCATGAACGGAATTACATTTATCATCAACCTTTTTTTTTTCTAAATATCCTTCAAACAACGTTGTAGCCAATGTCGTAACACCGCTTCCCGTAGATCAGCGAAGTTAAGCGACATTAGGTTGAATAGTAGGTCCCCCGCGTCATATGAGGTTGCGAAGGAGGTTAAACAAACCCCATGAAACGAAGAGAGATAGTTAACACTATGCAGCGCTCTTTGAATTACTCAGACCAAACTTACATCCGACATTGCATCAAAGAATACAACATATAATTACATTAATGTATAATTTAAAACAAACGGACAATAATGCTCCCCCATGTCTCAGACTGGGCTATGTCGTAGCTAATGTCGTAACATCGCTTTCCGTTGATTAGCGACGTTAAATGACATTGGGTCTGGGGCATAGTTGGATGGAAGACCGTCCGCTGCGTTCAGCCTATGTAGCGACCCGTGGGTCGGATCCCACGTAAAGCATTAGGTCCCCTCCGTTATATGACCTTACATGTTGCGAAGGAGGTTAAACAACCCAATCATTACGTGTCTCAGACCATTAACTATTTCCCATGGCTTGATTTCAAGCATCGAAAAATTAAAACTTTTATTATTATTATTATAAAGAGAGGAATAACGAGAAAAACGACCGCAATAAATACTTTTTCTAGTTTACTGAAATGAAAGTCACGGCAAACTTTATAAAATGCTTTAGATAACTCAGCAAATGCGGTATAACCTTGGGAAATTCCCAGATAAACAAGTTATAACAGTTTCTTTCAAAACAAAGTTCGCGGTAGACTGATTGTGTAATCGTCGGATCTACATCATTGATATGGAAATAATACTTCATTTTATCTAAAATACAGTATAAAAAAACACTTCAAGCAAAACAGATGATGAAGTATCCGACTCACTCAAGTATTAGACGATAGATCTTCATATTGTGAAATGTGAATATCTTCCGATATGTCGCTAATTGAGGGTTTTGTAACACCACCACCAAGCAAATAAAGACAATTTCATTAAACCATCCATTAATATCTTGGATATATTGTCCTAAATAAAAGTATAGAAAAAATTTGCAAAACGAACGTATATCACGTAAAATATATTATTACGTCATATTTAAGATCAGTAATTACTAATTAGTCCAGAGCTGGGCAATTGCGGCATATTTTGCGGTACTGCGGTACTACCAAACTACCAAACCGGTACGCGGAAATTTGAATGCGGTAGCGGTACTGCGGTATTTTCAGCGATCCTTTGCGGTACTGCGTTATGCGGTACCGGTTTGCGGTAGTACCGCAGTACCGCAGTACCGCAAAATATGCCGCAATTGCCCAGCTCTGGACTAATTAGTAATTACTACTAATTAATATACTAATTATACTTTTGTACATATTTAAAAATTTTAAATTTACTCAAAATTGCGTCATAATCAGATTTTCCATCTACATCAGTGGAAGGCTCAAATTCACTATTCCTAGATTGATACAAGAGTAAATAGACAAGAGAGAAGATAAATGGTCAGATATGGATGAATTAATAGAGGATATGCTATGTATACGCGGGATCAACTATTCACCCATGCAATTTATATAGTGTATATGTAGCAATATATGTACACACACACACACACACAATATATATCAGGAGCGTATATTCAGGGTGTGCTAGGTGTAGGTGTGCGCCGCACACCCAATAGATTTTCTGTAAATTAATATTTAATTAACCCTTTGTCTCCCTCTCTCAACTTTAGTCGAGACGAAAAAGATGCTCTAACCCTTAATTCAGAGATATATATATATATATATATATATATATATATATATATATATTCTTCTCCCTGACTATGGGAATATAAATTTATGTTTACCCCATGCCAAATCAAATGGAAAAGGGAGAGAGCGAGGGATCAGGGCGGAGAGTGTGCGGTCTGTTCAGGGCGGAGAGTGTGCGGTCTGTGAACAGAACACCTTCCATATATGGTAAAGTGGGCGGGGCCTATGTTGCCATGGCCCGCGTCAGACGGCTTCTCAGCGTTATTGCTCACTATTTTTCTCCCAAAAGAGGAGTTTGTGTGTAAATAAGTTCGATGCTTAAAGGAGCCCGTAGGAAATTGGTGTTAGATTTTTTACAGTTCACCTAAATTCTCAAAGTGTTTAGTGTAATATTGAGAAGGTGGATTGCGTATGTTTATCATATTACTATTAAGATTTATTAATAACTAAGTTAACATGAATTTCAGTTATTAATTTTACTTCACGATATTCCGCACACCCAATTCACACAGTCACCATCCGCCACTGATATATATATATATAATATATATATACCGGGTGTCCGAGAATTATCTGTACAATTTTTGGCTGTTATTAAAAGTCAACCATGAAGTGTAGAAATTCCAGTGTTGTCCCATTTTACAGAGAATCTCATTAAGTTTTTTCTGATACCACGTTTTGACAAGTTTTTTAGAAATGTACGCGGGTGACAGACATTGATGATTTAAAAGCAAGAATCACAGCTGCTATTGAGCGAATTGATGTGGATATGCTGCAGCGTACATGGCAACATTTGGAGTATCGATTGGATGTTTTGCGAATCACTAATGGTGCACATATCGAATGTTTGTAACAACGTTACTTTAATAAAAGAAACTTTTGAAAATACAGATTCTAAATAATCTTGTTTAAGAATTTTACGTGTGTTATCAAGAATTTTATTAAAAGATGAAATTGTACAGATAATGTTCGGACACACTGGAATTTCTAAAAAACTTGTCAAAACTTGGTATCAGAAAAAACTTAATGAGATTCTCTGTAAAATGGGACAACACTGGAATCTCTACACTTCATGGTTGACTTTTAATAACAGCCAAATATTGTACAGATAATTCTCGGACACCCTGTATATATATATATATATATATTAGTGATGTAGGTCACATCCGCATCCGCATAACATCCACACATTTTCTCGCGTCCGCATCCGCACTTTGGACTGCGGATGTCGTGCGGATGTGGACCGTTGAGATAAAACGTCATTAATAAGCGGAAATTATCAAATTCTACTATAATAATAGAACTAGTTCATTGTGCGCAAAAGTGATGCAAGCGACAAGACGAGAGGCTGTTCTTGTTTGAAGTTACTCTCTTGCAACCTACTTAGATCCACGTTACAAAGCTAAGTTATTTTCACCTAGTCCATTAGAACGAGTTAAATCATCACTTGGCAAAGCAGTTGAAGAGCTTCAATCTCTTGAATCTGTCGCTTCGCCACCCACCAAAAGAATAAAAGTTTCAGTGACAGAACCAACACCTTCAACAAGCAAATCACAGAATCTGTCTCTCAGTTTCTTGAGTCAAGCAGCAATGACGAGACCTACGCGATGTCAAAAGATGTAGTAAAAATGATCGAGAGCTATCACCAAGAAAAACGCCTGGCTGCATGTGACAATCCTATTAGTTGGTGGAAAAATACGCAGAATATCTATCCATACTTGAGTAAACTTGCAAGGAAACATTTAGCCTGTCCTCCAACAAACGTACCAAGCGAGAGATTATTTAGCAGTGCTGGATTAATATATGATGAAAAGAGAAACAGACTGGCAGCAGAAAAGGCAGAAAAATTAATGTTCCTTAAGCATAACCTTCCTATAATTAAGTTTGAACATTAAACGATGAACATCTTAGTTTACTTTATTTTAATTACTCATTTATAAATATGCCTAATAAAACTTTAAACTTAATATAAATAGTTATCAAGCTAATTAAAGATCTCTTTCTATAAGGGAGGAGGTTGGGGAGAGGTCGGTGGGGTGCATTCGAGTTGGGTTCACGTCCCGCATCCTGGTAACACAATTATGGTTTCTAATTGTGGCTGAAACCTAACAAAATATAACGAATTTATTTGCAGACGAATTCACTAATTGATTTCTATATTAGTTAGATGTTTGATATTATTTTATATGCTCAGAGAAAAGTACAGCAATTATTGTACAATTAATCAATTATACTACATTATAGCTACAGCTCTATATATATAATAACTTATTATGTACGTTAAACACAACAAATCTCGAATATATTCTAAAAAATAACGAAAATGTATACATCCGCATCCGCATCCGCGGATGTTGAAATCAAACTTCCGCATCCGCGGATGTGAAAAAAATGACATCCGCTACATCACTAATATATATATATATATATATATATATATATATATATATATATATATATACATATTACATACACACACACACACACAACTTGTATTTCTGATGCATATTATGACACTTCCAGGAAAGCATTTACTTATTTGTTTGCATTCGGAATGTGACTTGTTTGATGCCCCTCGCATTTCATTAGCTTCAATTTGCATATTTCCATTTGCTTTCTCTCTGAATTTCGCTACGTCTTCTCTTACCAAGATCTTACTACTAATATATATATATATATATATATATATATATATATGAGAGAGAGAGAGAGAGAGAGAGAGAGAGTTTACACCAATGTTGTTCGTGATTTCATGATGGAGAAGGGATAAAATAGTGTGTTTTAAAATAAAGCACAATATATTAAGTTTTAATGACTTTCACGAGCATGCGCGGCAGTAAGACTCACGCGCACTGAACTCTGACGCGCGACAATAAGTGTTACAGGGACTGTAGGAAAGAAAGCCTAATGCGTGTTTGGTTAACTGAATTTCAGTCAGTTATTAGTGTTCAACTTGGATAGGAAGGAATCTCCAACTGACAAAACAGTCGCAAAGTATCATAAATAGTTTAAGGACACCGGGAGTGTCTTGCCAAAGGAATCATCATCAGGTCGACCACGCACGTCAGATGAAGATTTCGGACGCTGAAGATAATCATTGTTGCGTAGCCACCAAAAAGTCGATTCCATTCCACATTGTTACCGCGAAATGGTCATTCCTGAATCAACAGTTGGCAAAGTCGTACATAAACGCCTTCGTCTACGCGATTATAAACTCCAATTTGTTCTAGAAATTAAACCTGACGATAGGCCGAAGCGTTTGGGCTTCGCTGCTTCCATTGTCGCAAAACTTTGGTGAAGACTAGAATCTCCTGCATCTCATTCTTTTCACGCATTAGGCAACGTTTCATCATAAGCGGGAAGGTAAAATCGCCGCAACTGTCGAGTTTGGGGTTCGGAACATCCACGTGTTACAATCGAATATGTGGGCGACAACCCCAAAGCGAATGTGTGTGGTGAGGGCTAATGCGTAATGGTTCTAGGTCCATTTTCCTTCAAGAGGAAACAGTTAATGGTACAACCTTTCTGCATTTGATTATGCTTGAAAATATCGTAATCCCTCAAGATGAATAAGAATCGGACATAATATTTCAACAAGATGAAAAGCCACCAAATTGCAGTAGCACTGCGCGTGATTTTCTGAACGGGATGTTTCGTGACCGTTGGAACGGACGAGCAGAACCAATCGCGTGCCCCCCCCGCTAAGATTGCCGGATCTCACTCGATTTTTTTCTTTGGAGATATGTAAAGACCTTGTTCATTTCAAATAGATGGACAATTTGGAACTGTTGAAACAGAATATTTTAGCAGCCACCAACACAGTGTCGCCTGAGATGCTGCAGTCAGGAGTGTGTTGAAGATCAAGCACAGTATCGATTAGATGTTTGCAGTCACCAACGGAACGTGTGTAGAGATTTACTAATAAACGTGCATAAAACTTACAGTAATGTACTTTAATTTTAAGACATACCACAGTATTTTCTCTTCCATATCATGAAATAAATCTTATTAAAATTTAAAATAACGCACAACATTTGTGGAGGACCCGATATATATATATATATATATATATATATATATATATATATATATATATATATATATATATATATATACACTTCGATTACAGCTGGTTCAATTACAGAAATACAAGAGGTATGTTCAAGTTTAACTATAGGACTCGGTATAACAGTATAGGAGAATTAATAATTCTATAAGTGAATGTTTTTGTATCGCCTTTTTCAAATGGTAAATATGATAAAATAATATCTTATAGTGTACTATCAGTAAAATATTTGTATAACGATGTAGCTCAGATTTTTAACAGGACTGACTTCGTATTGATATACTAACCCAAACACAAGTCTGACCTTAGACGCTGAGGTGCCCGGGACAGCGGTAAAACACGAGCTCCTTTCAATGACAATTGGCAATATTATGGTGTTCTGTTCGCTTTAATTCAATGAGTTATAGATATGTAAAATTATGTAATAATAATGATCAATAATAGTATAGCTACAGATATTTACAAATTAACAAAGATTCACGGTAAACTAAAAGCAGCAGTTGGGGTAGATATTCATTGTACATTTGGGGTTGTTCAACTTCTTTGCAACAGTAAAGGTCATGTGAAGGAATATACTGTGTATATATGTGTGTGTGTGTGTGTGTGTGTGTGTGTGTGTGTACACACGAATATAGTAATATTTGCCATTTGAAAAGAAGATACAAAACACAATCATTTATGAGGAGGAGAATGTCGACACCAATCGACCAGGGAAGTAATTTGGGTGGACGTTAGACAGGAGACTGAGTGCTGGAACTCCCGTTTCTCCTGTCACTCTCCTCTTTAGCTGATGTTTTTCCGTGTCTCATCTACCATGTGAGCAGCCCAGCATGCTCTCAAACACACACTTCTCCCTCTATTCATGCATTTTACACAATCTCTCCAAAATTTATATAAAAAAAAAATATGGCATCGTGAACTTTGGAGACTCCCTCTCCCCTTCTCATAAAGGGCGGGCATTTTCGCAGGCACCAGCCATGGGTCCCCTCCTTTCTACATAACAAATATATTTACACTTATGATCGTGTAAAGCTTTCCTCCAGAAGAAATGGCAGTAGTAACAGTAAAGAACAGAACAAACAAGGCTCTTCCGCCGAACACTGCTGACCGAAAAGTGTTGAAAGAAGAGTTATAGGAAAGGAGTTCTTTCACACCATTTGTACACTTATCTCGTGTACCCAGTTACTCGTTAAAGTCTAAAACAAAGGATTGGCCTGAAACAATACGTTACTTAACCTAATCTATCCGATGCATTCTTTGAAAGATTTTCTCTTTTCTGATTAAACAGATGTCAATTTCAATGCCGGGTGCCAAGGACTATCATGCTGTTGAGAGGACTATTTAAATAAGTTATACATCGAAATTTCTCGCACGGGAACTGACTGAAGTAAAAAAAAAAAAAAGCACTGATTTACATAAATCAATATTCAAAATGAATTACAGTATATAATATTCCATTTTCTTCAATTGGACTGTCATAATTCATCCAAAAGCTGTGTGTGTGTGTGTTTTTTCCCTTCGGAATCGCGACAATCTTGAGGATACATAGAGCCCATCGCGACAAGAACGTGCGTATCACGACATCAGCACTGTTGCAGTAGCTTATCTTTATAGGTGATATCTTTTATCATGAAAAGGGGAATACAATTAAAGTTAGGTGAGGTTTGGTTAGGTTTATTAGGTTTTTAAATTGGCCAAATGTTGCGATACAGAACAATGTGAAAATTGAAAATGTCGTGGTTTTGTGGGGTAGCCAAACGTGGTGTGTGTGTGTGTGTGTGTGTGTGTGTGTGTGTTTCTTCACAGATGAATAATCCCCAACCTATGCAAACCTTACTGTATGATACCGTGCCTAAAGGCAGAAACGCTTCAAAAGTTTTTATTTCGCATTTAAAACTACAAAATTATGTTCTCGCTGAATTAACCCTCTAACGCCGACTGAGTCGAATACTTAGCGTTTCAAATACACGCATTTAGACTTAACCCTACAAAAACGTTCGGCGTTAAAGGGTTAAATTTGCAGCGATTTTCCTACAAACTCGTAAACTGTATCCCCCAAGTAGCGTCCCTTAAATTGAACACGCCTTTTCGAACGAAATCCTAAAACGCTAAATATAATACAGTCGACCTTCCTAGAGTGCGACTTTGCGTACACGCGATTGAGAAAGTTACACCCCACTCTTGCGTACACACGAGACTGGGCAGGTCGCTTAACCCATTGGCCGAGTCACCTTATGCCTCTCTCGATCAAACCCCGAGACACGCTCCGATTGGTGTTCCTCCGTGACGTCTCATTCGAGTGAGTGAGACAGTTCCAGTGAAGATAAAGAACTAAAACCAACCTGTGATTGTCAAATGGCTGACTGATTTCATTGAAAAGGGGGACAACAACGCAACAGGATGTGATAGATTACGACGACAACTTGGAAAGGAGCCTCAAATTTAAAACCAATGGCAATGACTCCTTATTACGAGTTTAAAAAAAAAATGAAGGAACCACTGCAACAAACTCGCATAACTTCATTCTTCACTCCAAAGCGTCTCAAATTCCAACAGCTCCTTCACCCGACAGGGCTCCTGGCAACTCCATGACTTCCAGCTCTTCAC